>VZRR01006234.1:0-97453 GCA_013398015.1 Oreocharis arfaki | reverse complement strand
TCCACCTGAACATGAGGAAGAACTTCTTTACTGTGTAGTGACCGTGGACTGGAACAGATTGCCGAGAGGGGGTCTAGAGTCCCTCTCACTGGAGATACTCAAGCACCGCCTGGGTGCAATACTGTGCCCTGTGCTCTAGGGTGGCCTTGCAGGGAGGTTGGAGCAGATAACCCACTGTGGTCTCTTCCTGTCTGACCCATTCTGTGGTTCTGTGATCCTTGAAAGAAAATGAAAACATGGAATTAAATGGCAAAAAGACAGAATTTGCTTGAGTTTTGCATAGGCGTCTAAGACAGTCACCTGCCTTTTCTGCCAGATGGTGCCACCTCTCCAGCAAAGCAGTACGGGCTGCACTACAGGCAAGGGCTTAGCTGTCAGATAAAACAAGTGACAATTTCTGTAGCTGAACTGCCCCCTGTACTTCCAAACCCCTGCTCTGCCTGCTTATGCCCCTGGGAGTTGGGACTATGCTATCTCAAATGTAGCTGGGTGAGCTGAGAATGTGTGTCCCAGGGCTAGGACCGGTGGCAGATGGCAGCTGGTGCAGCTGCAGTAACTCCATCACGTTGGGATGCAGGTGAGCCCAAAGCAGCCAGGCAGGCTGCCACAGAATTATAGAATCATACAATATTCTGAGGTAAAAGGGAGCCACAAGGATCATAGAGTCCTGCTCCTGGTCCTGCACAGGACAACCCCAGGAATGAGACCCCATGTGCCTGAGGGTGTTGGAAGGGTCTGTGGGAACGAGTCCTTCTCTCCCACCTTAGTTACAAACATCCTTCACGTGCTCTCACCGTGTCTATCCCTTCCCCTCACAGCTAAAAGCACAGTGTGTGCCACACCACAATTGTTTTAGAACTGTGCCTGCACCGTATGGACTGCATTAAAGCCTTATTCAAGCACCTCCTTGAGCCGTGTTTGCAGATGCTCTTTGCAGCATGCAGTTCATAAGAAGGCAGGCTTTAGCATCGTTTTGTCTGTATTGCAAGTGGCAAAACTAAATACTAAGTACTAAATAAAGCTAAATGGATCACAAGGTAGCTGTTTTTGCAAAGAGAAAACTGTTTAAACCTCCGAGGCTGGAGCTGACAGCCAGGAGCTGGCTGGGGAAAGGCAGCTGCTCCCAGCTCTGTGTCGGTAACACCATAAATATTAGGCTGGACAATTTACAGCAAAATCAAAAGAGGGCAGAGGAAGGAACACAGCCAGTTCCTCCTGCGCTAAAGACGCTATCACAGCTCCAGCTGGAAGAGGGCAGCATGTGTTTTATTTAATGGTTTATATTGCTCCATGCTGAGGTCACATATCTGAGAGCAAAACAAATCAACAGCAAAAGCAGGGAACCTCTGCTGCAGCACCTGGGTGTGGCCTGGAAATTCAAAGTTTGGGTCTAGATCCAAACTCTCCCCAAGTGCCCAAGGACTTGCATTTTAAGATTTAGAAGTTGTTCATTTCTATTTATGCTGAAAAACCCCACCAACCAGAAAAGGCTTAGCACGCATCTATTAGCAGCTGGCCTCGGCTTCTTATGCTATTGTAAATGAGGTCAGCAGGACTCTGCAGAATATTATCATAAGGTTGCAATTAGCAATGAGAATTATGCCACACACATTTTACATTAAAGGAAACAGTTGCAGTAAAAGGCTGTTGAATTCAGACCTCAAAGCACACAGTTCGTGTCAATTAATAATACAGCAAAATATAAACTCGAGATGCACAGACACACCAATAGTTCCTTTTTTTAAAAAAAAGCATTTGTTGAGAAGTTCAATCACACTTTATATTAATTTTCCATTTTTGAATATTGTATAAAAGCACATACATTTATTATTAGCTTGAATACAGATGTGATTTACAAGGGTATGAATGTGTCAGGGAAAAACATGAGTTGTATATGGATGGGAACATGTCAAAAAAAGGCATTTTGTTAAATAAAACCCCCTTTCAAAGTAAATCTAGTGAGATATTAAATTTTATAAAACCATGCACCAGCCTGTCAGTCTATTCACCAGTTGCTCTTTTCCTATAATCTATTTATATGTGCTGTTTAGGAGTAGAACCTTGCAGAATAAGGTGACTAGAGCACTTCAGAATTTTGAGTTTATTGCTAATACCTGGATGTTGTTCTCCCTACAGTCAGTGAGATCAGCTCATTACCTATAATTGGAAAAAAGATTGGGTCTTCTCTTTTGAAGAAATGACATCAAGGCTTCCATATTTAAATAAATTTATATGGAAGGGCTGGTTGGCAGAAATATTCTAAATACAAGGAAGACTGAACTGAATATATTGTGGTAAGGTTAGTATTTTAGATCTTTGCCTTGTTTAATTTTTAATGTATTCATTTTGCATTTCTATACAGCATCTTTCAACACTGAAGTACTGGGCTAAATTTAGTTCCAGTTAATGGGAGCTGCTTACTAAGTAGGTAAGGGCTGTGAATTCATTTGGCAACATCTGCATGAAGGGCTGTGGCAGCACAAAGCAACTTGCAGAGAGTCCCAAGGAGAGGCTTGGAAGTCGGTGACATTAGATGGGAAATGCTTGCAGTCAGTGCGTCTGGATCAGCACATCCCAACAGCTCTGCTGCAGGGGGCCCTTCCCAGCCACAGCCAGCTTCAAGCTGCAGTTTTCCAAGCTGGAGCCTCATGGGGGACAGCAGTGCAATTTTCCTCAGCCCTCAGCTGGTGTATTCTGTATGTGTGTTACAGCATCTTGTTTTCCATACTCCCCCAATGNCAGTGCAATTTTCCTCAGCCCTCATCTTGTTTTCCACACTCCCCCAATAGGGCAAACTATGGCTAGAAAATCTCATTGCAGGACTGCTGAGTATTGGAAGAGCCAATAGTGCTGTGGGAAGAGAAAAGCAGTAAAATAGAGCCTGTAATATAAGAAGAAACATCCCAGGTGGTTCCACAGACTGAAAATGATCCTCAGACACAGTGCTGCAAGGGAAATGTTGGTGCTGCAAGGGGAAATGGTGGTGGTACAAGGGAAATGTCAGTGCTACAAGGGAAATGCCAGCTTAGCCATGAAGCCATGGTGGTGGGAGCTCTCTGACCCGCTCATCCTGTGAGCCTCCTGCCAAAATCTGCTGGTCTTAGGTCACAAGCACCCAAAGAGCTGGATCCAACAGCCATCCCTCCATCCTGCTGATGCACTGAACAAGGCCTGGTCGCTGCTGGGCAGGCTGGTTATCTCAGCTGGAGCCTGTGCATTTGTTTTGCCCCCCACGCTGGGGATTTTGCTAACCCAGCAGGGCATGAGCTGTAGGTCTGGAGAGGATCTGTGCTCCATCTGCTCGGCAGGAGCAGGTGGCTGCTGGTGGATCACTCCTTGTGCAGAGTGCTGTCATCTGCTGCCCAGGTGTCACCCAGCTCCACACAAGGACACCGTGAGCCCAGCCATGCCCTGTGTCCCTCAGCATCAGTCCACCCTGAGGCTGGGCTGCAAGAGGTTCTTTCCTTTCTCACCCACTGGCATGAGGGTAAAAACCTGATTACCCATCCCTTGCTCCTCTTCTCAAACTTAACTGTCCATGAGATGGTGGTTCAGCTAAGGGCATAAATAGAGATGCTTTGCACCTCATTCCTCAGACAGCCACGCCAGCAGCCTGCCATTCTAAGTACTCTGTGTAAGGCAGTTGTCTCTTCTGTCTTGGTTTTGCTGTTATTTTTACCCTTTTCTTTTACTACATCTCAAAAAAAAAAATCTGCAGAGTCTTAGCTAATTTGGCTTCGTTTACGGGAAGGATTTCAACATTCAGTGAACCAGACCAAATTACTGATTTTAAATGCCTGGTCGTAGCTAGAGTCTTGAAGCAATTACAACCAGCAGAAGTGATGTGTGTGCATAAGTGAAGCCTGGTTCTAGCACTATACCACTTTCTGTATCTATGCTTTTCCCAGGAACTGAAGAAACTTTTTCAACAAGACACAGAATCCATGATTTTACAACTGTGCTTTCTAGAGATCAGTCCTGAGGCCCCTGACACTCTAAGAAACGAGGCTCAGCAAGAGACTTGAGAAGAAATACTGTGTCTGTTCTGTGGCAACAGAACACTTCCTCGTGTGTTTCAGTAAAAACCCTTCTTCATTTGCTCAGATTTTCTACTGGCATAATCACAAGTTTGGAATAATTAAGATCAGGAAAAAAATTTGCGAAGTCCATCCCAAAATATTCTTCCCTTCTCGTAGGCAGCAATTTACTCTAATACAACATGTGAACTAATTGTTTGATATGATGAATTCACATCAAACGTTGGGTGTTCCAATTGATCCAACAGTTTTCCCCACGTAATTTTTCTGTAATATAAAAATAAATCAAGTCATTTTATAGGCTTGCAAGGTGAGCTTTTGAATGAATTAATCCAGACTTTTACATTTCTGAGGTGGATTTATAGTGCTAAAAGAGTAGGGGTGTGTGCAGCAGTTTAAATAATCAGACGAAATTATTCACTGTGTATATATGAAGTTGCAAAATAGTAATCCTAAAGAAAACACACGTTTGAAGAACATTTAGTGTTTATTTTGCTATTATTTGAGTGATTTTGAAAGGCATTTTTCATGGGTACAGGGTGTCAAGTAAGAAATGTTATGGTATTTTGCCTTGGGGGGACTGTGTTCTTATCTTCTGACTTGACTTGTGAGAGGCCTGGGGTGAGATGTCCAAGCTGTTCTCGCTATCACAGCCACATAATTCTACTCTGAAGTGTGTTAATATTCTCTCTGAGTTCTTCCTCTGAAACCCTCCCATTACAAGTTGTCTTCAAGTAACACAAACAGCTTGAAGAACCCTCAAGCTGCAGGGCCACGCAACGCTCCTTTGGACATGTTGCAAAAGAGGACAAGAACAGAGAAGAAATTAAAGCCAACTAATGTGGTTGAACTGTGGAAATTCATGCATCCTGAATTCCATGGATTTGCTTTAATCGGTCCAGCTATCTGTTTAGTTAAGCTGTCGTAAATCTTGGTGTAAACAATATGAGGGATATTTAGTAAGGCAGACAACGAAGACTTTTTTCCCTGGGCTCTTTCCACAGTCAAGAGAGAGAGAAAAAGGCTTTTCCAGGAGAGCAACTGGGGCTGTGGATGCAATGAATTGATCTCACAAAAAGATTCTGAAAGAGCAATGTCTCTTCTTCCAGTCTGTCCACTCCCTCCAGCTTGCTCTTATGCTCTCTGGACTTTCCCACCAGCCAGATCAGCTTTCTAACACTGAAGAAAAATATTCCGTGTTTTTCTGCTAGGTTAGTCTGCTGCCAGGCTGGTGGCTGAGCTGGCAATGGGGTGACCTTGCCTTCTCTAGGTAGGGCCCCCTCTCACAGGGTGATGAGCAGTGCTTTGAGTCACTGAGCATCTTCACAGAACTCTGACTTACAGGGCATCACCATAATTCTGCATTACATGTATATACCTGTATCTGTCTCTGTCTTTGTATGTTTATCAATGTGTATATATGCATGTTTAAATTCTAACTATAGAGACACACCACCCCCTACATTTGCCTAAGAAGGGGTTACACAAATGTAAAAAAGACTACATTGAGGAGCAGTTTGTTTAAAACGTGTTGCTATGGCTGCAGTGGCTTTTGTGTACAGTTACTTAAAATATGGGCTTGTGCAGAACGAAGTGACAGACAGATTTGTATCTTCGTGCGGTCAGACTGCCACTGATTCAGCTCTGCTTGCTGGTTGTAACAAGGCACAGCATCCCTCTGATGTCCTGAGTGAGCAAGTCTGGAGCTCAGCACTCAGCTCTCTTTGGGCAGCTGTGACTCAAACAACCACTCTGAAGCTGTTTGTTTGCTTGAGAAAGGAGGTGGATGTGTGTCATTTCCTTGCCTAGACACATAAGCATCATTTTCCTTTCTCTTTTTTTTTTTTTCCTGTTTTGTTGGTTTGTTTGTGTTTTGTTTTGTTTTTTAATGAGACAGCAAATCTCTTGGGACCTACAATGCAAACTGCATCAGAAGGCCGAGGCCTCTGAGCATGAAAAGATTGAAGGAACTGACTTTTTAAATGTGTCTTCATCTGAAATCCTAAAAATTCCAAGAAGCACCTGAAATGTCAATGCACTTAAAATTGTTGTCCTTGGGTTACACAAGGGTAAAGCAGTCAGAGAGCTTATCAAACAAGTGATGAAATTTAATTTGTGGAGCGTGGGAAGGAAATGTGGCACAGAGTGTGGGACTGAAGGAACTGCAGCAGAAATGAGTTCAAGTGAGTGCTTGGCAGACATGAAAGGAATATTGCCCATCTCTATGGGATAGTTCAGCCTCACCCATTCTATGATTCTGTCCCTCAGCTTCCCCAGGAATCGATGGGCAAATGCTGTGTGCAGCAAACAGATCCCAATCCTGTGAGGCCCTCTCTGGTATTTCATATCAGTTCTGCCAAAAATGCTTGCCAAAAGTCAATTTGCAATTGTTTCTGTAGCTGTGTCTTTATAATGGGGTCATTAATTATCCTCCATGTTGTTTATGAAGCAAGTCTAGTGATTTTCAGATTTGGCCTTTCCATGCTACCATCTGTCCTCCAGAGATACATTCACCATCGCTCTCTTGCCTCTGAGCTCCACCTGGGCAGAGTCTTCCTCAGGTGAGCTCTCTGGACATGCAGACCCTTCCCCCAGCAATCACAGTAGCCCAGGGCCTGAAGGTTTTGCTCCAGGAATTTCAGAGGTGAAACATGCCCAAGCTTCTAACTTAAGAGACAGGGATAGAGAGATCAGAAGGATTGTACTTAGCTGGTGAGGGTTCAGACTGGTTTGGCTAGAAAGTACCTTTCTATCCACAAGAAAGATACTGTCTGCCATCAAAAACTTTATAACCTGAAATGCTGATTACGTTTCTCTGGGTGACAGTCTGTGCCCATAGCTGTGCCAGCATTGCTACACCTGTTATCCACTATCAGGTGTAAATACTAAAGAGAAATAAAGAAAATGCATCAGTCATTATCTGGGAGGAAGTGCAGCAGAAACAGAACATCTCCCAAGGGACCTTGGCACACTTTGAGGTAAACACAGAAACACAGTACATCCTTCAATAGACTTGTCAGTCTGCAATTGGAGCTAAATGATCATTCTCCGTGAGTAAATAGGGCAAGGCCTGGACCTGAGCACTGCACCTGGTCATCCTCTTCATTAAGCTGCTGATGGACACCATGGCAGAGTTTCCTGCGCATGTTCGGAGTTACCAGGGCCAACATTGCTCCTGCCAACCCCTTGGTCCAAGCCACCATGTCCTCAAGGAGAATGTCCCTCCCAGCTTCCACCTGAAAGGTATTCAAGATACATTTTTTCAGGAACAGAGCAAGTACAAATGTTAATATTAAGGTAATGCCTTCAGAATCAGGAATCCTGTAGTATAAACTTTGTTCCTGTTCATCTGCTTGTGCAGATGATTTTCAGATGTAGTGCACGAATAGTCCCAGGAAGAGGTTTGAAAATCAGGTTGGAAGTCTGTCCCAAACCTTAGTCAGGGAATGATGCTGGATGCCACCTGTCTTTAATGCTCTGAATATTCCTCGTGGAAGAGTGCATACACCACCTTGCTCAGCATGATGCTTGTCTCACATATTTTGGAAGAAAAGAGTGGACTTTACTCTTAAGAAAAAGCCCCTGAGGGAGATGAGGCCTCTCTCTTGACAGGGTGCAGAATAAGGATCCCAAATGGATAAAGGCCCAGGCTAACAGCTCTGGAAGGTGCTTCATCACTGCATGTGGGTGAAGTTTATACAATCCTTTCTTCTCTTCCCCCGGAAGCCTGGTGATCCTGGACTGCACATATAGGACCTGCTCCTTGTCTGAGGAGCCCAAGTGCACAGCACTGGTGATTGATTTGTCTGTGAGCTATGGGGGCACATTGCTATGATAATGACACACTTCCATCAGCTCCTGAGCTTGTAGTGCTGCAGGGATGCTGAAATGGCTGTCTGGATGCAACCAGCACAAACCACAGATCTACATCCCAAACCAGAGCGTGTTGTGCAAACTTAGTAGGAAATTACACAATTTATTCATAAAGCACTGTTTGAGCACATGGAGGAGTTGTTAGGCACTGATTGAGCAAACACACCACTGTTGACTCATCTCTTTGGCCCATCAGTTCCTCTGTTGGTTATTGAGATGTTAAATGCCCACTGGAACCAGCTGAGGTTCCTGAATATTGCCTTTGTTGCCATGAAGCCAGGGCAGGAAGGACAGATGTGTGGATCACAGAGCACTTGCCCTGTATGTTTGTGTTTGTCTGTGTCTCGCGTGTGCCTGAGGAACACGCACCATGCTCTGGTTTATGCTGCACTATTTTACCACTTACAGCGACATTACACTGTTCCAAGCAGGCAGTGTTTTGCAAAAATCAGTCATCATGTTAATTAATAATAGCTAAAACCTTCACAGACTTTTTTTTCCAAAGATATCAAAGTACATAGCAAGCATAGGAATAATTCATGCTCCTGTACCACCACATTGACTTTATTGGAAATGTTTATGTAGAAGAAGGAAGAGGAACATTTGCCTGTTTCCTACCAATGGCAGCAGAAAAGGTGAGTGAACCTTGTGTGGTTTCTTTTCAGAAAAGGCCTGGCATTCCTGGCTTGACTGGATGCAATGTTGGCAGTCCATTTTATTCTCTTCTTTGCTCTAACTTCTGTGAGACACGGCTCCTCCTGGGTCTACATTTTGGTGCTTTTGATACTCTGCTAGATTAGACCACAGATTTCACTAAGTTGAGGGAGGTGGCTCAAGATCCCTATCTTCACATCTGGCAGTAGTGAAACTGCCCCAGGATCTTCTACTGGTGTGTGACACTGTCTCCTTTCCTCTTACCAACCTGTGTAACACATTTTTCTTTTTACCACTCTGGTATCACAACGGAAGTTTGTAGGGGTTGGAATGTCAATGAAACAAGCAAGCCATGATGTGTAAGTGAGCTATTTGTGAAGGTGAAATATTGGCCACTCCTTCTGGATCCCAAAATCATAATTCAGTAGATCCTGATATCTGGGCCAAACAAAATTGTTTCTCATGCATGTTTCAGAGCAAATGGCTGGGCACAGCACACAAAGCTACAAACACAGGAGGAAATGAAAAGGAATAATAGATGAAAAATCACAGAAACACTGAAAAATTCAAGTTGGAAGGGACCTCTAGCTGTCATCTAGTTCAGGTCTTTCCTCAAAGCAGGGGCAGCTATACGAGTTTCTTTGCACTTTGTCTAGGTTTTTACTGTCTTCCAAGATGGAGATTTCCCATCCTCTGGCTTACCCAGTGCTTGTCAGTCCTCCTTGTAATTTTTCTTAGTAGGTGAGCTTCTCACTCTCCTACTTTTGCCCATTGTGTTTTGTCCTATTGCTCTGCACCTCCAGGAAAATCTGGCTGCACCTTCCAATACCCTGCTACGAGGCAGCTGAAGAGAGCAGGAAAATCACCCTCAGCCTTTGCTTTTTAAGGCTGAACAAGCCCAGTTTCTCGAGTCCCTCCCTGTACATTATGTTCTTCAGATGCCCACCTGTCCTATCTGCTGAACCCCCTCTTTTCTCAGGCCTTTTTTAATCAAGAATAGATAAGTCCAGTTGGACAGTGACCCACTGTCCAAATCGTGCCCTACTAGAGAGAGGAACAACTGCACTGAGGTTATTGGGGCATTGTCAGAGCTCTCTGGGCTTCAAAATGTTCCTCCAAAACCAGCAATTTTTAAAATGCAGCAGTTTCTGCATCCAAAGTGCTCATGAGTGTGGCTGCCAAAGTAGTTCTGAATTTCTGCTCATTGCAGTTATTGCTACGGGAACATTGCTGGCATAACATTTTCTCCTGGAGTCTTTCTAGAGCACCTGCTTCATTCACCGTGTGTGCAGGCAACAGCCAGGACAGATGCTCAGGGAAAGAGCTGAAACCCCAAAGCTCACAGAGCTGACGCCCTTTATCAGAAAAGAGGCCACTCAAGTTCTTGTTTTAAGTGAGGAGGCAGGAAAAAGTCTTTGAAGAAGAAGCAGCTTCCTTAGAGTGTTTAAGGAAACCCTTTCCAGAGAGAATATTAAAAATGCATGGGTGGAGCAAGAGAAAAAGAATTCTTATTTATGTATAAAGTTACACATGGAGACAATGTCCACAATTACTGAAAAAAAGAGTCTGTGTGTCTCTGTTTTCCTGAGTTATGACAGCATGTGTTTAGTATTATGGCTAGTCCTTTATAGGAGCCAAAGTTAACATCTTCCAAAGCATAAGGGGTTTTTGAGTTTTTTAAAGCTCGGTTGATTTCTAGCACTTCAAACCTACTTAAACACAGCAAAATAAAAATCTCTGGAAACTCTTTATTTAGTTTTCTGTAGTCGAAACAATTATGCAATCGGAGAAGCAACCAAGTCAGTTCAAATTGGTGAAATTCTGCATTACAGAAAAGAGCAAACAATGTTTGAACCTGGAGAAAAAAGCAATATAAGAAATGCAGTGGAGTTTTTTCCCCTTAAGAAAGGACAGCAACACAGTCTAAAGGGGTCTTGCTGTAGCTTAAGGAAACAAACCTAAAGACTTCATGGGATGATGCATCATGCACATCTTACAGTGCAGAGCTGCCCCAAGACAGTTGGATGCAAGGAACTGGTGGCTGGAGAGGGGTCTGTAGGCTTTGCATAGTTCTTGCATCCCAGTGTACGACATTCCTGTTACTGAGGGTGCTGTCAGAGTTTTATGTGCTCACTGTGTTGGAGTGAGCAGGCTCTGGAGGCAGAAAAGTGAAGATAGGAGCAGTTTGTGCCTCCCCATCCTGTCTTTTCAAGCAATTCGTCCATCAGATCAGCAAGATGGTAAGGCACATATGTGCTTCCCAAATGGCTTGAGTCACTTGTCTTTAACTCAAACCTCTTTTTGTTTGTTGAATAAGAGCTTTCACTTTTAAAAAGATCTCTTCAAACCAAGCTGCTGGGAGCTGTGACTGTGGATGTTTTGTTACGGACTTTCCGTGGAGCTGTTGGTACAAAAAGCATAGAAAGGAAAGTTGTAGAACTGTTGTTTTAAGGAGTATTTCTTATGTAGGGAAGGGCATAATGCTAAAAGGGATCATGCTCTCCGAAGAATCAGTCCTCCCACATCCTCTCCCTGCTGATGCCTCCCAGCTCTGAGCTGGCTGGTAGTGGCAGGTCCTTGCTGTGGTGCTGTGCTGTCAGGAGCTGCATGTGAGACACTGTGGGAGCAGCAGGGCATGGGCAAGACAGGCTCAGTCTCCCTGGCTGGCTCTGCCAGGACCAGATTTTCTGCCATGGTCTTCAGTTCAGGACTAAAGGATTGGGATTCTTTTTTTCAGATAATAATTGCCTAAGAAGATACAGTACTGCTATATATTGTTGACACAAGGTGTTTCTTTAATGATTTTCTCATCTTAGGGACTTAAAGATAAGGGTCAGGACAGTGCAGCACTTCGTAATGCCTAGGGAAGGGGACCACTGAGAGCAAGACCTGTGATCCCTTCCAGGAGTCAGCTCTGGCAGGACAAGAAAAGCACAAAGCTGGTGGAGTTTCTCACCTCATTCCTCCCTTGTCCAAGGACAGTTAATTCCATATGGTCTAAAGCAGGGAAATTGAACAAGAAGCAAAAAGACCCCTTAATTAAAACCTGAGGGATTCAGCACAGACTCAGTGCCACCCAGTGTCAGCCAGGGCTCCCATCCATCCATCCATCCATCCATCCATCCATCCATCCATCCATCCATCCATCCATCCATCCATCCATGCTCAATTTCCTGCAATTTGTTTCATCTCACTGAAACAGTGAATAACAAATCACCTTCTCAGATAGCACAGAGAGATGGCCATAATTCCACAACACAGCAATTGGAAGCAGAATGATTCTGAGGACTCCTTGGGTTAAAGAGAAACCCAAGCATAGAGAGGATGAATTCTGCTGGTTTCTTACATGAGCAGAGCAGTTCAATTTTTTAATCCAGCAGAATGGGGAAAACACTGAACTGTTAACTTGATTGATACTGGCATTGTCCGGGCTGCCAAGTATTTAGCAGCTGATAGCTAATTTGTACAGCTTCTTTCCTCTGACTGATCCAATATCTTTTCCAGAGTTTAAGGGGGAAACATGGCCAGATCCAATTTCTAGAATATTTTCAGAGAACTGACAGACGAGACAAGCCAAATAAAACATGGGCACATCCTTTTTCTTCACGTGAGGCCAGGCAAATGCAAAACACAGGAAAAAAACATGGATTTTCAATGCTTTTAGAGCTGGATGGATCAGGTAATCTCCATCCAAAGAGCCAAGGAAAAGAGAGGAGAACATGTTTTACTACAGATCATCACTGCAATGGCACAGACTTCTGTGAAAAAAGTCACCTCACTGGAGTATTTCCCTGGTTGTCAACTTTGGCCCCTGAGTTTTACTTGTTCATGGCTTCCTTACCATTGCAGTCTCTTCACCTCACTCTCTAAGTGAACCTCAGGAAGAAAGTATTTTTGACAGCTGAAGACCTTTCTGCTCTGCAGGGGTGTTTGGGTTGGTACAATATTAGAGGCTTGCTCTCTTTCGTGGTTATAATACTATGAACCCTGCACTTACCTGGCCACTATTCCCTAGTGTTACATACTCACACTTTGCAGTGGGAACTTGGATACACTCAGGTGAAGTTCCTTTAGGAGGATAAAAGCAGCAGTTTTGTAATTCTCAGTTTCTCAAGCTCAGTTGCAAGTCCCCCCATTCCCCCATGCAGTCAGACACAACTTCAGATATAAAAGCCTTACAAGAACTTGTAGATTTGATTACGTAGATTAAATAGACACAAAGATGAAATTTGCAGTGATCTTCCTGAGAGGCTGCCCACTGGATGGGAACAAGAACCTCCTCACTAATTTGATCACTTGAACCCGTCTGTGTTTCAGAAGCTCAGCCAGCAGGCAGAGATGCTGGAGGAAAACCAAAGTATCCGAAATGGTTGTGAGGGTCCTGTGAGTGCTCTCCAACACTGAGCATCAGCCTGAATTTAGATAGCCTATTATAAATCACTGATTTAGGTGCCAAAACAGCCTTTCCTCCTTTCATTCATCTCTTAGAAGAACATAAAGCAGCAAAACTAGCTGGACTCAGGCCCTTGGTTGAGTTCACTGCCTTTCCCCTTCAGAGTAAAACCCTGAATACCTGACAAAACCAGCACTCCTCATTGTGATTGTGCTCCCTACAGCCTATCACAGCCTGGAAGCAAAGCAGATGAGCTGTGGATTTATTCCATACAAGAGGCACACACACATCTCACACCCACAGCAGACCCCTCACAGCAATCTTCCCCATAGGCAAGTCATCAATGCAACCACAATTTCTTTCACAAATAGGCTTGTGTTGCTAAATATAAATGCCTGCTAGGTCAGAAAGCCCTCTGACAGTTCTCTCTGACAGAGACAAGAAGCAAATTCCTGAGGGAAGAGGTAGGAAATACAGCACATACTGAGTTACCTGTTCCCCGCTTATGCCATTCCAGCCTAGATCCCTGCAACCAGTGCTTTAGGGACTGTGAATTATAGGGAACAGCTGAATTATCTTGTTCAATAGCTCTCAATGGACTTCTTCTCCCCGAGTTTGTCAAAACCTGTGCAGGCTTTTGTCCTCGACAACATCCTGCAGCAATGAGTCACGATTCAGTTATGCATTGTGTGAACAAGTACTTCCCCTTGTTTATTTTAAAATAAATTTGCTACTTGCTCTTTTCACTGGACACCCTTCAGTTCTCATGTATGACAAATAATGCCCTGTTTTTCCTCAACCACCTTCTCTTTGTGACTGTAAAACCCTCTTTATTCCCTCCCCTTTAATAGTTCCTCATGTTCTTCCCATTTACTGCTATTCAGTGCCCCAATACCAGGAATCCAGCGAGGCCAGTGTCCTCAAATGCAATCCCATATTTTCTGCCTGAGCTAACACTGATCCTTATGAAGTGGATCAATCGCTTTATGACCCAAAGGCGAAAGTACCTTTGAAAAGATGAAAAAAACCCCCAGGTGTATCATTCTAGGATGGTGAAACCTGCAGGAAGGCACCCCTCATCTACTTTTAAATGCACCAGTTCTTGTACCCGCTCCATTTTGCTACAGTAGTTTAACCACAGCAAAACTGAGCTCAGCAGGGTGAATCATTTGAACACTGGGGACAGAACAGTGTCTCCTGGCTAAAAAAAAAACCCAAACACCTTGATTTTGTTTTGTACAGCAATGTATCCTTGGGCATGTTAGTCCAAAGTACAGCTCAACAGCATCCAAAGGAGACAACCGATGCCCAGTTCTCACCAACATGACTCTGCTTGTCTTTGAGTCACACAAACATAAGATGTTGGATGTTTGAGGTGTGGAAATGTTATTGAAACCAGACATGCCTTTGGGTGGTAACTGGAGCATCCTTTGGCTCAACGGTTTGCTAAAACAATGGAATGAACCTCAAGCAACACCTGAAATGGTTTCGGGCTGTACAAAATTAGCTAATTGTCCAACACAGGGCCAGGATTTTTTATTAGAACAAGAAGTGCTTGCCATGTTTATTGGGATCTCATGACCACTTAATAAGCTGGGACACTCTTCTTTCAGAACAGTTTGACAACACAATCTGAAATGGGTATGAGACACAGGACTGACCCCGTAGGACTGATATAAAGGAAGGTTATACCGAAGGAATGTGATAGATGTGCAGAAAAAATGTCTGCCCACTATGTTCCCTGTGAGGCAGCTATTTCAACAAAACTATGTTTTAGTGCACTGATTAATATTACAGCCAGGCAGATTAAAGCACATGGGTGAAATACGAAAATATTAAATTGTTATAAATAGTGGTAGCTGTAGATGAGTTCTTAAATAGTGTCAGAGGTCAGGCAGTGTAATCTCCTAACCCTGATGGCTAGAGACTGACGGACTCCAGGCTTGAAGTTTGGTGAAGGAATTTATTCTCCGTAAGTGATGGATTGAGGTTACATTTCAGCAGCCAGGTCACAGCAGTGAGATAAGGAAATCCAAGGAAATCCATTACTCATCATGGGTTTATCTCACTGGACCACAGTGTTGCTACTCCTAATTTACACCAGCAGAGGTGAGCTGCTTCGTGAGTGGCCTTGTAAAGAAAGTGTGATGTGTTTCATCAGCTACGCCAACACTGAGCTTTTCTTATGCCAATGTGGGGAGTCTCCACAGGGGAACATTTGATACAGGGTTGGAAGGGAACTGTGGTGCCCAAACAGGTCTCGTGCTCCAAACAACGTGGGCTGTAATGGTGAAGTGTCACAGACTGACCTACATCTATGAAATAACCTGTGATGGACCTACAACTCTAACTCTTTATCAGTGGAGAAAGATGCCATATTGATGTTCTGCCTGCCATAGAGAGATCCCTTAATTCACTGCCCTGGCAGACTGCTGCCATCAGGGGGTTTGGTTGGTATTTTTTCCCCCTCGACCTTCTTTGGTGGACAAAGCAATTCTTCTTCTTTCAGAGTTTGGAAGTTTCTGGCCTTTGACCCCCATCTGCACATGGAGCAGTTCAGGGTAAGCTCCTGGGTGAGGAAGGGGCCAAAGCACAGGATACCAGAAGGATGGCTCTGGAGAGCATCATTGCAAACATTTCTGAAGGACACTGCTGCTGCTGTGTCTGATGTGGAGCCCTGGCAGCCAGTGCAGACGAGCTCTCCTGCTAGAGCCAAGGGGATGGCAGGGAGCTGTCAGATAACTCTGCTCTATAGCTGCCAGCCCTTGTTCTTTCAGAGAAGAAAAGGGGCCTTTCCCTTCATCCCTTCCTTCCATTCTCCTTGTCTGTCTCTCCTAATTCACCATACTGGAGGGCAAACTGAGTTTGGTGGGGGCACAGCTAATTTCCTCTGTAGTATCTTGTATGCTTGTGTTCAACCCTGCTTGCCTGCAAGGGCTGAGACATGAGAGAGGGAAAACCTGCAGTTCCTCTCGCCTGCCCCTGCACCCCGACACCCCTTCCAGATCCCCTGAGAGGTCCTGACGTCTCCATCTCACTGCTGGATGAAGCTCCTGCTGTGGGGTGGGACAAAGCACCCCATGCCTCCAACTCACTGGGTTTGAGAACAGCTGTGCAGGCTCATTTTTAAGTTTTCTCTGGGACCTCCACTCCTCTCCCCTGAATAAGGCAAGTGCTGGCTGAGAGCCCTGCTCCACCTGGGAGTTGAGACCCTGTGCTAAATGGGGTGGGAAAGCTTCCATCAGGCCAAGAGTATTTTCTTTGCTTATGAAAAGTCACTGATCTGTGCAGTTGCGTTGGTGGTGGCATGGGAAGAACAGCCCTCCAGGAGGAGAAAGTTTTGACAAACTGGCCCCAAAGAGGACAGGCTGTTGTTCAGCTGAAGAGCAGCTCCACAGGGTTTTATCCCTCACAACTACACGGACCCATCTGTAGGGTGGACAGTGGCAGGGAGGTGTTGCAGGGTGATGACCAAGCAGAGGCCCACCAGAACAATGTTCTTCCTTGTCGTCACACGTGGTCAGCATCTCCCCTTGGGAGAATGGGCTCCCCTCGTGCTCCCTCATGGAGGCAGCTATACCCAAACCACCGCAGGATTGCACTGGCCAGGACTTAGGCACATCCTGGGTGCTCTGGATATGATCAGTGTTGCTGCCTGAAATGTTTGCTGCAGTTGCCAGCCACTGCTGACAGCTTCTCAGGCAGTTTCCTCAGAGGAGCTCTCTGTAGATGCAGCAGCAGCAGGATTAAGCATTAGGATTTTGCACACATCCACACGTAACTGGCCGTGCCAAGGGAGGGAGGGAGGGTTCCAGAGCTCACTGCTGGGGCTGAGGCCTGGGGGAGGACACCAGAGTTTGGAGGTGCCAGAGGGATTCGCTACACCTCCCCAGTGAGCACCTACATCCAGGCCAGGGGAAAGGAGGATGCTGCACCTCCAGCCAGGTCTGTGCAGACAAGCTGGCCCCACAAACAGCCCCAGCACTACCCACACAAATTGTGGTGCCATCCCACAAGATCAGAATCAATCCTTGCAGCCTTAGACTGTCATCTTGTTTGCTTGCTTAACCTTTCACCACATATCCCACAGGCAGCACAGGGAAACATGCTTTTTCTGGTATGGCCATGCCTGTGTGCATCTGAGTAAGCTGACACAGTTCCAGCCTGAGCTTTTGCCATTCTAATGGCTTCAGGTTTAATCATAAAGCACTGCTATAAATAATGGATTGTGAGAGACGATGTCTTCCAGTAAATCCCGCTGTGTCTGCTTGTGTTTGGATCACTGCATTATGCTAAAGTCAGCTGCTCAGGAGCTATTGATGTGGGGAGGCACGGAGTGGATGAGGGAGGGAAGGAGACAGGCATTCAGCTCTTTGTTGGGTGATGATTAAGGGGCAGTGCTGGGGTGACTAGTTTGATCCTCAGAGTGACCTGACTCTGCTTCGAGATAAACCATGGGCAAAACCAAGGCTAAGTCCAGTAGGAGCTGGATCAGACAGCTGTGTGCTTGATTCGTAGTGTAAGGGGGATTTAAATTGTTGATGGACTCACCTGGGATCTCTGGGAAAGGGGTCATTTGACTGCCAGGTGAAGGAGTGACTAGCAGCCAGAGAAGCAGGAAAATTGCAGGGAACTTCAGTCATGAATCAAAGGATATCCCCTTCCACTTTTACAATGTATTCATAGGGATTTCAGGTGGGATCTGCTAAACGCACAGTGAAAATGTTCATATTGCTTGTACAGCTGGAACACACCACTCCTCAGCATCAGGGTACACAGGATCGGCAGTTGGAGCTTGTCCTTGCTGGGAAATTTCTTACATTAAACCACCTTCTCTCTGAATGCAATATCATGATTAAAATAGGCCTGAATCGAATTAAACACAATTCAGAAAATATAGATGGGACTTACATGGCCTCCTTTGAGCAGTACCCTGAGTTTTGATGGATTTAATCTCAAAACTCCTGTGCAAAGTATTTATCCTGCAGCTCCCAGTATGTTACTGAAGAGCTGAAACTCGAGGAGCTCAGTTTTGCAAGACCTGTATGATGCTGGTGACAAAGTGTGAACCTGTCTGTGTGACAGGCACTGTGCAGGGACCGAGAATGAGCACAGGGTGTGCAGGTTATAGATGTAGAAGCTGTCTAGCTGGGCTGTAGCAGTGCTGTTCCTGTGGGAGCATCTTCCCGAGAAGCTGGGCTGTGCAGTCCCAAAGAAGGAAGCGCCTGTCCTGGGGCTCCCTGCTGCTTTCTCAGTGCTGTATGTGCCACGCTGTACCATCCTGCCAGCCTGCCTGGCTCCCTCACATCTCGCTGCACACAAATGCTCTGAATCTCCTCTTCAAAAGCAGCTCAGTGGAGGTCCCCGTGTCCAAAGGTGTGCTTTCACAACACCCCTGCACAGCCAGCCATGGATAATTCATGCCAGTGGACACAAAGGACGTTACAAGCCTACCCAGAAATGGATGGATTGGGACCTCCAGCTGCTCACCAACCTGTTTTACTGACAGTAAATGACTCTAATGTAATACCATGCTGTGAGCAATCACATGCTGGCTCTGGACTGATTCATCACAATTCCCGAGCTCCCTGTGCCCTGCATGGCTGAGGGCAGCATCACCCCCACCAGGCACACACATCCTTGCCTCTGGATGGGGGCCCGGTTCACACGCCCTTTGTGTCTGAGACCCGGGACCCTGGACCAGGCCATCCTGCTGCTCAGCCACTGCCACCAAGGGGTCATGTCCAGCCTGGGGCTGGAGCCACGGGTAATGCTCCAGCCATGCAGGGCAAGGAAGGTCTCGTGTTTCCAAATATCTCATATCCCACCTCCTTGAGTCTGACTCAGCCCACGCCCAGGAACATTATGTGTTATAGGAATCTGGATGGCAAATTATGGTAAGAAGCTGAAGTATTGTCAGTGAGCAGTGCTTTTAAATAAGAGATTACTTTTCAAATAGCACAAGAGCTACGGTTGTTTATTTACTTTTTTTGCTTAATTTTTTTATTGCTCGGCATTCTCAATTCGCAAAAACAAAAATCTTTATTCCATTTTGATGCAGAATAGAACATTCCCTGGTATTTCAAGACCGTTCACATTTTGTGTGGCTTTTCTTCCTTCTCTGCTTTTCCATCCCAAGTCCTCCAATCTGGCCATAATAGAACCTGGAGAGGAAGAAAATAAATAAAGAAAACCATTCCATTTTTTTGTTGAAACATGGTTTTACTGGAGATTCAAAAAATTCCTGGGGGAGTTCTGGGTGGGAAGAGAAGTATTCAGAAGTTGTTATAATCACCTTCTAACCAGGACTGCTCCCATTTCCTCCAGCTTCCAGTTCCAAAGCCTTGCTGAGCAGGCAGTCCCCATGCCTGCTAAGGGCTCCTGCAGTGTCCCACAATCCTGCCTGCAGCATCTCAGCCTCCACCCAAGATTAGGAATGCTGCAGACCCCAGCATTTAACCTTTCAAAGGGCTCCTCTTGTCTTGGAGACACACCGTGCAAACATTCTCTACTTAATGCGAGTTCTTGGCCTGGCCCTGAAATACTGAGTGGTGATGGCAGAGAAGGAGTCTGTGATGGGTGATCAATTAAAGATGGTAAACATGCTGTCAGTGACTGTTCCAGGAAATACAAATTTTTTTAAGTCATTTTTATGTGAGAACATGAGGAGGGTAATTAGAAAAGCTAACAAGTGTATTCACTTGGAATGAATAACATCTCACTGAGATACACAGGCTTCCCATTAGATAGCAGTGCAACAGAGACATCCTGGAACCTAGACTTTAGAAATGGATGAAGAATAACAAATGCAGATGAAGCAACTACTGCTGAAAATGTGAGTTTTCAAGACGTCATTCACCTGTTAGGCTGTTCCTGAGGTGCACTCATGTTTCGGATGGCATTTTATTCTCAGGTCAAACTATTCTGGGCTCAGAGACACTAGAGCCTCAGCTGGTTCAAACCAGCAATATCCCCGTCTCCACCCAAAGCCAAGGGAGTTAAGGTATTCACACCTGTGGAATCTTCCTCAGGAGATTTGTGGAATGATCTTGGGGAGAGCAGAGAGCTGAGAAAGGGCTGTGCAAGAAGAGTTTCTGACATCCTGTCCTGACCCTGAAAGTTGTTGTTGTAGTAGTAGTCTGGGAAAAACATTAGCATTAATTTTGTTTCTTTCTGTCTTTTTATCTCCTTCCTTTTTCCCAGCACCAAGCAACAAGGGGTCCACAATGGGCCTCTGAGCCTCCTGGAACATCCCAGGGGTTCCTGTAGCTTCCCTCATTCAGTCTCACGAGACTCAGACCTTCTCTTAGGGCACAGCCCACCTCCTGGATGCACTCCCTTTCCAGTCCTCCAGCCGCTGGCAAACAGGGTGTCGTCAGTGCTGTTAGCAGTGAGCCTGGGCTGGAGCAGCACCCAACAGCAATGATGGGACTGGGAAAGCGTGGCCAGCAGTTCACCCAGTCCCAGCAGTGAGGGCAAAAGGCTCCCCAGAGCCCATCAACCCAGGGCTGCCTGCAAGTGAGAGTTGCCCCAGGGCTGCATCCTGGGCTTATTTGTGTATTTCTCTGTGTTAAATGGATTTAGGGTTTTGTCAGTAATTGCTACACTGAAAGCAAGCCGGCAGTGGTGTGATGTAATATTCAGAGTTATTAAATAACCTAATATTATCCCAGGGAGATTTTCTCTTCTGATTACCCCTGAACACTCCTGCTCTTATCCTGTCATGGTTCTTCACTCTCCCTCTGGATTCTTCTCTTGCCTCTAGGCTGTATTTTCCCTTCAGTCTTTCATTGCCTCACGTGTGCCCAAGTGTGCTGCCTGTGTCCCTCCCCCGACCTTGCTTTGTGCCATCTTCCATACCAGCCCTTCCACCAGGAGCATCATCTCCAAGGTGTGCTGGTAGCTCTTCCATTAATCCATTAATACAGACCCACGTGCCATTCCTCACTCTGGCTGGTTTGTGCTGTGTTTCCCCCCTTTACCTCCATCCTAGAGGTCTTTTCCAACATAAACAATTCTATGATTCCATGATTCCTGTGCCCTCGGATGAGATGAGTGCACAAGCCAACCTCTTAGGACTTTCCACCACAATTAGGCAACAACAGAGCTCCAGGAGGAGGGAAGTTCTGGACCTCTTTGGTGAGAACCAGGGTGCCTGTGGGCATGAGCACAGGAAAAGCTGAGGGAGCTGCAGAGCTGCTCCTGGTCAGAGTGGGGCTGTGAGTGGAGTAGCAGGGAGGCTTTCTGCACAGGGTCTTGACTGCAAAGTGTGCTTCACTCATCCTCCCACTTCTAGGCACTTTGGCTATGAGGTAGTTGTGATCATTTCCTATTCTATTCTATTCTATTCTATTCTATTCTATTCTATTCTATTCTATTCTATGCTATTCTATTCTATTCATGCTGCCACACTTATAACTTAAATATACTCCACTTGGACCAGAGCCTGCTGCCTGCTGGACATGACCCACCCACGGCCCGTACTCAGAAATGCTAAGGGAAGGTAGTAACAGCACAAATGTCTTTTTCATCAGTGGATCTGGGAGTGCTCCATGAAAGATGCCAGGGCAGTATCCTTTGCATGAAGGGGAAGCTGAGGCTGTTAAGGGTCTCGTCCAAAGTCACCCAGCAAGCCAGGATTCCAGTCCAGGGATCCTACACTACAGGGCACTCCTCTTTGTTGTAGGTCTTTAAACAAAATGGCATGAAACCTTTTCCTCAATTCTCACCTTCCCAGAATAACAAAAATTACTTTGAAGTCCCAGGTCACATTTCACCCATTGCCTGCTGAGAGTCTGCAGCCACCCTCTGCTCTGGCCTGGGACCAGGAGGATTGTTCAAAACAGCAGAGAGACTGGTGCACGGACAAAAGCCTCTGGCATGGACGCATGAGGGTTATTGCAGTTTCCAAAGCCCATATGTGAGTTCCGCTGGCACAATCTGGGCAGGAAATTTCACAAACATGCCAACTTTTCTTTCTAACTTCATCTGTCCTAACAGTGTATGTATGACTCATTCAGACATATCTTTACTCCATACTTTTCCCATTCCTTTTTAATTTATTTGAACTGTGTCTCTCTCTTCTTTCTTCCCTAGAATGTCCTGTCATCTCACCAGCACACAGGAAAAAATGTGATTATTTTTTTAAGAGAGAAAAATTATATTTCAGTCTAATTTTTTTTTTTTTGTGAGTATTATGATGACAGAAATCATCACCAACAACCTTCAAGTCAGGGATCACAAAACCAACTAGGTTGGAAAAGACTGCCACAGTTAAGCTCTTTACCTCTTTTTTATTTCTTTTTAAAAAATATATAAATTCTCAGTTATTCATTACAATCCCTTCTTTTATAGCTTCCTTTTCCTTATAAACACACCTCCTTTTTATACCTTTTGGATCACACTGTGGTTTAGGCACGTATTTCTGTTTTCTTGGAGTCTGAAACTGTACAGACTAGTGCTGGCTGTGGAGTGTGTTACAGCTAGGGAGTTATTAGCAGCAAATTAAGCAAGGATTAATTCCTCACCCACACATTTCTTGCAGCACTCCAGATCTGCTTATCTCTTTGGTATGATGAGCTGGCAAAACACACGGCGAGCTCTCGCTGTGTCTGTCTGCAGGGCTGAGCAGCAGCTGCAGCAAAGTGGCCAGGAAGGATCTCAGTAATGTCCCAGCAGCAGAAGGCTCCCAAGTGGGACATTGGTTTGGAAAAGGGAAGCCTCAAGAGGTCTCACCAGGGAGAGTCACTTCAGAGTTATTTTTTTGACAGCTAGAGATGTGACTAAAGGTGTACAAGCCTTCCATGATGATGTCTTGTGTGACTGATTGCCAGAGACAGAAAGTTTTGCCATAATAATAATTAGCATGTATTGCCCAATGTCTTTTCTTTTTGGAGGTGGATATTGTCTAGGATTTTGCAGGCAAGAAGCAGGGTTTGGAAAAAGGAGTTTTAGCTCCCAAATACCCTGCTTAGCCCATGCTGTCAGAAAGATACCAGAGCATCTGACCAGCCCTGGGGCTGGGGCATGGAGCTGGGCCCAGAGGGCTGAGGTGCAGTACCTGGTGCTAACCTTTTGCCTTCTTCTGGCCAATCCAGCTCCTGACTCAGTCTCCCCATTTGTAAAGCAGTGCTAATTATATGTTTACTACCTTCGTGAAATGCTTTGAAGCCTACTCATAGTATGTGTTACCTACAGGGCTGGCAATGGCTATTATACTGAAATTAAAATCAAATTATACATATATATATATATATAATTCGTATAGACATAATAATTAAATTGTAATTAAAACTTGTGTTAAATTTTTTTTTAATGATTTGAGACAACATACCCAACAGGTCCCAGTAAGCCAGAAGATCGCAAGTTCGTTCAATATAGAGCAAAAGTGCCATTAATTTCAAGCTGGAGTTTTAGTGTAAGCAAACCAACAAAGAAAAGTCTGAATTAAAAAGTATCAAGGGATTCCAGGGTTGTTAGTACTTTACTGAGAATTTAAGTTATTTAAACAAAGGTGCTTTTCAAGATTGTTTTGACAAACACATAAAAGTATAAGTAACAGAGTTCAGTCATCTGCACCTAAACTGGAGATCCAGATCTGGTTTTGTCCAATTTCTGTCTGTTGTTTTCTACTTAAGCTCAGCATTCCTAATTCATAATTCAGACAGATGTGTTGACATTTTGTGAAACTGGCAAAAGGTTTGATTCTTCCTTAATTTAAGTGGCTGTTGGCTGCCAGTCAGAGGGGACTTTACTCCTTCCCACTGGTTTGCAGTATCAGACTTGTTCAAGCTTTGCATTAATTTGAAAGCTCTTTCCTAAAACTCTAACTTCCAGCAGTTGTTCAATTTAATAAGAAAAAGCTGAAGTGACAGGTAAGACAAATTGATTTATTTGTGACTCAAATTCTCTGGGAACATGATCTCAAAAAAAGAAAAAGAAAAACATTAATATAATGAAGCAATGTCAGATGCAGGACACAGTTCTCTAGCTGAAGATGGAGTGAATTGCATTTCCAATTTACCAACACATCAGTCACCTCTGTTTCAGAGGCTCTGTGACATTGAATGAGTTTTTCTTCTTAATAGGGCACTGGACGTATTACAAAAACTAGGGTTAGAGCCAGAAATGCATTTATTAGCTTAATGCCTAATTTCCATTTATTTCAGTAAGAGTGAGGTGCAAAACTACTGTTGTGGGTTCTGTTTGCATTGGGCTGGGATGGCTTTATTTGTTAGAGAAACAAAATGAAACCTTTGCTTAAGATGTTCAACTCTCCAACTCTCCTTTTTTTTTTCAGTGCTCTGGCAAATTCACTAAATCCCATGCTCCAGTGGGCACCTTCCCTTCAGACCCTCCCCAGCAAGCCTGTGAAGGGCCACAGTGAGTTCTAAGAGACTGCGGGACTCTTTTTGCAGTCGCCACCTAAGTGTCCCCTCAGCAGTGGGTTTTCTAAACATGGACCTACCACGATGCTCCTCCAGCTTTGCAAGCCTGGGATTTGTGCAGAAACTGGGCACAGTGAACACAGGAGGATGACCATGCTGTGGTCTCACTCTGAAATGAAAAGTCTGTAGTTTGTGCCATGGACCACTCAGACCCCAGGGCTGAGCCCTTCCCGCCTGCTGGATGTCACCTAAAGGATCTGGGCAGCAGGAACAGTGCACGAAAAGCCTTCTCCAAGAGCAGGCAGAGAGAGCTCAGCTGGACTTGGCTGCAGCTCTCAGGAGTTATTTGGAAAACACTTGGCATGTTTAGAAAGATGCCCTCAGCTCACCTGCCCTCAGATGTGTCTCATTTTGTGTACAAGGGGTGCTGGGAAATCACACCAGTTCTGAACCCTCAATGAAGACAACACAGTTCCCACAGTCACAGCCTGAGTGTTGCTGTTCCTTCAGGAGAAGCTCTTGACATGTTTGTCTCTTTGTGCTGAGACAGCAATCCACATTGCTCTGCTCTACGTGATTAAATAAATTACTGTTCTTTGGAAACTGTGCCTGGTGCACACTTCCAGCTCAGTATCTGGGGGAAAACTAGGGCTGATTTAGGTTACCTGCTGCAAGGAGATAAAGTGCTCCCTGCACTTCTTGTGTAGACATGAAAGCTTTGCCACCACCTGTAGTTTATTTCTACTGTGTTGTTGTTCTATGTGTGTTAGAGCCCCAGATTGAAGCTGGAAATCTTTGGTAGATGCTGCAGAGAACACAGTGTCTGCCACCCAGTCCCAATGGATCTAAATGAGCAAGAAAGTCATCAGGAGAAAGGCAGGACTGCACAGGCTGGGCCTTGGGGCTGAGCTGGACTAGTGCAGGGTCCTTGGCAGATACTGACCTAACCTGGTGGGAATTAGGAACCTGCATTTGAGAGACAAGTTTAGTCTGAGCAACTTGCTGAAGATCATACTGGGAGCCTGGGACACAGTTAAAAACGGAAAAAAAATGCCAAATTGTTGGGCAGTACCTGGATCACAAGGAAATTATTTGACAATGTTCTTTACTGTGCTTTTGTTCGGACAAAATTTCAACAATTTCACAGTTGCCCACGAAAGAGGCAGAGGGCTTGGTCTGTCAACTTTGCTGTGAGAATTTGTCCTTTAGGGCCTATATGTTCCTTCTTTCCCCTATCCCTGAGGGTATCTTGGCAGCCATTAAGCCTGAGTGAGTGCTTCCAAGCTGTAATTTCTAGAAATATAGGTAATTATTTTTGCCTTGAGTTGCTTTTTTTCAGCAACACGGGCTGTTGGAGAGTATTGCAATAGCTCAGGTGGGAACGACTTCAATGGGGGAGAAGGCAAGGAGCCTCCTGGGAGATCTGAAGAGCCTCTGGGTTGAGAGAGGAGTTTTTGAATAAGCAGAGATGCTTTTCTCCACAGAGACAGAGTATGAGCAGGCAAGAGCCATACTACAGCAAGAGACTGTGGGTAACAACAACTGATAAAGGAGCTTCATTCTGTTGAAACCTGGTTTATTTTGCTGAAACTCATTCACTAGGAAACATCACTTTGGATGTGAGTTTCTCGTTCTCAGCTCCAAGGGAACCATTCACAGTGCCAGTAGGCTACTCAAGATGAGTCCTTCCAAGGCTCATGGACACACCAGGTGTACCTTTAAGATGCAGAGAAGTTTTGCAAGAACTGGGAGAAATCAAGATTTAGCATGAGAGATAAAGGTGGAAGCTGTTTTAATTATAGATTCAGAGCACGTTGCATTAAGGATTACTCAATGATGAGATGACCACTCAGTCCCCATATAACCTCATTAAAGACTGATAGGCTTGTTTTAAACATATGCTTTTCCCTGTGCCAGATCTTAAATGGTTCTCTCCCGGTAATGCAGCTGCACCTTTAGCAGACCTTTTGCTTTTTGTAGGTTATTGAAGATGCATAAAAAGAATGAATCTGCAGTGCTTCAAATCTGGGATCTTAAATGCTGACTGCTCAGCCTTTCAGAGGGCCTGGGGAGCAGCTGCTGGGCTTCTAAAGGTTAGATTCTGCAACCAAATCCCATTATGTTTTTAGCAGCCAGGGCTGGCTGGCTCAGTAACCAGCCTGGTGAGTGCCACACTGGCAGCCCTGTGTGGTCAAAGGTTTGGATTGTGCCTGTCTGCGTTTAGGTTTGCACTTGCTTTCCCTGGATCTCTCAAGATCTACAGAGTCTTTTGTGGTGGTTGTGAAAGGACCACAGGGGATGTGAACCCACCAGGACACAAGTGAAAGCTCCAGGGGGATGGAGGAGGAGTGTTGGAGACTCACCACCAAACAATGCCTGGGTGTTCCTGGCTAACTCTCACTCATCTTGAAATGAGCTTAGGATGTTTCTCATAGGAGGAAAAGAGTCTTATGCATCCAGGACACTATCCAGAGTCAATGCCACCTTCTCCATAGATTCCTCCTGTGACTTCAGACGAAAAAGTTACCTTTTCCTTGCCCCTTTCTCAAGAAAAATAACAAAATTTGCCTATGATTTGTCTCCCTCCAAAGTTGAGGTAAGTCAAGAGCATCTTAACTGGGGTCAATGGATTTTCAAGGATGTAAAAACAGGGGAAATAAACAGTGTTCAGTTACAAGTTTACTTAGATTTGAGGTGTCTCTGGCTGTGTTTACACCTCACTGTATGATGTGTATATAATTCTTGGCACACTATGTCACAATCTCAGCTGGAGTCATTAGATGATTCTATCCTATAATTAATAAACACTGTTGTCTAAATATGACATGCAACATTTCTAACAGCAGAGTATTTTTCATCTGAGAGTCTTAAAACACTCTCAGAACAAACCCTGATTTCTACTTTAGAAATATGTGCTTTTCACCGGTCTCATGGAAAGAAAACAGCCCTCCCCCTTGTCTCTCAATCTAGAGAACACAGGGTAAAAAAGCATTTATATGTCTTTGCATTCCTGCCAAAGTGATTATCAGTGTCTTTAACAATTACAGTATTTTGAAGTGAATCACCAGCCTACATCTCATCTGAGCATCTATTTTTTCCTCATAATCTGCTTTTAGAGGGGCTTTTAACTGCATCAGATTTTTCTTTCCCATTAAAACGCTGTCTGCATGACTGGAAAATAGAATAGCCAGTCCTCACTGCTTAGTTTCCATAGTGAATGTCTGGAGCAAAGGGCTGTGGGATTATTCAATTACTGCAGTAATGGCCTTTGACCTGCTAAAAACAATCCAAAAGACAGAATTCATATATTGGATTATTTTTAACATTAATCACATTCTATTTAGAAATCACAGTTGAGCAGATAGGGTTGAAGACAGACTGTAAACTATTTGTGTATACTTTATTGAAGTGGCGTAAATTTTTATGTTGCATAGTTGTACAAGCGATGCCTTCAGGGATTTTCCTCCCCTCCCCACACTTATGTGCTTTGCTAAATGTGCTTCAGACTGCAAAGCCTCCTCCCTCAGCGGTGCATTGGTGTGATCCGAGCACTCTGTGTAGATATTAAATTGCAGATAAAAAATGTTCTTGATCCTGAAACTGCAGAGGAGAGGGAAAGCAACAACTCACGCTTGAGGCCAAACTGTTCATTTCCATGAACTGCAGGAAGAGTCAGCAGACTGAAACAACTGTCACCCCCTTTGCTTTGCCCCCTGTTCACATGTCATAACCTTCCCCACAACTCCACTTTTTGCAGGACATGACTTTGGAAAAGAGTGAATCTCTGCCCTGGACAAACTCCAGGGAAGGATTCCTGGGCTCACCAACACATGCATCATCTAGACATGCTCCCCTGATGTCCTGAGCCACTGACTGATGCCACAGCACAGCCCTGCCACCACTCCCAAGGAAGGAGGAAAGACACAGGGCTTGAAAAGGAGGATATAAATCGAGATTAGGTTGAAAGTTCAAGTACCAGTTGAAAAACACTCCTTATTCCTGCAACCTAATATAGGATCAGATGCCCTTGCTGAAATTTTGGGAGGTTTTTATTGGCACTAAAGCTACACCCATAGCAAGGACGCATTGAGGACACTGACAAAACAAATAAACGTCTGAAAAAGGAATTCACACAGCAGTAACGCCGGCAACTCGCAGCTTCCCACCCAGCTGTTGTAGAAACTACAAAATACATCTGCTTGGAAACCTGGTGACTGTAAAGAAGCTGCACTCCTTATCAGGAGCACCGTGACTGTTTTAAACATCTTCATCCTCCTGTGGGAAGAAGGAGGTTTGTGTTTTGGCATGGAGGCAGTAGTACCATGGGCACCAATCTCTCCATTCAGGCCCTCAGGTGGGAGCCACTCCCTGGCTGCTCACAGCACTTGCTGGATGCTGAGGACATCTCACTGGTGCTGTAACCATGTGGCAGTGTGTCTGTCACTGAGGAGAGAGTGGTCCTGCTGGGCTGATTGAGATGAAGGGATGGGAGCACCCATCCCTCCAGTGAGATCTCTCTCCTGCCACGTCTGCTCACCCAGCATCTCCCAACAGCACCAAACACTTCTGTGCCTGCTGCTCCCACACCCCTGTGACCACCAGGACTCTGCACGGGCAGATGTGGATGCTGCTTTTGTTTTATCTCATGACAACAAACATTTCCAGTGAAACCTCCCTGCTTTTGGGGAAGGTGTGTTTACTGCAGACACACAGTAAAACGAAAACTTTTCTGGTACAAAGGGCGGTCTGCCCTGGAGCTCCTGAAATATGAAGTGAGGAAATCCCTGCAAATTGCCACTACGGAGCAGTTACTCTGCTGTGACTGTGTGGCTGTGCCTTTACACAGGGGCCAAGTAGAGTCCAAAGGAGTTTAGATGTTCAGTTTGTCAGTTTGGCTCTGCCCCAGGGCTGGGTGACTTTCAGAAATCCCTTTCAGCCCTTATTTTTGATGGTGCTGTGAAAAAATTTGAGAGGATGTAGAAAAAATATAACTTTTCCCCCCTAAATATAAACTAGTAATTTCCTAACAGAGGCATAGCAAGTAAATCAGGTGTGTGCTCACTCTGGCAGCAGAATCTATGGCACCTTGTGACAGGTTGGTTATAAACAGCCCAGCAGAAATTCGCACTGGGTGAAATCAGTAATAATTGTCAGAGCGGGTGGCATGAATGTGCTGAGGGGAAAATCAGATGTTAGAAATAAACTGTTATCTGGAGGAAGGGGCTGAATGCAAAGGGGTTCTTAAAAGTTCAGCTCTTCTCTGAGAGCTCTCCAGGTCCCTTCCAGATCACTGGAAGCTTCACTGCTGCCTCCTGCTTGGCAGGAATGTGTGTGCACACGCACGTGTGTTTCTGTGTGTGTGGCCGAGATGCACGTAACACAGCCCCCAGTGGCACTGCCCTGGTTCATCAGTCAGCCTCTGCTGATAAGGCTCTGTGCTGAGAGCAAGGAGGTGTGGGGGGAAAGATTCAGCTGATCTGAGGGGATGGCTGCCCAGAGCATGGTTTTGCAAAAGCTGTTTATGCTTTACCCCCTCAAATGCCGCGGGACGGAAAAAGCAAAGCAAATAAATCTGGAGCCCACCACAGTGCACTGCAAGGACAGACTCCAGGGCAGAAAGGGTGAAAGTGAACCTGCAACTCCATATCCCTGCCTGAGGAATTGCCCCTCAGGTTTCAGTGGTGCTAGGAATGAGAAAAGCAGCCGACACGCAGTGCCAGTGGCAGCTGGGACAAAAGGAGTGCTGCCAGATCCCAGGCTGAGCATCCCAGCATGAGCCCCTTGCTCAGCTGGGGATGGTGTTAAACTCCTCCTGCTGCACAAGAGGTGTGATGGCTGGTGCAAACCAGGGCTGTGGCCCAGCCCATGGGGAGCAGACATCCCTCAAAATCGGAGTTATCCAACCGTCCCCAAAACCTTGGGCCCCACAGCAGCAGCTGCAAGCCTTCCCTCCATCCATGTGCTGCTTTCCAAACCCAGCCTGAAAACGAGACTTCTGTCCCCAGACTGCCACAAGCCAGGGCTGAGCTGCTGAACACCATCAGTTTTCTATCAAGTTCAGGGCTAACTGGATGTTTCCATTTAAGGTGGTGACAAACCACTTTGAGTCGCCATCATTCGATGGCAAAAAACTCTGTCTTGGGCCTGGGGACTTCCAGTGCCCTGCCTTGGAGCAATGACCTTGCAGCACCTCTGCCCAGTTACCCACCACCACACCAGAGCTTTTGGCCATCCAGCTGCTGGAAGTGGCATGAAGGTACCTGGAAAGAAAGCCACAGATTCAAGACGGGAGAGGTATAGACAGGTTATAAAGAAGCCAAGCAAGCACACACCAGCACAGGTTTCTGTAAAAGCAGGGAGAGCTAACTCACCTCACCACAGAATTGCTGCTTTTGATAGGGCTCTAATAGGGAATTTTTATTCAGCGTTGACTCTCTTTTATCAACTCCTTGTCTGCATGAGGTTCTTCCAGGCATGGTAAAATGAGATTCATATTACCACATTCCTGCTCCTCCAGGCATTTTTCACATCACTTTTCCTCTCTGCAGATGAAAAGCAATGCAGTAATAAGTGGCATTTCTGTGGAATATACTGCCTCCAGACACAAACTGCATGCACAATTACTTCTCCCCATGGGGAAAGTAAGGTGACTGAAGACGTAATGATAAGAGCACCTTGCCTTCTCTAGGCTGCTTTGATCCTGGAGGATCTCACAGATTTCCAGAAAATCTTATCCTGAAGCAATAAATCATGTGAACTAGGCAAAACATTTCCGAGATTATTCTTTTAAGTACAAACAACGGTCATACATGGACAAAGCCCAAGAGGTTCTGTCAGACGTCTCCCATGACAGCTTTGCATAAAAAGAGTAAGACAGAACGAAAAATACCCATGGATAAGCATACATCCAAACATTCTGCATTTTCCTTAAAAACTGAATCTCTTCCTTGTGTTTTCTACATCATGAAAACCTGCAGTTGAGGAGATGTACAGGTAGGGAATATGGCCCCTCTTAGTGGGGCTGGGCACAGCCCAGAGATCTGGAATAAAAACCTTTTATTTCTTCTGTGGCTGCAACGGATTGGAGTTACACCCATGTAGCTGTGGGGAGACTTGAGTGCTCAACTCAGCTCCTGGAAACCCCTTATTCCAAGTATCCTGTATCCTGGAGGTCAGGGAAATACCCTGTTAGAAAGGTGCTTGCATTGTACCACGTAGAGAAGGGCTTTGGGTATGTGTCTTCTCTATCCATAAGTACAAGCTCCCTGAGAGCAGCTGGGGCCTCATCTCTCCAAGTTCTTATTTTCAGGGCACAGGCAGACCTGGACCAGCCCAGAAAGAAAAATATATATGACAGCAGGGATCAGATTAGGCAATGCCAGTGGCATTGCACTTTTGAATGTCTCCATTTCCTTTCCTAACTTAGCTTAAAGACAGGTGATGTCAAAACAGGTGCATTGCAGTCAAATAGCGTGTTCAGTGCCTGGGATATTCCATGGGAGTAGTTTTAGCTGCAGTAATTCAGAAAACATCGTAGCCTGATCACCCAAGTCACTGACCCGATGTAAATTTTTCAGGAGTGAGCTGTAAAGCACAGTAGGGAGATTTAAGAAAACTTTTGGTGATCTGGCTCTTTTTAGGTAATAAAATAAATGCAGAGGCCTATAAGTGAACAAATACTTCACAGCCAACTGGAGTTTCTGACCACTGACTGACTCATGAAAGGACACACTAGCAGAGATGCAGAGGCACTGCATGCAAATTCTGCCATCAACAGAGCTGCAGGTCTGAGAGTTTCCTTTGGTCTCACCCTGTGGTGGTGGAAAAATTTACTTCCATCACCTAGCTCTCTGCCAGATTTCCTTTCAACTTGGTTTTAAACAGTCTCATTAGACCGTTCCTGAGGTGGCTTTGGTTGGTGAAACTTGGCTTCCTGAGCCAAAGTGAAGCGAGAAAGGAAAACCTAAAAGGTAAGGCAGGATGATTTTGCTTATCAGCTGTAAGAAGATGGTTTTGCAGGCCTGACTAGGAAAGTCTTCCCAAAATCTGCTTTCATAAGCTCTCCAATCTGCTCTCTGCTGGCTGGCTCACGGATACTTTGCTGGCTTGGTAATGAGCTGTTATAAGTGAGACTCCTGTAAATCAGATGACTCTGTAGTCATTTGATGCTTATATTTGGCGTGCTGAGTCACAAGGACAGGGGTTACATCATGTCAGGCTAATCATGCAAAACGAATTACAGAGAGATCAGAGCCCTGGGGTGCACATGGGGAAGGGGCACTTGTGCTGCACGGGTGGCCCTGAGGTGTGGGAGCCGGGCAGCCACAGTCCTGCCCTGACCCCATTGCCACTGTCACTGGGGCTCTGTCCCTTGCTTCTGCTCCTGGCACAACTCTTCCTCCTCTCGTAGGAATATCTCCTGCAAACAGTATTTACAACAGATCTCTACAAGGCCCCCATCAGATAACGTCTGCTCACACACCCAGGTTCAGAGCAAGGTCGGACAGGGCATCCCAGCACGGACTTACACAGAGGACTCTATTTTTCTTTAAAACAGAAAAGCCAAATTATTTTATTTTCCAACACACTGTTCCCTCTAACAGCCTGTCCCTGACCCCGCCTGTTGGCTGTACACTTCTCTCCCTGAGCCATGGCTTCATCCCTGTGGTTTCTCCTCTTCTGCACCTTCTTGCTCCTTGGAGTGGTCCCCAGCCCTGCACCCTCTGTCTCCTCATCTTCACACACATGTGCTGGCACTCTACCCAACGATAAGTGCTAGGCAACCTGTAGACTTCCTGAAGAAAACAGCCTTCATTTAAGGGCTTAATGCAGCAGAGAAGCCACAGCAGCCTCTCTCAGCAACCCCTTTGGATAATTAGAGTTGCTGTTAAATGCTGCCCTGTGCTGCTGCTGGAGGTACCCACCTTTCTCATCAAGCTGTGGGATCTCTCTGTACCTTTGGTGGCTCAGAGTTCACACCTAAACCACACAGACAAGCAGAGTGGAAAACAGCCATATTAACACCTTTATTTTTCATAGGGGTGCAGCAGTTTAGAAGAAAGAACATTTCACTCCATTAGTCTTAGGGCAGTCTTGCATCATGAAATAACTCAAAAACCTGCAAGCTGAATCCAGGAAAAAATCCCATAAGCTCACCAAAAAGCAATGTTTGGATAATGTTTTTCTGGTATTCCCCAGTGAAATATTTTGCAAGTTACCTCTGACAGGTCACTCTGTTTCCTTCAGATTGTAGAAAGCAAAGAAACCTCAGCACATGCAGCAAGGGAAAAATGATGACTTTGATGGTTTAGCAGTCAAGCCACTCACCTAGAAAAAGGGGCACTCTGCTCCAGAAAACCATTTCCTTTTTTTTATGTGCTAAATATTTAATGCAAAATGTACAACGAGGTTTGGCAGCCACCTACTTACCTCGACCACTAAATCACAGTCATATTTGCAGTGGTGCCTCTCTACCTGATCGGGGTCTGAGCTTCTTGCTGCCCAGCAGACCCATTTTCAGGAAATGTGATGGGAATTCCCACAGCTCCCACTGGACTACGTTGATGAGCAAGCATGGATTTGAACCCCATCACTCAGCAAATCTGTTTCCCCCGATTCTTGGACCAAAGCTCCAGACTCTGTGTAATCACTGAAAAGGAGGAATGGATTAATTCAGACAGAAAGGATTCAGCTCTGGTGAGGTCTGTGAAAAGTGGTGTGTCTGCACCAGCCTTCAGGAAAGGGTCCTGGCTGGTGGATCCCAGCTGGGTGTAGGGGTCTCCTTGCAATCCTGAAAAGGACCCTGGTCCCATTGGGGGACAGGTGTTCAGGTAATGCCCTGTGCTGGGTGGTGACACTCCCGTGGCATTGTAAGCCACTGACAGTGTGAAGAAACCAGTGAACTTAATGGGCCACTGCAGCTGGACACCGGGAGAAGGACAGAGGGCAGGTGGCCAGCAGACCCTCACTGGCTGCTGGAGAGGGCTCTGTTCCAGCACAGAGTCTCTGGCTGCATGCTCACAGTCTGTGCAAGGCTCAGTGCTGTGCTGAGCAGCCCTCACTTCCCACAGAGCAGCAGGGGGTTATTTCTTAGGGAGTCCATTATCTCTGATGGTACTGCAGTTACCCTCCCTCTCACCAACTCCTATCTCTCCTCCAGCCATACACATATTTCAGTTAAGTGACCATTTTCTGTTTGGAATCACATTTTTGTTCCCACGCAGAGCATTTTCCTAAGGAGATCAGTTCAAGAGCATCATGCATTTGATTTTTGTCCCTATTTTCTGGAAAACAGCACAGCCTGCCTGGCAGTGTCAGGCTATCCAGGGGGAACAGCCCTCCCTGTGAGACCTTGTGGCTGGATTGTTTTCAGAGGTGATGCTGCGCAGACCATGGCCCCTGTTAACAACAGAGTGGAAACTGGTCCCAAACTTTTACGGCAGGTGAAGAGCAGTGGCTGCAGCTGATGGTGCGTCCACGTGTTCTGGTGGCATGGCCATCCCTCCCTTGTGCCTGGCTGAAACTGTAAATCTCTGTGGCAGCAGCTGAGTCACTCTCATGCTTTCCCCTCACAGAGGTACCACACACATGAAATAAATAGCAGCAGCCCTGCTGAAAGGCTCCTGCCGTATTGAGGACCAGGTTGAAATGCCAGCAGGCAACTCAGACCTGTCCCCCTCCTCAGAACTTGCTCTCCCTGCCCTCCTCTGTGAGCAAAAATGCAAAAATCCCACAACCACAGCCAGACCCCGTCCTGGTGGGAGAGAGGATGCCTGGGCTTGGAGGGGCACAGTTCTCACTGCCAGGGAGAGTAGAGTGAGGTGTGCATGAGACCTTCAGGGCTTGAGGCTTTGGCCTCTTTTAAGCTGGAAGAAAAACACTCTCCCTGCAACACTTGACTGACCTGAGGTTGGTCTGCAGCATGAACAAGCAGAAGGGTGAAGCCCCTTGCTCACAGAGAGCAGCCACAGCGCTTGCCTCAGTCCCTGGTCTCTGGGAAGTTGAACCTTTGCCGTGCTCCAACACCTGATCCCGTGTGAGTCACAGCTCTCCCCACTGTGATAGAGCCTGGTGAGCTCAGAGCAAACAGCTCAGTTGGATGTGATGGAGGCTGCAGCACCAAAATGATGCTGCAGCCTTCTCTGTGGCAGTGTAACAGCGGCCGCAGGCACTGTCCCTCCTCTGTCCCCAAGTACCGTGTGACACGAAAGTGCTCCGGTCTTTGGAGAAGAACACCATGTACCACTCGATCTCTCGTGGATAAGTAATTATAGTGCTGTCTGCTGGTGCCTGTGGGGACCAGCAATGCATGTCTTGGCAGCCCTCACGTGTTGTTCCAGGCAGATTTCCTGCACAGATCCAGGCGCTGGATGACAGCCACAAGTAGGACGGAGATGAACGCGCCCGCTCAGGAAATGATAAAGGAACCAAGCAAATGTTTTTGTTTGTGAAACAGCATCATTTGGAACACCACAAGACACCCCCCCCCTTCCAGAGGCAAAGGCAAAGTGTGGAAACCACAAGCAGCCCCTAACCCCGTGCCAGTCACTGGGTGTCACTGAGTGAGCTGTGCAAGTCAGCTGACACTAGAAAGGACCTTAATGCATCGTCACTTCTGAGTGGTGGTCCCTTTGGGAACCCCACTGATAAAGCAGGGAGATGGCAGAAGGATGGTGATCCACTTGTTATGAACTCATTTTGTGTTTTTCACAAAAGCAGCATTGAGGACCCAGGGGCACGATCCTGGTATGGAGGAAGCTGAGAGAACGGGAGAGCAGACACAGCACAGGCTGATGGAGTGGGAGGCACTGCACAGGTGACACATAAGTCTGCAGCAGATAGAGAAGACCTACAGCAAAGATAGTCTGGGCAGATTTCAGCACTGGGACAACACATGAAACCCTGGACTTAAAAGGCCTTTTTCATGTGGGACGTAATTTTGCAGGGATGAGTCATGAAAATCTCGCATCAGGCATCCTCCAAGGCAGCAAGCTCTATAACATGGCCTCTGGCAACACAGAAAGAAGAGACGCCCACCAGCCAAAGCATTTTCCCAGGCGTGCCAGAGCCCAGTTCAAACACTTTTGCTTCTGGCTGAGGGATGTTTCCATGCAGGGCACAGTGCCTCTCTCCTACTCCATGGTGTAGCCAACACTTACAAGGCTCTTGCACAGCGAGAGGTCACCTTCAGGCACCCTTCTCCAGGAAATTGAGGGAATTGCTCTTCAGCTTCTCACCTTCCAGAAGTGTTCTGCAAACATTGAGTTATTCCATGCAAAGACAGGTGGGCCTCTCCCCAGCTGTGTTTTGTGACAAAAGGGTATGGTGGACATGATCTCCAGAAAAGAGTCTATGGTTACAAATTCCAGGTGAAAGCAAGTATTTCTGCAGCTCAGAGCTAAGTTCCTATATCTCTTTGCAGGTCCTTGCTACTCTCCTTGCCATTTTCTGCAGGCTAGCTTAGGGGGTTGCTCCTTGTTGGCCTTGGTGAATCCCACTTGTCAAGTTCTCCCAGAATCTGCACAGGACTCCAATCAGAACTGGAGAGAGAAAAGTAAGAGGTAAAGTCCTGAAATACTCAGCCCTGCAGCCTCTAAAATCCTTTCTATCTGGGCCATGAATGCTACCCAGGTAGCTAAAAGGTCATTATGGAGGAGCACTGATCTGGCCATGGTGGAAGAAGAGGTCTTTCTGCACTGATACTTTCTCTTCAGCTGGGAAGAGGAGATTGGGAAACAGAGCTATGGAAAACTAGCAGATTTTAGGTAACCAATACCTCTTCATAGCCTAAGGAAAATAATATTGAAAAATGTGTCCTTGTAAAAGGGAAGAAATTTCTGTAATTGATTTTCTGGGACTCAAATGGCTGAAACAGAAAGATAAATGAACTATCCTCATAACTGGGCAAGTCAGTGTATGCAGACAGTTTCTTGTAAAAATGAAAGCTTTTATATAGTTGAGGTTGATATATTTCACTCAGAAATTTTCATATGCATTTTGATGAAACTTTCAAAGTTATTTTAATAGAACCCAAACTAAGAGTATTTTTTGGTAAAACATGGATATGTTATTCCTGATTGTCTCAAAAAGGAAGCCTGAAAATGAGTGAATTTTACTAGGAATATCTGTACTGCACTTTAGCATTACTATAGTGTGATGAGAGTGCAGGAGACTTAACCTGGCCAAAGTTTTTCTCACTGTTTAAAGCAGTGAAATCTCTTCTGCCCAAGCCCTGATCTCTGCCTAAAGACTTGTCAGGAGGAGGCTAAAATCAGAGAGCAGAGAGGGGACTCTTCTAAAAGGCAAAAAGAGCAATAGTAGAAATTCTCCAGAAAAAAAAATTAAGCACAGAGGGCCCAGTTATATCAGCAGCGAAAGCCAATGTCTTTACAGATAATAACCATGGAGGGATCAGTCTCTACAGGTCTTGCCCAGTCCTCAGTCAGCCTGAGACAGATGCTGAACTATATTGAGACATCCAGTGTCTAAATAGCTTTGAGCAGCTGGTCAGTAGAGCTTGGCCAAAAGAACAGCTGAGTCAGGACATCAAAACACAACCCTACAGAAATTCCATGGGCGCTGCATATTTTCTTCCTTCCCTGCCCCATGGATGTACTAATCCATGCTCCCATGCATGCACCAAATACACACACATTTTAAAAAGAGAGCAAACTGCCATGACAAGATCCTTTACAGTCAGGAACCATATTCTGGAGTCTTCACTCAGTCCAGCAAAATGGTGTGGTCCCAAGTTACTAATGGAAAAGACCTCAGGCTAAAGGAAAACACCAGTATTATGAGATGTCACAAATTTTGTCAGAAAGGTCCATTTTTTCACACATGTGGAGCCTGCACACTAAAGACCAATGCACCTGGGCTTCTTCTGCACCAGGAAGGCTGCAAGCAGAAACTGAGGGTGCCTTGCATGTTTGTTTTGGATACTCCCTGTGCACAGCTCCAACAGCGAAGCAAATCACAGACATATTTAAAAGAGAGGGATGGGGCTGGAAGGCTGAAGTTGAAAAGGGTTTTTTTATTGTTATTTCAGGCAAAATATTTTAATATTTTTTATCTAATTTTTCCATGTGCAATTATTAGCTCTGCTTGCCTGTAGTAACAGTTTCAGACAACTTCTAAACTTGCTCCTAAGTTCTCCGTTCTGTTCTTGCTGTACTGCTTAAAAGAGCAAGACATGGCAGGAATGAATGACACCCATTTGGCTCCAGGGGACTTTGTTGTCTGACTTTCCCATTGCATTTGTGCCAGAAAAGGTTTGTGCATCTGAGATGAGAGCAGCTCCCTAAGCAGATTTTTACCTTGGGGGAGTGATGAGCTGAATGTTACTGTCAGAGGAGATTGTGTAACTCAGCAGATACCAGATCACAAAAGTGAGGTGGGAAAAGTCACTGGAACTGGTCCATGTCACGTAGACTAAAACCTCCAACCATCTACAAAGTTATGTAAAACACTCTAGGAAAAAAGCAGAGAGTCCCATAAAACTAACAGGAAAATTGGCAATTCAGGAGATGTTGCAGGATTTTGCAGATCTGAAATAGCTGAACTGGCCTGAGTATAAATCCAAGCAAATAAGAATGGGCACAGTTCAGGAGGCCATTGAAGGAGAGAGGGGAGGCTGAGGAGGGACGAGCTGGGCCTTCTCTTGGACGTGGCAATGTGAACATGTTTCCCAGGGCAATGCAGCTCCCCTCTGATCCCAGCAGACCTCAGTGGAAAAATCTTCTGCCACCCATTTTCCATAGTTGCCCATGCAGTGGGCATCTCCATCTGACCAGTAATCAGCCACTGAGGGTCAATGGTAAAGGATAGAAGGACACTGAGAGCAAGAAAGAAAGGAATGAAGAGAGAGGGATCTGGGCCTTTAAAAGAGCAAGGATATCAGTTTGGATACTGGAGTGCAATTGCTGGGGTGCATGTAGGATTCGAGGCTGGGAGATAGCTGTGCAGCCGGGACAGTTACAGTGCAGAGTGACAGTGACACCCGTGCCCATGGGAATGAAGGAGCTGCTCCCACTTCAGCAATGTGCTGCTGCAGAGCAGCTGGGGGGCTGGAGAAGACACTGCAGGACTCAGACGGCTGGCCCCACTGAGAACAGATGCCTGTGGCTGAGCAGCCTTCTTCCAGCTCTGAGTTTCAAAGGCACGAGCTGTGTTCCCCACGTTTTCCCCAAGTGTTTGAGGATCAGGGAGGCATTCAGCCTCATTAACCTTTCAGTGGTATGAACACTGCAGAGCAAAAGGACAGCTGGAATTCTTCCTCCCGTGCACACTGACCTATGGCAAAGTCATCTGAACACACTGGTGTGTGGAGGGAGACATGGTGAGTGCTGACCCAGCTGACATTTTGAGGAATTACTCAGGATGTAACATGGATCTGCTGGAGCAGGTCCAGAGGAGGCCACAGAGATGATCAGAGGGCGGGAGCACCTGTCCTACAGACACAAGCTGAGAGAGCAGGGCTTGCTCAGCTGGAGAAGAGAAGGCTCCAAGAAGGCCTTACAGCACCTTCCAGTGCCTAAAGGGGCTCCAAGAGAGCTGGAGAGGGACTTTTTACAAGGGCATGTAGTGGTGAGACAAGGAGAAAGGTTTTAAACTAGAAGATTAGATATTAAGAAGGTTTTTTTTGCAATGAAACTGGTGAAATACAGGTTGCCCAGAGAGGCAGCAGATGCCCCAACCCTAGGAGTGTTCAAGGTCAGGCTGGATGGGGCTTTGAACAAGCTCATCTAGTTGAAGATGTCCCTGCTTGCTGCAGGGGGTTGCACTACATGGCCTTTAAAGATCCCTTCCAGCCCAAACTATTCAATGATTCTGTGATACCTCCAGGAAGTATATTTTTAGCCCCTACTTTCTGGAAGTATTTATATTTTTGGCAAGACTATGGTGTTATTGTGAAAATCGACCAGCTGGGGGGGGAGATCGGGTCTGTGCCCCCATCTCACCCTGCCACTGTGCTCCTGCACAGGCTGCCCTCCTCCAGCAACACAGAGGGAATGAAGTGTGCCAAGCCAGAGCCATAAATCCTACTGGAGGAGTCTTACCTGTGGAATGAACTGGGTCACACGTTCAGAGGAGAAAGTTTCTAACAAGAAGCCCAGTGAGGTGTTGCTATCCAGGAAGCACACACAGGACAGAAATACAAGCTCAGCTGAGGAACTATCTTCACTTGTGCTGCACTGTTTGCATGAGCTGAACTTCAAGGGAAAGAGTAATTAAAATGAAACAAATAGGAATGAATGTAGAAAAACAAATATGCATCTCTGAGCAATTTCAATCTACCCGTTATTCAAATTGCCAGGAACCAGAACAGATGTGTTGATTCAGCTTTAACAATGACAAAGTGCAGCATCCCTGGCCAGGTTCAGCTGTCCAAATGTAGGCAAGTGGTGGTTTCTGAGACAACCAGGATATGCTGCCTTGCATATGCTGCTGGCCTCTCTGGAAGGGGACAGGTTTATCCCGGGTCCTGTGTCAGATCTGCCAGCTGCATGTGAATGTCTAGGGGCCCTAAGGTGGCTGGATGGGCACCAGGTACCTGGACTGAATCCATCCTCCAGGCTCCTTGAGCAGTAATGGAGAGGTGTGTGTGTCTGCAGCACCCGTCTCTAGAGGAATCTCCCTTCGGAGGTGCATTGCTCTTTCCAGACACTATTAAAAAAGCCTTGAAATTTAACTTGCTCTGTACGTGTCCCTCTTGAAAACTAAAGACACTTCAGTTACTTTCTTCCTTAGTCACGCAAGCATACTCCCCCAACACCTCACTTTTGGGTCTTTGTAGACTCAGTGGGAAACAAAGGTCCCAGAAATACCACACCACCAAACTCTTTCTGACAGCCCAATGACTGCCTTGCTCTAGGACACTGCTCAGCTGGTGGCCTGGTCCAGCTCAGCCTGGTCCAGGGGACATGGCAAGCAGTGAAAGGACACCGAGCCATGGAAAAAGGCTCCCAGACAGGCAGTGTTCCCAAACCACAGCCCGCTTGCACCAGGAGCTGCTCCTCCCCCACCGCAAGTTTTCTAGGGTATGAAATGTCACGAGAAAGGTCTGGTATTGTCTTTTTATCTCAGTTTTGTTCACAGCCCCCGAGGGAGCGTTGGCACTTTGCAATTGCTTTTCCCTGTTCTTCTGTCATCTGCGGATATTTCCATGACACACTTGCCCTGAGGCCATCAGACTCAGCTGCCAGCCCCGAGGGCATCTCCACCTGGCTGAACGTAATGAGCAATGGAGAGAGGATATTTTCAGAGGACAGGACGCTTGGATTTTACAGAGAAAGGGCTCGATCAGAAAACTGTAGCATTAGCCCTATTCATGGGTTGAAAATGCTTGCAGAGAGCAGCAGGAAGGCTGGGAAGAGCCTAGGGAGGACAGGCAGAGCTGTGGCTCTGCAGAGGGTGGGCAGCAGGTCTGTGTGGTTGTGCAGTTCTAAATCTTTGGTCCCTTCTGTCAGCACCCCAGACCTTGTTTCAGCAGAGACTGTGGTGACATCTGGTCCATGGGAAAGGAGCTGATGATTTATGGCAGTTTCCTTCGGAAAGGGGCTGTCACTTTCCCTTCATCTGCATTTGTGAAGACGCTGATGGAGTGCATTCAGCAAGCAAGAGACACAGAGCTTTCTTAAGGTGTCAAGAAAGGATGTTTTCCAGATCCAGTGAAGCTCCACATTTATGTCTCTGGTTCTTCCGAGATAAGGAAAATGTGAATCCCAACCCTCCCCCTCACAGAGCAAGCTGAGAACTGAACCCAGACCACCTGCATGCCAGGAGAATGCTCCATGGACTGCTGTGGTATGACAAAAGTGGGTACCACCCCTAAACCACTGCAGGTGGAGAAACCCAAACCTGCTACCGCAGATAAATTATGCTCCAAGGATACATAACAAAACATCTCTGGAGATCCAGCAGCCTAGCAGGCTCAGGAATCCAGATGGACTGAACTTGTCCCACAGAGAAGCCCCCTCTGGGCCCATGTGGGAGAGATCCAATCTCTTGGGCAACAGAAACGAGGTCTTTCCAGAGGATATTTGTGTTCAGCACGAGGCAGCAGCCCAAGCAGAGAGCTGGGGTGCCTGGCAGCACAATGATGGACTAATTTCTGCACATGTCATGCTTCAAGCTCTGAAACCTCATTAAAATCTAGTCTTCAGTTATGGATCTCTTCCAGGTCCTGCCCTGCTGCTTCCTGTGCTGGATGGTGACATATTGGTGCATTCCTTACCCTGCACACTTTCTGCATTTTACAGGAATTCGCTACTGATATCAGAAGCAAAAATAAAGCTAGACAAAAATATCTGCCACAGTAAGTATTTTGGCTTTGTAGGTGCAAACATATGGCTGAAATGAGTAAATAGGGAGATCTTCCAGCTGAGCTGTTCTCCTGTATGTGTGTGTGCACATGTGCTTGCATCTGCATTTTTACTTGAACTATTGTCATCTCCACTAAATATTTTACCGTGTTCAAAAGTGTCTCTTCAAAGGGCTTTCAACAGTAGGAAAGAACACATGGATTTTTATCCCTCTACTGCACTAAGAATAATTCACTTGTCGAATGCCACACTGCTCCCTTGATCAGCTGGTTCTGCAAATAGAGAGAAACCACATCCTATGCGCACAGAGAATCCCTGAGTCACCACTCTGTCTTCTGATCCGTCTTCTCCATGTTTGAGCCATGACAAGCTGGGGCCTTGGGCTGGCTCTGCTGCTCAAGGATTTATGCCATCAGGCACAGTTAGCAGAATATAAAGGTTAGAGATACAATTAACAGATTTGGATGACTACAGTCGTTTGACTACAATGGGACACAGCACGAAGCTTTTGTTCTGCAGGCATCTAAAGCCATGGGAGTTGAACCCTGGCCTCAGAAGTCCACAGACCTGACTTCTGGTGGCAGTCACCTCTCCTGTGATCTTTGAGGCACCAAATCCCCACAGAGCTGGTGGGGCCAGGCTAACTGGTGTCATGGGGGTTATGCTCCTCAAGATGAACTACGGGCTAGGCATGGTCTGAGGTGGATGCCAGAAGCAGTACAGCCACACTTGTTGCCTTCCTTGCCATAAACGCCAAGGAGGCCAACTCTAGCACAAAGCCTTGAAGTCCCTTCCCACCCTGTGCTCTTTACCAGTACCAGTGCCATAGTCACAGCCAGAAAACAGGGGTGATGGTATGGGCACATTCCCTGTCTTTAGCAGCACTGGCCACCTGGCTCACACCAGCTCCTCTCGTCCTCTCCTCAGCTTCCACTAGGATCAGGGAAACTTGTCCCATTGATCTCAGTGGGCACTGGATCAGACCCAATGCACATTCTTGCACAGCAGCTGGTTTTGGCCCCAGGCTGGTTACATGTGGAATGGGCAGCATGATTTCCCTGTATTTTAAAAATTACTAATGAAATGTCTGAGCATTATAATACGTTCAACATAGAAAGTCTACATATAATTTACATCCTTGTCATTCTTGGTTGTGGTAAGTAGCTGGCCATGAATACAAGTTCATTTCTAAGATGTGTCCCAAACCCCTTCTGCTGATGAATGTCCAGGGTTTAAGAATGTAATTTTAGGTAGATGAGTGGGATTCCCTTCTGCTGATTTCAGGGCGAGGAGCTGCATCAGACCTTGCTCACAGGGAAGGGAAAATCCCCGGGTCTGCTCACCCTTCTTGCATGCTCCTCTGCGTTTCCTCAGGGATGAAACACAGAACACTTCCCAACCCCACTCCTCCTGGCTCTCTCCATCACCAGGAGGCTGCTGTGCTCTCGTGTCAGCGTGGCCTCTCCGCTGGAGCTCGGGGAGTGCAGCAGCCAATCGGGCAGCCGGGCAGCCCGGGCAGCCTTCATCAATCTCCCTAAGTGTGTTCAGACTCTGCAAGGAACATCCTCACCACTCCTCCTCTCTCTCTGCAATGACCTGAACTCCAGCTCTGCACGCAGTGATCAGTGAGGCATAATGCAATGCAGGGCAGCCCAGAATAATCTGGTTGGCATCCAAGGATGTATATTCACTGAGAGGCTGAGGAGTGTGTCAGCATTTAGTTTCAGTCTAGCTGCACTTTTCCTGCAGCACAGAATCACAAAGTCTCCGTCTCCTCCTCTGGATTGGGACTGATTCTGCATCGGGATCCTCTGAAAAGACAAAGTTTTCCTCTCTTGTTATTGCTGTACCACCATAATCTACCAAGATGTGTGACTGCTTTCATCTAGTTCTTCCTAACTGGCAAGGATCTCCAGCCAGTGGTGGGCTTACGTTTTCTATACTTTTCTGTATTCTGCTTCTGCTTTCCTGTGCTCTGCTCGCTGCGACTCAGCCTCCCAGGCAAACCCTGCAGCTGCTGGGGTGTGGCTTTCTCTGATGCTGCATGAATCAGATAAGGAAAAATAGAGTTAAGAAAAGCCTGTCGTTACCTCCTCTAAACTTTCCTGCGTATGTCGAAGCTATGCTTAAAGAAGTCTTTGACTTTGTAAACAAATTAAATTCAAGCTGTGTCTAAACGACCTGTTTCGGGTTGCATGCCTTAATTCACGAGCTTGCCCTTCATTTCTCAGAGTAGCAGGATTCCTGCATGATCCAATCCACCCGGCATTTACAGTGGCTAAAACTGTGCCGTGCAGTGCATGTTTGCAAATTCAACGTGTCCCATGCTCTGTATTCGGTCTGTTGGCTGGACAACACTGCACTCTGGAAGCAGGGCTTATTTCTCTGGGTTTCCCTGCAGAGTAGGAGGAAATTAGCAATTTAGTGTCTTTTTCGTTTGTTTTTTTTTTTTTTTTTTTTAAAGGAGAAAAGATACACATTTTAATATAAAATATCGCTGAAGCAGAACAGTGATGACTGGAGGAATGAGTCTAAAGAGTAATGCAAAACAGTGCTTAGCTGGCAGAAGAGTATTACTAAATTACAAATCTGCTCTTTAGTTTATGCAGAGATTAACCTGTTTTAAAACAAGCAACTTGTAGTCTTAAAGTTGTGTCTACAAAAATGCCAAGAATCTGATATCTCTACAGTATCTTTTTCTCCCTAAAATATACAAAAAACTATGTTTATCTACATTCTGCAATAAATTTCCTCGCTATTTATTCTTGTAGAAGTTATAATCTACAAAACAGAGTCTGTAAGATTTTGATAGTCTAAAAGTGGAGCGCCTTTTTTTTTTTTAATGCCTGATTATTTCTGTTTTCTTTTGTAAATAGTTTAGGATTATATTTTCCATAACAATGGAAAGTCAGAAATTGCTTGTCAGACTCTGAGTCGTATTCTCGCCTAAGCTGACTTGTTGGAATCAAGGAGACAACTCAAGGAATAACTCGTATCTCTCCACCCAACAAAACATACAGTCTGACTCTCTGCTGGTTACCTGGTGATTAGATGAACTAATTGAATCACTGTAAAGTTATAGCAAGTATTTTAGGGCTACATTCTGATGATATTTAAATATCATTTATTCAAAATATATTTGACATAGTTCTGGTGAAAATATTTTCTTTTATAAATGTGACTTCTCCAGTAGTAGCATTTTCTTAATGTTTGTCTACTTGCACAGATTTACTTGTTTAGCAAACAAACTGGTTTTGTGGCTCTTGCTGCTCTTTCTATTTACCACATCAGAGACATGCTTGGGACTTCTAGGTACTACCTAATAGAAACAAATACAACCAGAACACTAACAGAGCACTCCACAGGACCAGGCTTTCCTCGCTGATTAGCAAAAGGTTTGGATTGGCTTTTTCTGGGTTTTTTTGGCTAAGGAAACAAAATTCTCCCATGTCATGAACATGGGTTGTTATTTCCATGGTACCAGTTTTCTGGTGGTGTGAAAGGATGCTGTTGGTAGGTCACACGTAAGAGGAGCATCTCCTGCACTGGGTCATGCCATGGCAACAACCAGATCCTGGTGCCTGGGAGGTGCCAAGCAGGATCAGGGCCATGGCACCTACAACGAGATCCATGCTGGGAAGGGATGTGGCTGGGAAAGACGGTTGCATGTGGAATTTGACGGGCATCTGCTTTCCAAACTGTTACTGCTAATGTTTCTCGACAATGGGTTATCGTCCTCAGAGCTCAGGGTGTGGCGGGGAGAAGCAGCTCTGTTTTTCTCAGACAGGTAGGCTGGCTGGCTGCCCAGGCATGTGATATGGGTTTGAGAGAGGAATATCAGCGTGGTGATGAGGCAGGATCATCCAAGCAAGGGTGGGGAAAACCACACCATGGATCCCACATCAAGCAGCTCATATTAAATGCCTTGTTTCCTCCACAGCGTGGAAGGAAGGCTGGCTAAAAATAGGCTGGTTCTGTAAGCTCCTGTCTCTGCTGGCTATATTCATCTGCTCCTGCTTTAGCTGACTGTCATGATGACACAGGTGAGGAACAGATAAACAAAAATTTGCCAGTTTTCTTTATTAGCCAGGCAAGCACAGGCACGCACTTGGATCTGACATCTGGAGGAAGCTGGGAGCGTTTTGCAGTTGTTGATGAACATGTTCTTCATGGATAATTTTTGAGTCAGAACAACAAATAAGCAGGAGAAGAGAACATCTCCATCAGCAAACTGTGGCAATTGGCCAAATCCTAAAATATAGAGGTCTTTCTAGTACAAATGTTTTCTAGACATTTTTCTTTACCTTGTTTTGGGGCATGATCTAAATCCCCAGAAACTAATGGCCATTTTGAAAAGAACCCATTCAATAAGACACTTGTGCAAGTGTGTATGGCCTCCTAATTGCCACCAGATTGGAGCAAGGGTCAAAATAAAACACGTACCTTAGTCCTTTGCTTAATGAACACCTGGACCACAAGATTGCTGCTCCTCAGGTGCCAGGTTGATCTTTGCACTGTGTGAGAACAACATACCTGAGATCCTGAGACCAGCTGGAGCTGTGGAAGTCCCTGGTCAGGGCTCCATTGCAAGCTGTGACATCCAGAAAAACACTACAAGCACAGTGACTTCCCTTCTCCTCTGTTCCTGTCTGCCATGCCAAAGGCTGCGTGTCCATTCCACTGTATGAGCTGCTGAATATGGTCCACGAATTTTGAGGATCTTAACCAAAATGCCAGCTCAGTTGCATTTTTTCTTAGAAATATTTTCTCAAGATGTTTGACTATGAGCTGCAATAGCATCTATTCCAGTCCCATTAAGAGACAGAGATAAACAAAACCTGTAGGAGCCAGACTCCCAGCTTGGGTGAAGAGCACCCTCCCTGGCTCTCAGGAGAGGCTCTGACCTGACACACCAGCATATTTAATTTTCCCTCCTTTTACTTCATTCAGTGAGTGTATTGTTAAGATGACAAGCTGTTTCAGTTTCAGCAGACACTATCTGCCCAGTAATGCTTCCCAATATCTATTCTTGCTCTACCCATGGTGACACCAAAATAACTGTGGTGCCAGCACAGACTGAAAGAGAATCTGATTCATCTGGCTCTGGCAGAGAGCTCCCTGCCAGCATCATGAATCAGGCTAAGTAAATTGCATCCCTCTGGCTTCTCTCAGTTTTCTCTCCCTCCTGAATCATCTTCTTCCCTCCAGAGTTTGTATTTTTAGTTATTAGTTTCACACTTCTATTTCCAATGGGTACGCACGGGCCCTTTGGTGACTTATGAGCACAAGTGGAAAAGAAACATCAGCATGACAGAGCCCCACAGGCAACAAGGCTTTCTTTGTCCATCCCCTGTCCAATGAAGAGTTTGCTGTTCTCCATCAGGCTGCAAGAAATGGGGATGGTATGTACCCGTCAGAGGCACAGCACATTGTGTTTGCCACAGCTTCTGATTCATGTGAGGAATGGACATACCCCAGCAGCAAACCAAAACCAGCTGAAAAATGTTGATTTTTCTTTACTGCTGCATTTCAAAACTTCAAGAAGCAGGGAGAATCAATAGACATCTCAAGTCTGCGTTTGTAGTGCGCTCCTCCCTGGGCACCAGAGTATTTCGCCCAGCAGTTTGTGCACCATCTGTTTCTGTCCAAGGCACTCTGGCTGCAGCAGCCTCTTTTTCAAGGCTCTTGTTACTGTGTGAGAGGTGGAGGAATGTGAAGCAAAGGCCAGGGACAGCCCCCACAAGCCAGGGCCTCCGGGGCCGCTGCTATTGCTCCTCGCTCTGGCGAGCGCTGCCACCACCAGAGATAAATGACACCCTTGGTTTGACATGGGAACTCGCTGCCAAGACAAACACTCAAACAAACAGCCAGGCTGGGCTTGTCTGTGCAGAGGAGTGGCTGCAAAATACTTCTGGATCCAAGCTTGCAGCACACATGGCCATCCAGTGCCAGTGTCCTGTTCAGATGGACCTCGTGTTTTCCTCCTTTCCGTGTTTCCCATGGCACAGCCCCACACACCCTTGTCCCAACCACAATCCCAGCACGTCTGTCCTGTAGCATCTGCCAGCACAGCCTCGATGGGTAACCTGGATGTGTGGGGTGCTCAGGGCTGCATTATTGAGCAGTGGGATATCCCCATGGGGTTTTGGCTGGCAGTGAGGTTGCAGGAGGGTTAGTTTCTCTCTGGTCTAACTGAGAGAGCACCTTTGGGGATGATGTGGCAGTGCAGGAGACACAGAGAGGGGATAACAAAGAGCTCCTGTAGCCAGTGTTGCTGTGAAAGAAAAGTGACATGGAGCTGGTATTCTGCATGAGGAAGCTTCCTCCATCCTGGCCAGCCCATGCTAGAGCCCATTCACCCCAGGAAATGAAGGCCACCGAACTCTCAAATGCCCAAGGAATCACTATCTCTCAAGGGTACACCCCTGCCTTTATGGCAACATAGACAATCACATAACTGTGCTCAGTCATGAGACAGATGAGTTTGCAAATACCCACAAGATCCTGATTTTTCTAGCCTTAACCCTTTGTACTTACTTGTAGTAGTAGCTACACCTAAATAGTAGTGTCTGTGTACCAGAACTTGCTGGAGTAACATTTTGTGTTGAAGTATCTTCAGGGCCATAAGAGCTGCACAAGTGTAACCTTTCATTCCTGTTTCTGCCTTAGTTTGTTCCCCTACTATCCGTGCCAGCCCGTGTGCCTGCACAGAGCCTCGCCATGCAGATGGCAGCCAGGTCTGAGGTTGGAGTAATTAGTCCTGGCTGGGCTTCCAGTTTTCTTCAGTATAGTATTACCATTAGATTTCTATCAGTGTGTTTCCTCTGTCAGAACAGACTGCACCAAAAAAAAAAAAAATCTATCTAGTTGTTAGAACTACGGTGGGAGAAATACTAATAAATTACTGCTACAAATTAATTGTAAATTACGCGGGTGCATTACACATGCACTCTTCTACCTGCATTTAATGCTGTGTTCACAGAATACATTAGAGATGAGAAACAAAACTGTTTCATTTGTCCTTCTCTGCCATAGGGCTCTCCATCTCACCTCAATACAAACGTTTTTTAGTGAAATACACAGCTGGGATGGGCCAGCAGACTAGCCTAGTGTGAGAACATGATGCACAACTATGGGCTAAGAAAAGTAAAGGAAGCAGCCCTACCACCTTCACCCTTTTCTTAGGGCACAAAGGCAGATGCACTGCACAACCTGGGAAGTTTTCCAGGCTCATACTTTTTTTTTAAAGTTCATGACACACAGCATGAAGCAGAATGCTTTAAGCTACTGCGGCACCAGATGTGTTTCAGGAGAGGTGCTGTGAATGTGGATGAATGCAGAACAGATCAGGTTCTCCACACTTCTATTTTCAAGGTCTGGCAGCAGCAAAGCTGTGCTTAGCTTGGACTGATGACCAACATCAGTAAATCGCTTTGGGACTCAGCAGTAGCATGAAAGGGGGAAATCTATCCCCAAATCCTGAGGGACCTGGAAGCCTGCTGCCATGGGCTGGATGGGGAAATGTGATAGCCACAGTGAAGCCAGTGCCCTATGGAGTGGCTTGTCACAGACATTTGTATTCCCTCTGACCCTATCCAACAAAACACCAACCCCAAATTCGACACAACTGTGGCATGGTAAAGACTCAGCACCTGGCACCCATTTTCCCAGTGGATCAGCATTCTGATAGGACATGGACCAGAGACAGGGACTTTTTTTTTTTTACTCCTATTGCTGATTTTGAGCCAATAAAGTCAATGTGGGGTTTCACCATAGAGCCAGGGGGGACTCTTCATATGTGCCTTTGAGAACATTGCTGACTTCTTAGTGCCTCACCCTGAAAATGATAACCCTTGTCTTTGTTGTGTTCCTATACTTAATTAATGGCTGAAAAGCATCTGGAGAAGGTTGAAGTCGGCACATTTTGCAACTTAAGTCCCAGTCTGATGATTGGTATCACTGTTCCCAGACTACAATCTCTGTTTGATATTGGAAACAATGGCAAGAAAGATGCTGACGATGGTGACATTGGTTTTGGCTCTGGCTCCTGGAAGGTACAGTCATCTCATATCTTATGATCCCAATTACACCAGCAGATTTACTCTGCATTCACACTAGTGTAACTGGAAAAGGTAGTTGGATCACAAAAAGCTTTAGTAAATGGGGATTACAGCTATGATTAGAAAAACAAAAAGGATTAAAAGAAGGTACAGAAAAAGTTGAAAAAAGGTGGGTCAGCTTGGATCTGAAAGAGCTGGATCTGAAGCTGTTGGGAAGAACAGAGCAATTGGTGATCTGGCCCAGCAGTGAACATTTCTGAGTCTCCAACAGCTGTCCTCTGTATTGCACAGAAGGGCCAACAATATGAGAAGAGAGAAGCACATGAGAAGGAGCAGGAGAAAATATGAGATCTGGGAAGAGCCACACAGATCCCACATCATCAGAAAGGCAACAGTGGCATTAAAGGGAGGAAGAAGAAAACAGCCTAGGAAAGCTTTGCCATGAATGATCATGAAATTATGTCAAGCAACCTATAAACAGTCTCAGGAAAAAGCTAAATAGCAAAACTTTTTTTGTCTCACTCCCCTCCCCTTCCTGTCCTCTCTTCATCCAGAGCAACCTTAGCAAAACAGCACAAGAATAGCTGGGCTCCACCTAATTTGGACTAAGGATAACTCACCTCCTCCCTACCCTATTTCCAGTTCTTTGCTTGACTTGTGTCATGTTTGTCTCTTGCACTCTGATCTCTGGTATGTGCCACAGCAGGAGAAGTAGAGAAAGGAGGGAAGTTAACCTTTTCCTTGAGAAGCAAAATATGACTGGCGTGAGGAGGAACACAGTGCCTTTTCTTGGCCACTGAATTAGGCAAGCAGAGAAGAAAACTGCCATATGCATGTCTCTATCCTGATTTCCAAAGGGAAAAAATTCATAGAGGAGAATATGTTTCTCACCACCATCAATCCTGCAATTAAACTGAACTTTAGCAAAATATTTGCTAGGTTATGTAATAGAGGCGGATTACAACAGGCTGCCACATGGCTGGAAACTGCAGCTTTAACCCCTGGACAAACTGCCTTGTGGTAGGTAAAGATAAGTGACATCACAGAGCTGTAAGAACAGTCAAGCTCAGACAAACCTTTAAAATACAGTTTGATGGTCCATCTGATAGAACAAGTCCAGATATCTAAGGCTGCTTTTCTTCCTGATTTTCTTGGCTATACATGGCCTTTCTGCCTTTCTCCTACCTCTCCCTCTGAGCAGTCTCAGAGCAGTTCCTCCCATTCCCCAGGTGCCTCTTTCTCAGGCTTCCCATCCTTTATGGCTGCTGAGGATGCCCTGGAGATGGTCCCTTGCACCAATGAGTTTGTGGTGTCATCCTTTCAATGTCCCAGCCACCCCTCCTGCAACTGCAGGTGTTGATGGTTTCCTCTGTTACCTTAACCCAGTGATGTGTGCCAGGACCAGGAGCAAAGATGTGGCAGTTTTGGCTGCAGGGCACTGCAGAAACCAAGGTACAAACCCTGCTGTGATACTGGCCCCAAGCCACTGTGTCTTCCCTGATGTTCTCTGTATCAGCTGGATGAACCTGCCACAGGCAGAGACCACCTTCCTTACTCAGCACACCTTCAGCCCAGGCTCTAAAGTCTCTCTACATCAGACCAACTATTACTTGGGCAGCACTTAAAAACTGGAGAAGCTGAGCATTGTAGCTAATTAGCTGAGCCAGAAAGGCACAAAGGATGTTTGAAACAGAAGAGAAAACAAACAAAGCCTTGGCGAGCACTCAAAGGCGAGGCAGGCTGGCTGCAATTTGCCGCTCAACACGCAGAGAGGCTCCTCAGGAGGGCTCACAGAGACATGGGAGACGGGAGCACCCTTTGGGAAGAGCTCTCCGTGAAGGGCTCACATGATGCGAGGCGGGGTTTGGAGCCAAAGCCGCCCCGCTGGCCCCACCCTGGGACCTGGGCGCATGAATGGCCCAAAGCACCTCATCCATCACAGCAGGGACAGCTGTCAGCCGGGACACCGGGACCGAAACCTGCCCACGGCTTCCAGGTAGGAGCTTGCTTCTTGCAGCACATCTTGTTGCTTTGCCTCCTCTGCCTTGCTGCTGATGTGCAGGAGAAGAGACACCAGGTGCCCTCAAGAAGATGTAGCTTCTGGCTTCTCTGAGCACACGCCACACCAAGACTTTCTACCTGTGTTGTAAGTTTCTTCTCTCTCTTTTCCCCAGCTGCTGGGGTTTTAATATCTTGCTGGATGTGTGCTAAGGTGATAAACTGATTTTATTTCCTTTATGCCTGCTATTGCTGTCATGACAAGCAGAGAAAAGTAGGATACCCGCTATCCCGACAGAGCAGCCAGGGTGCTGCTGGGGCATGTACATTTGCTTTCTTTACAAATGCCTGCAAAACAGAGAGTGGCAAGGAGCTTCTTGAAATGGTTATGCATCACTGAACTTAACTGGCACCCACCCAGACCCCCAGATGGGAGAAGAGGAGCTTTTTCTAAGCCCTTCCCACATTCTTGTGCAAATAGAAAGGATGAATGATCACCATCCCCAGTGCCAGACAGTTTTCTGGGCCAAATTCACACACAAGCGTAGGAAAGCCAAGGGGAACTGAAACTGGTGAAGCTCTCCCTTCCTTCCGCTTCTCGCAGTGACTGTATTTCATATGTTCAAATCCTTCTGGGATTGCTTAGACTGACTTTGCGTAATTATTTTCATCCTTGGATTAAACAGGCCAAATATGTAAGCTGGATCTCAGCTTGCTGAGATCTTACTTTACACCATATTTTGTCCCTCTGGCATATATATTACACAGCAGCAGATTGCATTTAGGCAGTTTTTTCAGAATAAAAGTCTGTCTTTGCTTGAGGGTGTCAATTTTCTCGTAATTCTTGCTGTTCTGTCTTGTATGGAGACTTCAAAGGATCATGGAAAGGTCCTAAACCAGGCATCTACCCACACTGGCTTTCAGTACGCTCAGTCTGACTGACACCTCTCCAGACTCGGAGCATGCACAGATTTCTCAGCCTAGAGGTTAGGGGGAAGGTGTGACTTGATGCAACAGCCTGTAACTACACCCTTGTTTCTACCAACTGTGCTTGTCCTGCATTGCTTGTGATCACTGATGAGATGGGCAAACTCATGGATGTGCCTAAACCTGAGGGATAGCCCTGTTTTCAGAATGAGGAGAAAATGGCACTTTTTGAAACAAAAAACAAAAGGATGCAAAGGGCTATGGGACCCCCAGGCAGGAGCAGTGGCTTTGAAATCAGCTTTTAGTTGCCTTGTGAGATGCCAGCACATACAGGAGAAAGGGTGGCTGTTCAGTGTGTCATGCTATGGGAAGTCCTGAGTCCATCCTGTGCAGAGGGATGAAATATTTACATGTTATGAAGCATTCTGTCCATCTGTCACCAGGTCAGGGTCAGCAGGTACAACCAAAATTAAGAGCAGCATTTTTTATGTGCACCACCTCTCTTCCTGCTGGCAAAGTGCCACTTTAAAAAAGCTTAAATATTTCATGAGCGAAAATTATTTGCTCAGCAGTCAGAGATTTCCAGGCTTTCCAGGGAAATAACAGTTTTGAATTCACCAGCTGCGGGTTTCTTTATATGGTTCGGTCTTTTTCTTTGAACATTTGGGGTCTAAAATGGGAATCATGGCGTTTGGCCATCACTGGAGACACCTTGGCTAAAAATGTTACCACCCAATTATTTAATCTACTATTAAGAGATGCTCAAAATCTTCCTCTAGGCTCTTCCCCATTAACTTGTATGCTAGAGGATTTGTGAAATGCAGTTGTGGTGGGCAGAAAATGCATGAGGGGCAAATCCTACCTACACTCCTGAGACGATTGTTTCCCACTACACCCGTCTCTCCAACACTCTCTTCCCCCGTGTTCCACACATTAAATTACAGCTTCTTCTGTATTGCTGGCATCTGCCTCCAAGAGCTCTGGAGGTTTCCACCACGCTTCTTGCTCAGTCCAGGGGAAGATATGCTCTCCTTGGCTGAGCCTTCACTAGGTCCAACCTGTACCTGAGCTTAATCCCTCCAGCCTGCCATAGTTCCTGCCTGCTGTCTCCTCTCTCCACCTCTACCATCTGCAGGATTGATCCCAAGCAGAGGCTGATGTTCTGCCATGCTCTCCTGCCCCAAGGAATGGGTATTCCTGGTAAGGACATGTTTTGTCCAGAAACAGTGAACTTTTAAGGGGCAAACAAGCAGGGCCGCTGAACTAAGAAAATGCTGCCATAGCTGGGAAGGAAGGGCTGCTTCAGGCCCCTGTCTGTCTCATGTTGGCTCTATCTGAACTGCATACCCAATGTTCTCTGCATCTTGGCCCTGGCACTGTTCTGCTCTGCCAGTTCCTGGTCAGTTTGTTCTCCATAAACTGTTCCTCCATGTTAATGGGTGGCCTTGCTGGAAGGCTGTAGGTAACATCTGTCAGGGTGACTTTCCTTTTTGCAGCTCCCTGGATGATGACTGTGGGCCTTGAGCTGCAGACTCTCAAACCTGTTCCGGTTCGTAGGCACCCCAAGGGTGTTCTGCAGTGCTGCTCTGTTATAACTTGTTCCCTTCCTAAAAGCCAAAATCTCCTTGAGATTGAAAAAGTGTAAACTAAGAAAAGGAAAGATTAATGCTGTACCTGAAACTAATCTCTTTCTCAAGATGTCTTTTAAGGTCTCACTGCTTCTCCTCTGTGCAGTTGCCGAGAACCGATTCATCCATGCTCTCACTCCTCTGTCTCACAACCCTTGGTCCTCCTGTCTCCAAGTTCACTGGAGAGTTAGGTGGGTGCTGCAGACTACAGATAAATCTTTGAAGCTGTTGCTTGCATTTGCACTCTCCCTCCTGCCTCTGAATCAGTGCAGGGAGTTGGATTTGCAGCTTGGTTGAGGTTTAGGCATTTCTGAGGCTGTAAATAAAACACAGTGTGCGATATCCAGGTCATTGGGATTTGCTGATTTTGCACTGGGCTCACGCTGCTGTTTAAAAGTGAATTGGCTGCTCTGCCTCATCTCTTCCTGAGTATCATGACTCACACTAGAAAACTCCTCTTGGGTTTCCAATAGCTTTATTATGGGGTATGCACATGCAACATCTTTTTGATGGTCTCAGAGTTTGTGAGACGTGGCCAGAGTCTCACAGAGACCACACACAATACGATAATAAAACTGACTAATTGGGCATTTGGGATGTTTCACTCCTTCATTCCTTTACCAGTTTTAAAGTTTCAGTTTGTTGCTTGGGGACTTCCTGTCGCCTCCAAGGGCTTCTGGTTTTCTGTGGTGCATGATCAGTTTGGAGATGGTTAATGGGGCCTTCATTTCTCACCAAAGGATCTGTAAGAAAGGAATAAAGTTCAAAATCCAGGAGAGGAAATTAATTCTTTTCTCAAGAGAAAAAAAATCAGTTTCTCTTTGAGTGAGAATTTTATATCTGAATATAAACTGCGTTTTATTTGCTTTTCCCTGTTGAAATTTCCCTGTTCAGAAGAATGATGAGAGAAACTTTTCAGCAAGGAGTGAGAGAATAACCAGAAAAGCCAATCTGCAGCTTTTCTGTTGTGATTCCTTTGCAAAATGGACTATAAAAATATTCTAATGCAGGGAAAGAATAATCCTAGGCCACAGCACTGTGAAGTATATCCAGAATTAGTCTTGGAGCTGAAAATGATGGAAGCAAGGCGAGCAGAAAGCTGTCTCTGAGGGGGTCCTGGTGGAAAAGCTGAGCGCCCTTCTGCAACGTGCCCAGCCCTTCCAGCTGCTCCTGCATCTCTGCAGGAAGCAAGGTGGTGGTGTTCGTGTTTCTCACTGAACTCCCCAGTGGGAAGGGCCCAGAAAATAGAGTGAACAAGAAACCCTCTGAACCCAGCATAACTGCAGATGAGAAGGAATACAAACCAAATCAAATCTGGTTTAATTGCTGTTATATTGAGTTTGTGTGCTAAGCAAAACCTGCTCTGCCCCCTCATCCCCCTGCTCACAGGAGAAGAACAGAATTCCACCACCCTCTGCCATCTGTGGGAGCTGAAAGGCACCTGGGGAAGCAGACATGGTGAAGGCTCACCCATAGTGCATGTGCTGTGCCCAGGCATTTTTCAGGACGGAGAGAAAGATAAACGTTGTTGTAAATGAGGTAAATTATTAGCCCCTGTGGCTGTACTTAATTCTATGGAACTACAGGCCTACACCCAGTGAGGCCCATTTTCCACACAGCATGAATCACTTGCTCAGTTTTTGTGCTCACTAGCTTCACGTTTTAGCTTTCCTTTCCTCTGGCTTCCCTCACGCGGGTGAATAATGGATCATTTATAACACATCAACAATATCGGAGCGCACGGTCACGGCTGCGCTCCGTGTAATCCCCTCAGACAGTTCGCAGAGCACGAACGCCTGTCGTGCAAAGCCACATCCTATTTCCACAAAGAAAGCAGGAGGGGATGCCAGCCTGGCAGCTTCTTCCCTCTGCCACCCAAAATAGCACTCAGGAGCTGAGTCATGCAGGGAGCCCGGAGTAACGGGTGATTCCTTTAACACGGGGACAATACTCAGCTGTGCAAACAATTACAGATGGAAATGGGCTCCAGGCAGTAGTTTATCACAAGACACTCTGAGCCCTTTCATTGCCCTAAGTAAAAGAAAAAGGCAGCCCGAGGACTAACTCCGAGCTGTTTATCCGTGGCACTGCAGGACCTGTGCTGTCACACTCAGCATCCTTCTCGTTCATGGATGCTGCTTAAAGGATAACTTGCTTCTCTTCTTGCATCCAAAAGTCTTCATTATGGACTAACAAATCAGACTTGAGCAGGTGATGCTTGCAGTTCTGCTTTTCTATTTCCCTATCACACCTTTTCCTCTGTCGTGTATATGTGGAATATTCGGAAAAGGAATAGTTTCCTGAAACCAGGATTTTGAGTTTGGAAATATGTAAGGCCAGTCTTGCTTAACTGAACCACTCTCTACACAGGAAGCCATCAGCAGAAGAAGGTGATGAGTCACAAGTCTGTTCAGTGTGAAATTGGAAGCCTTCACAGAGCTGCTTGTGAGGCATCACATGTGTCTGTTTCCTGAGTCACTCATATTACTCAGAATCATGGGCTGGGATGTGGCACGTGGGTATGCCCGGGCAAGAGCCCAGCCCAGGCAGGTTCCTGCAGCTGCCAGAGGGGCTTGGAGGGAGTTCAGGACCATGTGAGCAGGAAGGATCACTTAAGTGATACCATGAGGAGCACTACAGCCTCCATTTGAGTTCCTTGAGCAGCAGCTAAAAAATACATCTTAAAAATTCCAGACTAACTTCTGTCTTAACCATTCATCCAAAGGAATGCTCCTTTCAAATAAAGAAATGGGAAGGACACTTTTTTTCATTTTTAAAAAAGAAAGGTGTTTCAACTAAGCTAACATAATTAAGCTGACCAAGCATGAGGTAGAAAAGAGCAGAGCTACATCCCCTCTCCCATTTTTTTTTTGCTGTTGTATTTTGTCACTAGTCAATCCAGATACTTCTTGGGATTCTTTTAATTAATAGCATAACTTATTTGAAACAAGACATGGAAAAAGCTAAACTATCAGTAATTCTTGATTTAGCTTTTCAAATCCTTTCATGAACACTATATAAAAATCTTTCAGATTCAGTTCTTCTCCTACTCCCCAAATACATTCAATACCTTTTTTTAGGAAAAATAAAACTAAAATACTTTTATTTATAAGCAAAGAAAGACTGAAAACACAAGCACTTGTGTGATAACAGATTGTGGAAGAACAGGACTCGCTGCTGGCACTGTTCAGTTTGCTGTGTTCTCAGAATAAATGCTCTTCTCTGCTCCTGACCCATTTTGGGCTCTTTCTTCTCAGCCTACATTTACAGGGTTTGCATCAGCAACTGAGAGCACTTCTGCTGTCAAAACTCCACAATACATATAACGTCTCCCTTTAAAAAAATATGAGCTATTCTCTCTCACTTCATTGGTTCCTATCTATTGGCAACTGCAGGCAGAACCAACATAGCACCGTGTGCTGTGCAAGACTGAACAGTGACCTTGTTTACCATTAGCATCATTGAAAATTAGGAGGAATTAATTACTACACGCTGGGTTTCTTCATCCAACCAAGTGGCTGGCAGCTGAACTCAAAGGCACCAGTGCAGTGGTGGGGAAAGGTCTCTTTCAGTGTGTCACAGGTAGCAGGGCTCCTTCCTCCACACACAAATGCTACCTCACAGCTGAGCACTTCAGCAGAACCCAAGGGAATCCTATTCATACTTTTCAAGCTGATTTTCTCTGCCAGGAGCATCAATCAATGTTTAAATTCAATTTCTGGATGTGTATCAAGGAGTCCAGCAGTTTCAGCAATATTTTACCCTTCTCTGGCACGGTGAAAAAGACAACATGAAGTATTTCTCACCCCTGACTGAGGCTGGTTCCTGTTGTTTCCTCTGCTGTTCAGAGGGAGAAAGTCAGGAATGAAGCATTAAAGGGCTCAATGTTGCTGCCATTAAAAGTCACCTGAAAGCTGATTTCAGTGACAGTAAACAGGATGAAAAGGCCTGAAACCAAAATGTACATATGCCAAGACCCTTAAAGCCCAAAGATTTAATTCCAGGCATAGGAACTGATTAGGATAAAGCCAGTGGCACCACAAATGCATTGTGGAGGGAGCACTCCTTTCCTTACTCCCTCTTGGCTGCTATTTCCCACAGTTTTCCTTTCTGGGGCACCAGCGAGCCAGTTCAGCTGAGTAAGCTGGAGTGCAGCAGTCAGATAACTGTGCTGATTATCTGATTTTACTTACCCTGTACTTCTGGCTTTCCCCTTTCCAAGGGAAGGCTTTTTTGTGATGGGATGTAGGGCTTTGAGGTGAATTTCGCGTTGTTGGAAAATCAGTCTCGGCTCTGTGAGGAAGCAGGAGACTTTGAAACCCCAGATGGAATTAACCTAATGTATTTCCATCTCTCACTGATGTTGTTTACACAGTGCAAGCCAGTCCAGAGTGGTGAATGGTATATTTAAAACTACGTCCTCTAACATTTGGGATCCACCCCATCACTCAACAGATACTTGATACCAATCAAGTGACTCACTTCATTAAGAAATAAACCCTGCTGTGTTGCTGACATCGTAGGGCAAACACTGAGCCTCATTGTCATCTGCTGAGTCCTTTCTCCGTCCCAGCCCACGCCCTGAAGATGCACACCGAGTTTCAGGCACAGCAGCAGCACTGACCCTGTTTTTCCATGGGGGTGTGTGCCAGCCACGGACACACAGCAACCCCTGTGTGTGTGAAATACCCTCCCTTAATCCCCAGACTCCCTCTGTGCCCCTGCAACGAAGGGGCAAAACAGGGTGAGCATTCATCATGTGGAGGAAAACAGTTTATTTTATTAGCAAGACAGGAGCTGGTGCTCGCTTGTTCCCAGTTTGAGGGAGTTTCTCCTGTTTTTCCCATTCACCTGGGCTTCTTGCTTATTGTCAAAGGCAGCATCTGCCAGCTCCTGCCCCCCATGCAGGACACAGAAACAGCTGCAAGTTATCCGGTGACAGGTGGTATTCCAGGTGCGTGTGAGGGCTTAGGTTAAAACACTGTCAAAAAAGCAGTAACTGTAAGAAATGTCCCAGAGCCACTGCCGGCAAACAGCCCTTTCCTGAGTGGGGCTGCGTGGGCACAGCCAGGTCCCCAGGTGAATATTTACATCCCTTCCGTCACCGAGAGCAGGTTCCATCGGGACCCCCGAAGCCAGAAGAAAGGGATTATTTCAGTGCAGTTCCCAAGTTACTCCTTCAACAAACGTACTAATCACTGGTGGTTCGCTAAATGCCATGGAAACCCCAGGGCACATCGTGAGATCATCTGCCAGGACTCTTCAATTTTAAGATCTTTGTTTAAGAACTATTCTTAAGGCTTTGGAGAGAAAAACAAGGGAGGGTTCACTGAGAAGCATTTCCACAGCTGGAATGTCGTAAGCCACGCGAGCACCCAGAAAAAGCAAGAGTTTATGCCACTCCACACAGGGACTGCTAAAAATGGAAAGGGAAAAAACCCCAACATTTAGTGAAGCATCTGAAATGTGTTTTGCTATAGCAAATGAAGACTTCTGCTTATTTCAGTGGCATCTGACCTACTACATTTAATAATAATAGTTGGCTTTTATTGGCGTCTGCTTTTCATATGAGATCTTTTTTTATGATTTTATATGATACCACATCGGTGGCAACATCCTTCAACTTTCAGTTTGATAGGAAAAAGGTGTCTTGATCAAATATAACAAATGCCACACAGATGCTTAAAAGTATTTCAGAAATATCTAACTCAGTAAATTTTTGAAAATTGAGTGTTTGTGAATGTTGTATTCATACTTTGACAGTCCTTAGGGCGTTTCTTTCTCCGGATTTCGAAACAAGAAAACTTACTGACTTTGTGATATCCAGAAGTACCAAAACTGTGGAAAGAAAAGTTCTTAAGGAAGCATAATGACATTGCAGAAGGAGAAACAATTTGTTTCAAATAGTTTTTTTTTTCAGGTTCTTGAGCATAACCACCTAGTACAAACAGGTTATTCACGGGTAATTAACACCTATCTTTCCAGCTTGAAGAAATGCTTTTGTTTTCTTCCTGTCGGCTGTTTGTCACTAATATTCACTTTTCAGGGAGGAACCCAGGTCTGCTTTTCATACAATTACACAGGTTTTGAAATAGTAAAATAATAAAGGTCCATGGTCAGCCAGCTCTGAATTTCAGTTGGGAGGGGAACTGAAAACAGCAGAGAGCAGGGAACGAGATGGAGTAAATACTAGTTTTTCATTATAGCCCTCCACAGCTCAGTCTGTAAATGGATGTCCAGCAGCAGCAGTGGAGAAGGGTGTTGATGGTGAGGTGGCCCCTTAGGACAGGAGGTGTGAAGAGTTCTGCAGGCGGTGGCTTTGTTCCATTCTGCTCTGAATGATCTAATATGCAACTGGCAGGGCAGGAAGGCAGCAGCTCCACGAGTACCGTGGGTTTTGTATGAGCCTCGCTAATTATAGCAGTTTTCCCCCAGGTCCGTGGCCATGGCTGCGTTGCCCCTTGCTCTGGCTGGCTCCTGTTTTTCTGGTTCATTCTGTCCAAGCTATTTTGGCTGCAGAAGGTCAATGCCAGCACTGTCAGGGCCAGTGGAAATGCGTTTGGGGGACAGAGGGAGATGGAGTATATGCCCGAGGACAAAATAAAAGAAACTGTGCAGTGAATTAGTTTCCTTTTTCTTTTCCTCTTGTTAGTGAAAGGATTGCTCTTGGAAATGTCTCATTTTGTTTCATTTCTAAATAATGCTTTCTCTGTTGCTGGTGGGGTTTTTGTTTATGCTGGTTGCAGATCTGCACTTTTAGCTTTCTTTTTTTTTTTTTTTTTCCCCTTCATCAACAATATTAACTACTAAAGCGAAAAAAAAAAATATATAGGCATCCTGAAAGAGAATATTTGAATTTCTGAAAATAGACAACTCTTCCCTGGGTTTGTTTGGGCTATTTTGCCTTGAGTTTGGATTTTGCTACTCCAGCCCTGGATACCTGGAGTTGACATTTGTTTATCTTCACGAAGGAGAAACCTCTTCCTATACAAAATATTATCAGTTGTATCTTGGTGTCAATGCAGCAACCAGGTAGTGCGGGTAGAACTTGCCAAGGGCAGGTAGACACTGGAGCCTCTTTTGAGTAAATTCTCAGATGAAAACACCAATCTGTTTGGAGGACAGACTTCAGTTAGGTTACAAGATACATGAATGACACCCATTCACTTTTTTTGGGGGGAACTCATCTGAATTGACTAACTTCAGAATGAGGTCTTTGAGTCCAACCCTGAGGCTTCTTAAAAGAGGCAGTGATGGAAGCTCATTTCCATACCTGGCTCTCTCTCTGTCTGTGAGGTTGCATGTCTACCTGCAAATGGAGGAGTTTTATGCAAAAAGAAGATGTTGAAGCATTTCAACATCAATCAAATTAATGGCTTATATATTGCAAAAGAGAAGAAATTCAGAGGAAGTTTGTGTGGCTGGCTTAAATACCTTTTTAGTTCAAACTAACTGACTGTGAAATAGATAAATATATGCATTCCTGTGTCATAACAAAATGCAGTCAGGGGAGACAAAGCATGGGAGATGTCTGTAAAATGGTGATTAATGTTACATTTTTCTTCCTCTGGGCTTGAACTGAGAGTTGGTGGCCAGATGCCTCCACCCATTCATTCCTCTCATTGCCAGCCTGATGTTCAGTTCCATCCACTCTTCTACATCTTGAGTTCATATTGATCTTTTCTCTTCCTTCCTTTTTCTTTCTCCAGTGGTTCCTTCTCTTGGCAGCCTATTTCTCTTTAAGCTGGAGGTCTTCAATTTTTTAACTCCTTTCTGAACTGTGCAGACAAGTTTGTTTTCTTTATCTGGTCTTCTCTGCAACCCAGTCTTATCTCCTTGTGGAGATTTGTGGCTTCATATTTTCCCCCGAAATACCTGAAGGTTCGTAACTGCTGAAAAGGAAAAAGAACAGAAATTATCACCCTTGCATCCTCCACACTAAACTATAGGAATTTGTGTTCCAGAGCATGCATTACTATAATCTCATGGAACATGTTGTCTCTCTCACTTTGGGCCAAAGAAAACACAAGAACATTCCCTCTGTTTTTCATCTCATTTCTCAATTACTATTAAAGCAGCACACCCTTGTGCGTAAGTCTGCCATGAGTCCATGCACAGGTCAGGGTGTGAATAGCACTAATAAAACAAAGCCTGTGTTATTGAATTGTGTGTTTGCAGCCTTACCTGTGAGTAGAGAAAACAACACTGTAACCCAGGGAAGTTGGGAAACGGGGTTAGATGTGGGATAGAGAAATGTGAGATACAATGGTGCTCCCTGGCAAGGCAGTAGAGCAGAAAGGAATATTTTTTAATGTTGCTGCAGCATAACTCAAAGAGCTTTGTCTTTTAATATTTAGATGTCTGTCAGGAAGAATAAACACAAGGGCTGTTTGGAGTATTCTCACTGAATAACTCTGGAATCACTTGGTGAATTGGGAAATTATCAGTCTGATAGCATTTTTTCAATAGCTCAGTAAACAAACAAACAGTGGATTTGATAATTATTTAAAAATAAACCAAGTGAGCAATATGAATTCCTGCCAGTCAAATAATGTTGAAATAATTTGACAGTCCCAGAACAGCACCATATTGGCTGGCAAGAGGGGAGATTTTAAGCTTGAAGCTGTGTGGGGATAAATCCCTGACACACCAGTTGTCTTCAGTGGAGTCACAGCAGCAGGGCAGTGCTCAGACATCCGGGCTTACACCTTCAGTTCCGGGATGAAACTGGAAAAAAGCCAGTGACAGTGAACGTAGATTTCCCAATACCATGAAAAGGAACACAGTCATTTCTTCCAGGTTTATGGAAAAACAGTTGGCTTCTCTCAACTTAGCCAGGGTTTTGTCTCATGTGGGCTTTAAAAATTCTTAAAAGATCGAAACAACGCCCATCCATATATTCAGCAAAGACAGTTGAAATGCAGCAGTGACTGGGGATGGAGCACACTGCAGCTGCTGCCACCCCACAGCCTGTGCCCTGCCGGAGTGCTGCTGCTGGCACCACTCGCTCTGGAGGTAGGAGTCAGATTTCTGCATCCAAATGAACTGTCCCCACATCAATCCATACTGTAGGCTGGGCTTCTTGTTTTGCATGTCTGTTTCTAAAAATATACGTTGTTTGTCAGGATGTTGTAAGATGGCTCAGAAAGGCTGGACCTCAATATAGTCCTAAAGACAGTGCATGGAAATAGGGATGGCAGCAGAGCAAGCCTGAGCTAGCTCTTAGCAAGGTCTTACTCCCGTTCCCAGCCATCTCAGTTTAATTTACTGCTGCTGACTGCACCTCAGGAGACCTTCATTACTTCTGGCCACCTCCATCCTTTGGACAGCTGCAGGACATCTTGCCTGAAACATGGAACCATGGAATGGTTTGGGTTGGAAGGGACCTTAAAGACCATCTCGTTCCACCCACTTGCCATGGGCAGGGACACCTTCCACCAGACCAGGTTGCTCCAAGCCCCATCCAGCCTGGCCTTGAACACTTCCACGTGCCACTTTCTCACTTCCCCTGGGCTGACAGTGTCTCATTGCCTCATCTTCCTCCTTCACAGCCTTACCTCCCTGCAGTGGCTACAGCCAACCTCTGCTTTTAATTCTTGACGTGGATGCCACACTCACAAGATAGAGGTTGCATTTGGACTGCATACTGCTTCACAACATAGTTATATTAATTATATATGATTATATATATCATATATAATCACACATTATATGTGATTATATATTATTTATTTTTATAGATATACAATAAAATCATATAATAAACAGACAATTTCTGAAGTGTTATTCAGCTCATGTGCTGAAAAACTGTGTATAATAATTAGATTAAATTATATATAGTATTTCTAAATGAAGTTATGTATAATTAATAATTAATATATAATTAGATGTAATAATATATATTAATTGCACAATTTACAGAATTGGCTGTACTACAGAATAAGGACTGTAGTTCTCTTAAGACCCAGTTTTCATAAAATGCCTGTGTTGAGTACCCATATAGGATGGAATCAGAGATATACACTCAGTTTTCCCTCTAGTTTTTCAAATGCCCTCTGTGGAAACCATGTGCACCCATTCTAAACCTGTGTCCAGAAACCCAACATCTGCAGAATTTCAGGTGTCAGAACCTATTCAGAGTCAACAGCATAAAAATCCCCAGCACAGCATCTGCCTCGACATGAACGAGGCTGCTCTGTAAACACGGGGGTTTTCCCTCTCCTTCGGCTGGAGTGTTTTTAACCTGCTCTGGGGTGTTGGCAAAGCAGCCAGAGCGATTGCAGGACATTCCCAGGACTGCTTATGTGTTGTTTGTGTTTTGCACCCTCTCTCACCTCACTCCTATTTGACAGAATGCAAACCAGCAGCCAAATGCTTCTGTGAAACACAGAAATACGGGCTGAAATCTGCTGCTGTGATTTTTTAAAGCTTCAGGGAGGAGGAGTCGAAGGATCAGTGCAATTCCTGGGAGAGGGAAGAATCAGCTGTATTAGAAATTTCTTTCTTTTACATGGGGTGGAGAAATAGAAACAGGTGAGAGGAGGGGCTGGGAATTTTCATAAATCCACTTCTGCTGGAGCTAAGCAGCTTCCCTCAAGTGTAGAGTATCAGGACAGAGTGAAGGCAGCGCTAAGCACTGGCACTCCCACCCTGCGAGCCACCATAGTGCTTCACTTGGTGTAAGGACTGTCAGCTCAGCATTCAGGGGGTTTTCGGAAAGAATCAAGCAGCTGACTAAAAGGGACAAGGAAAAACGAACTTAGAAAGGACATTGGGACAGCCCTGGAGCCCGTTTGAAGCACGCTGTTGTGACGGGCTGACAGACTGCATCCTCTGTGTGTGCATGCTCGCATGAGAATTTACTAATACACATAACGTTAATTACCCAGTTATGTCCTGGAGCAAGGCTGGGAATGAATTTCAGGAAAAGAGATGTTTGTTTTGTGCGGGCGCCCACATCCCATATACTTTCAGTCCCGCGGAAATTGCCCCGCATCTCCACCCTGCGAGCGCCCGCGCCTGCAGCTGTAGGCAGCGAGCGGGGAGAAGACACGGCGCTCGCGGAAACCCCTGTGCCCCCATTCCTCAGCGTCCCCCAACATGAAAAGCCTGACCAACAACAAGCCCGGGGTCTATCCCCTGCTCCCGCCTCAGCTGAAGCAGTACAGCTGTTGCCTGAGCAGAGAAAGGGATTGGATTTCACAGGCTGTGTAATACGCGACAGTGCTCTTTGGCTTGGGGATAGCAATGAGCCTCACCCAGGCTTAGCCATCCCCTTTCTGCCCGTGAGGAACGCCCCGGTCGACATAGAAGGAAAATTGTTTGCTGAATTTCTGCACAGCCCTCCTTCCAATTGCTGGAGAGAGAGAGGGGGAGTGAGAAAGAGAGAGAGTTTAAGGCAGGCTCTGCACTGGTGTTCTGGGCTGTTTCAACTTCAGGGCAACTTTAGAGAACTTCAGTTATTTTTGGTAAGTTTTTTTTCTTAAAACCCAAACGTCTCTCTCTCTTTCTTTCTTTCTTTGAAATCTCTGATGCAGATTGCAAAAGTTTGCAGTAGATGATGGGCTTTTAAAAATGCAGAGAGATGTGGGAGTGAGCATTTTGTGTCCTTTGGTACAGAAACTGGACTTTCTCATTGTAAAGGCATAATGTTCCCAGCTGCTGTACTTGATAAGCGAAACCTGAAGACGTTGTGTGCAAATGATACTGCTGGGGAAAAGTATGCCCGGAGCTTCAACCAAGGTGCATCCCACCTGGTGTAAGGCTTTGCCTCTTTCTTGTATATGGGAAGAGGTGAGATCAGGGATGAACAAATGTGTTCACCCTGATAAAAAGTTTCTGATCCACGTTTTTACGCAGGGGGTTTCAAGCCTCTAAGCCTCCCTAAGCTTTCAGAGGGATGTTGGTTCTTAGTGTATACACACCCCTCCATTCAGTAATCTCTATTACAGATCATGCATGTTGTTTTTCTTACTTCCTCTGTCTGTATACTTAACCCATGGGGACGATCTCAAAGATAGTGAAACTCTTTTGTAGTGCAAAGAGCCAGTCCTAATTGTTGCAATGAATTGCAGGGTGCAAAGAGCAATTTTCTTACAGTGAGGTTGGTTTCTGATGAATATGAGTTTTCTGTTGTTTGTTCTTCCCCTAGATATGTTTGGATTTTTATAGTATCTCTGCTCCCATAAGAGGAATACTATTTTTGAGGATATTATATCCCAATAGATACCATTCACAATATATATATATATCTCATACAATATACTGACTTGACACTAGGATCTCCAAATGTTCATGGAATTTGAGACTAAGATTAACCTTGAAGCATTTAAAAAGCAGATCCATAACCTTGTCAGTAGAAGTTGGATCCTGGAAGTGCTCACTGCAAGGTTGCTGAGGATAGTGCTGGGAAATATGCAGGGTAAAATTATTCTGTCCACCTGTCTGGGCTCTGTGCCCCATCCATGTACCCTGATATCTTTCTGAAGACATGAATACAGATGGTCAGAAGTAGAATTTATAACTGTAACCACCTGCATAGAAAATGAGAAGTCCTTTTTCTCAAAGCTTCAGTAGAAAAGAGAGAAGACATTACTCATGTGAGAGAAAAAACCAAAACTCATTGCTAAAACAAAAATAACCATTATTCTTCATAATTTATGACACAAGAAACACAGAAGGTTGGAAGGTGACTTGTAAGAGACACAGTACTGAGCTTATGATCACCTGTTGCATGCGTGAGGGAAAAGGTCTAAGTATTGCCTCACTCTTTCTTTTACTATAATAAAGAAAAACTCCAAGAAATTTTGCAGATCCAAGCAAATTAGAAGTAAAGCAGCTTACAGCAGCCAATTTACTTCCAAAATCTATCCTAACATAGGTCAAAAATCCAGCATAAAAAAGTTTCAGATGTTTAACAGCGCGGGAAAACCTATAACATCTCAGGATTTATTTGGTTTTATTAGCTATGTTTAAAAATGATAAGTGTGACTGGAAACTTTAATTGCAGAAAGTCTGTAACAATGGAGTTAACAATAACTCCTCAGCAGTAAACTGAAAACCATAAATCTGCGCCAGGCGCTCCTCAGTGCTGACATGCTCCATGATGGCTGTAGCTTTTCTGTGCAAGCATGTAGATTTGTTAGCTAAAACGGCATTTTACTATCTTTGGTGTGGCACTCTCGTAAAGTAAACTCTGCTATTAGATTATGAGGCTTGTGTAAATCTCTGACTGAAGTCAGTTTGACTGCAGTCAGTGCTCGTAAGCAATCCACTGGGGATGGCTGCCTTCCAACCTCCTCTGCAGCGGGTGTTAACGTCTCTTCAGTCGGACGGGGCAGCGGTAATTTCTGGCAGTGGCTCGCCAGGGGTTTGGAGATGGCACGTATTCCCTGCTTTTAATTGTCTTGGACGCTCAATCTGTATTCACAAAACTATGAGGTCAACGTGCCTCTATTCACTTTTGGCTGTACTTGAAGCTCATCACTGAAACAAAATCCAACAGTCTGCAATGCACGGTTATGGGAATAGCTGCAATCTGAGTTAACCTCCTGTTGACTTCAGGGGGTTCAGTGCCCCGTGCTTGGACACACCTTTCTCCAGGCAGCCACAGCACGAACTTCACAGGCACTTCACTTAACATTGCCACTGTGAGTGGAGGGAGCATCAGGGTCTTACTGAGATGTCATGCCCTACATGAAGCCACAGGAATGTATATTCTCTTGGTTTGAACCTCCAAATATACACAGAGCTTTGAGTTGGTGTTTTTTCCTCAAGTTTTCTACTTGGGCAAAGAAGTCCGTTCATCCTATGCAAGTGTAAAACACTGAGGGATTAGAATAAGATTTTTTCCAGTATTCCTCACATTCAGAGACCTAAATAAACAGAATATAAGGCAGTGTATTGGAAAGGTGTGAAAGCTTATAATCTGAGTAAATATTTGAGTAGATAGATTCAATCGATTTTTTTACACCAAGCTATTTTTGCATTCCGTAATGTCACTTACGTTAGGGAACAGCAAAATATGCCCTGAAAAAATCCAGGGTTTTCACCTCTGGAGAAACATCTCACTGGGTTACTGGGCTCTGTATTGCAGGTTCAATCTGAACGAGTAAGGCTTTGAAAGCCCTCACCATTAACCTTGTCTGGAGTGAAGAGGGGACCTGGCCCTCTGCACCAGCACAGGCAGACCCAGCAAGGGCGAGCGCTTGCTCTCAGGCAGTTTGCCACGTCCCTGACCCCCAGTGCACCGACAAACTGTTTTCCTGACAACACCAGCTAACAACTGCTGCCTTGTCTGCTTTCCTGAGGTGTAACTTCCAGTCTGCCCAGCAGGCTTTTCCCTCCACAGCCAAGTGGTGGAGCAGCGCTGAGCGATGTAGGGAGGTCAGCTCCCGATGGAGCTAAGAGTAAACCTGACCAAAACTAGTTTGCCATCTCTCCACATGCTACAGAAATCAAGGCAACATCCTTGTGGCAAGAAAGGTCCTTTGCATGACCCGCAGCTGTGCCTAGCCCCAGCATGGGAGGGTTATGCCTGCTCCAAGGAAAATTTGCTAAATCCACGTGTTTGCTCATCTCACTCCGGATTTCAGAGTCAAGGCTGGAATTCATTATTTCATATTGGAAAACAAAACCTCAGGCTAGGAGAGGACCTTTTACGCACTAAATACTTCCTACCAACCTGTTTACTTCCTGAAAGGAGACTATAGTTAGCGAAATATCTGAAAGTAACTGCTTACTTATTGCAGAGAATGGGTCTGCAGTTTTCTGTCAAAGAAGGGGATGACCAAATGTGTAGTCCAGAGTGACTGAAACAAGTCAAAATATGCTAAGGTTACTATGGCATGTAAGTAATAAATAGGCCAAGATACCTGATAGAGGATCCATCAGTCAGAGACGGCAGCTCTGCAAGGGAGCAAGTCCCAGGCCACGGTAACAGCCCAAATCCCAGCAAAATTCCATGGAGCAGGAATGCAAGCGTCTGAAGAAGAGCAGGCACCAAGTCCACTTCATCTGCCTAATAAAGATAGCAGTGTCTTCAGGGGGCAGAATTATCTGTTTTTCAGAAACACAAACAAGGAGATAAGGTTTATACGATTTCCAAGCTTGCTGGTAAATTCTCAAGACTCCAAAGCCACAGGAACTGCTCTTCACTGCTGGGCAAATGTTGTTTCTTCTCTGTAGTTAAGAAAGCAAACACCACTTGATTTTGATAGCAGTGGTCTGTGCGTGACTTTCACAGAGTCAAGGGAGCAGCTCTTATCCATGCAGCCCTCTGATTTTAAATGCCTCTTACCTGCCCACTGACCTCCCAGTTCTCTCCCCTTGAACAGTGGTGTGTTTGCAGCCTCAGCCAGCCAGCATTGAAAAGCAACATTTTCAAGCTGCACATATTTCTTCCCATTTCCACTAGTCCTAGCTAAATAGTCTAATAAACTGTTACAGATATAAAATATTCCACCTTGCAGGGCATCCTGAAAGCTCACATATTTTATTAGTCCAGGCATTCCCACTTTTCCTAGGATCACCATACCAGCCCTAGGAAGCAAATGTCATTCAGGTTTCCACAGGTCCTCTCTTCATTTACTTGCTGTGTGGTTTGTTCCAGCTCCTGGACCTTTGACTGTCAGCAAGGCACAATGCTCTACTTTTCCCTCAAATAAACATGCAGGAACTTTTCTTTCACTTGCCTCACATCACTCTCTTTTTAATCCAAAGAATTTGCCTTAGCACAATTACTCGGAAGAGTGAATCCCAAAACGTGAGTTTTAGCCCAAGAAGAAGAAACTCAATGGACACTCATGCAGGAGCAAAAATCATTAGAGTTTGGTAGCAAATGAGATAGTAACTTTTCCACACAGCAGGAATGGCTTTAACTGATGCTTGTGTTGTATTCTGAAGGGGGGAAATGGCTCAGTGGGACTAGGTATCATTATCTTTAAAATCAGCTAGAGATCAGCTTTTGGTGAACCTCATAGGAGTTAGCAGCTCTCCCTCAGATCAGATAAGCATCCAAAAGATTGGGTTGGTTTGTTGTTTTTTTTTTTCCTCGTGGTGTTTTTTTTATTTGCTTGAAAAGTGAGTATGGCAGTATTAAGTCAAAGATTAGAGTTTATGATCTGGGAGGTCTTTTCCAAATTTAATGATTCTATGATGCTCTGTGTGTGAGTTTATTGGAAGGTCTATAAGATGAAGATCTGTGGAACTACCATGAGAAAGTTGGTGGTTTCAATTGCTGATGTTTCCTGATATGAGCTGAGCTTCCCCTATCCCTGCTTCTAAAATCAGCCAAAAGCAAATAATTTACAAGAACACAAAAATGTCATTAAACATTCCCCAAATATTTTCATATATGTTGGAGCTGATCAGATTTATGCTTCAGTGAAAGGTTGCATTGATTTTTATATGAACTGTGTCCTCACACTCCTTAAGGCTGACTTGTTCACATAATGGGCTTGATTATGAGAAAAAAAATTGTTTGCAGAATGAATAGCTCAGCCAAGTCAGTGCCTAAAGAGAGAGTAAGAGCCCGTTTTGGAGGCAAACTGGGCATTTTCACATGAGAATGACTACATGCAGCACTTGGGTTCATGGTGATGCCAACTTGCTACTTAGGCTTCCCATGAACAGTGATGGGTAATATGTTCTTAGGCTCTGCTATCAGTCTCCTTTTTGGGGGCATGTCTCAGACTAGAAAATGATTGACTATGTAAGTGGTGTAAAACAGACTTTAAAAGTTATTTCACACACAGGTATTTATGAGGGGACATTCCAGTGATCAACAGAGCTGGATGGAGGCAGGACCCCCACAGATCTGCTATGAAAGGAATAAATTTAGTAATGGCACTGTGATCTTAGAGCTGTATTTGGATTATATGTTCACAGTGGATTTAACCACTGCTTCAGTCAGTCTAAAAGCAATCTGTGAATGAAAGGGTTCGGATAGAGATAGAGGAGAAATCATGTTTTTCTTCTTAAAATTATCCTTCCTCAGAGATTAAAAAGAAGCTTTTGGATAACTGTACTGGGTTATGCCAGGAAAGCTCATCACAGAGATTAGTGTATTAACTGTGTAATTATAATGTATACATTGCATGCTTCACCAACCAAATATATAAACCTTATTTAGTCTAAATAAACCTTAAAGCCCAGAGAATAAGCCTAGCACTTTCAGATAAGCTCAAGCATGAATGTAATCTCTCCTAAATATACCAGCTTTTTTCTTAGAAAGAAAACAGTGTGCTCAGCGCATGTGACAACAAATCATCCCTGGGTCTCATGGTGAGGAGATCAGAGCAGCCATCAGGAATCCCCAAGGAGCCCAAGCAAACTGTCCACAACAACATTTTCCTGGGAGCTCTGCCCAGTGCCTCCCCCTCCTTCTCTCCCTTTCTCGCTTTGTCTGCTTTTCTACCGTGGATAAACAGCCCCAGTCCAGCAGAACCCCTCACATCCCAACCACGTGGCCAGCCCTAGGCCATGGGACCCCTCCCAGAGACCTGGACCATCGTTCCCCTTCTGCTGCTGCCGAGCACAGCAGGACTGGGAACATGGAGGGTGTGTGGGTGCCTGAGGTATCCCTGTTCAGAAGCCAGGCTGCTCAGAGGGTATTGGAAAACACAGCATCCCAAACTAGCAGGATCTCAGCAGCAGTAGGTAGCGGGGATCTGGTAGCAAAAATGTTGTTTGGAGTGCAGCAGTTTTGTCATTCTGGGGCCAGCATGAACAGGTACAAGTGTCAGCAGCCTTCACTGTGCATCAGTAAGATGATGTCCCAGTCAACCTACGGGCTCCAGAGCACACTGTCACGCTAATTCAGAACTGCCTCTCTCTCTCTAGATTAGAAAAAGGCTGCGGTGCCTCTCTGTCAGCACAGAACTGTGGCTCTTCCAGGAGAACGGTGCCTGGTGCAGCGGCAGGGAAGGCTGTGGCAGGCAGATGGCAGAGCAGATGGGTGATGGTTGTGCAGGTTGGGTGTTCGCAGGCAGGCAAATGGTGCCCAGCGCGATGCTGGCAGGGGCATTCGGGGCACTCAGCACTGCAGGTGCTCTGGAACAGAGAGGGTGAAGTACCTGAGTCAGATTAACTTGTTGGTTGTGGACCACAGTTGATGGTATAGCTTGGGTAGGAAAACCGGTGGAAAAAAATAATGTCTTATTTTCAATTTTTAGAGCTTTTTTCCTGAAAAAAGGTTTAAATTCATACAGCATCCATGAAGGAAGATTGTGACAGACCCACCTTGAAGTCCTTTGCAGCTGGTATCTCTGGGACCATTTGCTTGGCAGAGGCAGTGTTGAGGGAAGATACCTTGGCAAAAAGACAGGTATGGGAGCAGGGGAGCCCACAGCACAGCCCACTACCACTGCCTGCTCCCTCAGTAAGGCTGCCTAAAGGTGCCTGCAAACCCTTGGGATGCAGTGATGGAGTCAAAGGCAACGTTGGAGTAGGGACACAAGCAAATGGCAAAGAAAGAAAACCAGCAATTTTGGATTATTTTTCAAGAGCACTGAGAGAGCAGCCAGCAGGGCCACACACAGACACATCCGGCCACAGGCCAGTGAAAAACAGTGTGGGTGAGACAACCTCATGCAACAAAACTCCCTCCTTGCCCCTGTGGGCAGCCACAGCCCAGGGGAAACACCTTGTAGGAGTTGTATCAGATGCTGGTGCCACAGAACTGTGCTGCACATCAGCACCGAGATGAACCACGATGTGTTCAGGGTGTTTCAGCTGACCACTGCCCCCATCATTCTCAGCTGTGCTTCATTAATTTATTTGCCCTCCTCTGTGTCTGGGGCTTATTGTTGGTTCATTTACAGTCCCTGCCCTGCTCTGAAAGGTGGGGATTGGAGTCAGCAGATCTCCACCCTGGCATTTGATAGGGAAGCGGCGCTTTTGCAATGATCCCCCAAGTTGTGACATGCACTGAAAACTGGTCCTCTGCCAGCAGCCCTCTGTGCAGGGAGCTGCAGCTAAGCTCAGGTGCTGCATGAACACCTCTCCACTATCACACTGTTATTTCACAGCCTGGGCTGACAAAAGTCAGGCCCCTGGACAGCACACACAGATACAGCCCATGGGCCCGAGGCTTTCATTTGCACCAGAGCAAAGGGAGGGCAGAAGAGTTACAAAAAAACATTATGAATGTCTCCGCTCCCCACAAATTTTCCTCTTTCAAATGCCCAGTAAGGGATGTAGAGGGAGGGAAAACCATCATCCTCTAATCCAAAACAGGAGCTGGCTGTCATACCAGCACAAACAGACCACGCCAACTCCTCCACTAACTCTGCTCTTGCGAGGAGACAGAGATGGACTGCGATAAGGTTTTGGCTCTTGGACACACTTGAAACCCTGGGGAAGGCCAGCCAGAGCCTGTGCATTCAGGGGAAGGGAGCTGGGACTTGCTAAATCGGCACTGACAGATTGCAGCAAGGAGCAACGTCCTTGACCTGGCGGCAATAGCTCTGCAGAGCAGGAGTGAGAGCTTCCTGCTTCGCAGAGACTTTGCAGACAGCAGTGTCTCTGTAAAACTTACTGTTGTTGCACAAAAATGGCCCAACCCAGCCACCTTTGTCACGGCCTATTCTTGTCATTTACTGCTGCTGCAGTCTGAGGGCAGGATAAGGTCCCCACCGTGTTAAGTGATGTACAGTCTCCTGCCCAGGTATGCCTCGGAGGATTTAGAAGCTTTGTGTCAAGCAAGTTGAGCAAAATGTAGGTGACAGTAATGAGGAAATAGCGGAAACAGTTCTACAGAGAAAGAAGGAAGGCTTTTCCGGGCTGCATTTTTGTCTGTTTCATTGTCTAGAAGATCTCAGAAAATCTCAATCATAATAAAGCCCCTGTTGGCTGGAGTAAAGCTGTGGATGCAGTTATCCAGCATGTGGGTTCATGCAGAGTGCTCATGGTGGAGGCACATAATACCAGAGCATCTAAGAAGGGCATGAGCTCTGTGACCTTGCCGTGTGTGGGATCTCCAGCTGCTGTTCTGCAGAGGAACAGAGGCCTCTGACAGGAGACCTGAATGAAAAATCTGGAGGGCATTTGTTTTCCAGTCAAGAGAAATGAGGGAGTTAAGTGTTTTAGGGAACCCCCAACTGCTAAAGTTTTTGTTCCTACTATCATGCCCCTTGAGTATTCGGGTGAGAGGAGAATACAACGTGAAATGCTGCATTTCTTTTTAACTTCCGTCCAGTTCCTTCAGTAGGCAGAGCAGCACGCTGGAAGTGGAGTGATAGCAACAGCAGCACAATACCTACAATCCCAGCTGTAGTTGTATGATGACAGGTAGGAAAAATGGAATGGCATTCACCTTGAGGGCAAGAAAACAGGCAAGCAAGAATGCCTTTAACTGCTCAGAGACATGAACTTACCTTGGGCTGACAGCAGTAAGGATATTTTGCTGACAGGACATGAAGTATTTCATGGAAATGAGATTTACATTGCTTTTGGAAAATACATGAGCATGGCCTACCACATAGATACCATAGATAGCTTAATGAGAAAATTTTAAATATTTGGACATTCTGTTCATAAAATAAATTGATGGAAAATGAATGTTAATTGGCTATCAGTCTTTTGGCAGACCTTACTAGGTTCAATGAAAGAAACATCCTGACAGACTTTCCTACCTTTCTACAGAATAAAAAGGTATAGAGGCTTGTTTTAAATTTATACTTCCAAAAAAGCATGTTGTAGTGATTTTTTTTTGCTTTTTGTTTTTCTTTGCTTTTTTTTTTTACAGTAGTTGATCAGTTTATTCACTGCTTGGTTAAGTTGCTGTCATGGTTTAACCCCTGATGTCAGCTCAGCCCCACAGAGCCATTCATTCACTCCCTCCCTCTGTGGGGTGGGGAGAGAATAGGAAGAGTAAAAGCGAGAAAATGCATGGGCTGAGATAAGAACAGTTTAATAGGTAAAACAAAATCCACACACACAAGCAAAGCAAACCAAGGAATTAATTCACTGCTTCCCACTGGCAGGCAGGTGTTCAGCCATCCCCCGGAAATCAGGACTCCATCACAGGCACTGAGGAAGACAAACGCCATGACTCTGAATGTGTCCTTCCCCTCCTTCTTCCCCCAGCTTTATATGCTGAGCAGATGCCATATGGTCTGGAATATCCTTTGGGTCAGTTGGGGTCAGCTGTCCCAGCTGTGTCCCCTCCCAGCTCCTTGTGCACCCCCAGTCTGCTCAATGGCAGGGCGCTGTGAGGAGCAGAAAAAACCTTGACTCTGTGGAAGCACTGCTCAGCAATAACAAAAACATCCCTGAATTATCAACAGTGTTTCCAGCACAAATCCAAAACACAGCCCAATACCAGCTACTATAAAAAAAAATTAACCCAGCCAAAACCAGCACAGTTACAAAAATTGCGTTTTTGTAATTAGTGGTTCTTTGCAAAGTCATGAAATATAAATATGTATACACAATGAATATCTATATAAAAGCAGTATGTGCTTAAATGAGTTTTGCACTGATAGGCTACTTGGCAAAGAAATCACTTTTAGTTGTCCATTAGGGCTGGATTCAATAGAAATGTTGGCTGACTTTACCACAAGCCTTGGAAACCATTGGAGTATTCAAGGCTTAGGCAGTCAGATGCCTGCTTTAATTTCTATTGACAAAGGAAAAGGAGGGATGAGTAAATGTGAAACATTTCCTTCCAGCATTGAGCTAAGAGAGGCAGCATGGTGCAGGGAGGAGGTGGAATCCAGGACATCTGGGTTGTATTTATTGCTGGCTCTGCTGCCAACTTGCTTTGTGACTTTGAGCAAGGAATTTTTTTTCCACTTTGCTATCTTATTTTCTGCAAGGTGGGGAGAGCTCACCTGGTTTCACATGCTGCTTTGGGCAGGTGGAGGGACTTCCTTGGTGACCTGACCAAGACACTGCAGTTGCCAAGCTGGCAGATTGGTATGTGCTAGGCAGTGCTGCCTGTGTGATAGCAGGTTATCTCTGTCAAGATAGAGGGGTAGCACAAGGGGTAGTGGTGCCTTTTGAGAGCCCAAAGAGAAAGATGCTCACGAAGTAGCACTCTGCCTGCATAAACACCTGTCCATAAGCACCAGCAACCAGTGCCTCCTGCTACCCATCAGAAAGTAATTTTGAGCTGAAGTTGGGTTGGCAACCTCTACCTGGGATCTCCTATTACATTTTCTATAGCGCTCCTAGGGAAGAGCAATTGCTTTGGGGCTAAATCACAGAGAATGAGGTAGCTATTTTGAAATGGTCTCTGTATTTGTACTTCCTGGACCCAAAGCTGTTTTCAGGTTCTCAGCGTGGAGGAAAGAAGCCTGGCAGCTTCTTTTTTTTTCTTTTTCATAAGATGCATTTTCTGCCAGATGTGAAGAACAGAAAAAACATGTGAAAGCAAAGAGAGTCATATATGGCCCTCTGCATGCCACCAGCTCTGTAGTCCAGCAGTGATACTTAGGCTATAGCTGGAAAATTTCTGCCTATTTCTTATTTGCCTTTGTTTCTCACTTTATACAACACTGATGTCTCAGTGCTACTTGCTGTATCCATCAATGGAGCTCATGGCTAATCTAAAAAATGCTTGCATTTTTTTTTCTCAAAATATTTACCCTTACGAGGATGCAGGTGTGATTGCTGTGAGCAGTGATGTGTGCTCTGCTGGATTTTGCAAGATGAAATCAAAGCTGACCTCAGCCCATATCACAGTCTGAATTACAAGACCAATGCAATGTAACTTGCCATGTATCAGTTTCAGTGAGGCCAATGGATGTCTTGCTTGAGTAGGCACAGAATGAAATCTCAATACTTCAGGATTTCATCCTGTGGCATGACCAGCAGGTACCATGTAAGTCCTACTGATTTTTGTAAGCTTCCATTTATGGCTGTGTCCTGATGACCCTACTGATGGGTCAAGATGTCTTTCATGAAACCTCTTGGAAATACCCGGAACATGAGAGCTTGGGTGCACCTATCTCTCCATGAAGTTGTACATGAACTCAAGACTCTGTTAAGTAGTTGTACAGATGATGGAAGAACTTGCCAGAAATTGTGATAATCATGTGCCTTTATGCACTGTACAAATCTGAGAATAAAGATGCAATATGTAGTCCAGAGGCAGAGTGATTAATATCAATAGAAAACATTGATGGAGACTGATCTGAGCTATACAAACTACCGCAATATTCCCCTTTATCTTTTTTTAACCTATGAAATAAAAAGGTTATTAAGAATAACAGGGTAACATGAGTATAAATTTTGCCTGACATAATGTAGCTTTCTTGTAAACTGTCCTAGTTTAGGTATCACTTCAACTGCATTGATTTTCTCTCCTCTGCAGGGTACAAAATGTATTCTTTTTCTCACAGTAACATATTTGGCAACTTGAATCAGTCAACTAAACTGGGGTGCTAGACACCTGGGTTCAGCCTCTGACTGGGTGGGTAATGCAGCCACATCACTTCTCTGTCTCTGCCTCCCCCTCTGTCCAGCCCCCTCTCCCTTTGGCTCTCTCTGTGAGTTTAACAGAAAGCCCTTTGGGGCCAGCATTGTTCTCCACTGTGTATTTGTACAGCATAATGAGGTGTCAGTCTTGGGACAGGCTCTTGGAAACTACTAAAGCATAAATGGTAATAGAAATTAATTAAGTGAATACCCACATCCTAGGTGTCAAGGCATGGTGTAAAAATTATCTCAAGTAAAGTGGACTGAGTGTTTTAAAGTGTGATACAAAGCTTCTCCAGATTTCAGAGGCTTAAATCCATCTCTTAACATGCTGCCAGGACTTCCTGCAAGGTTCTCTAGTCCTGCATAGACAACTTTGTGATGTGAAGTGAAAGCTTGATTTGAATTGCCGTGGGTTAACGGCGGTTATTCCCACAGTTCCCATTTCCTAATGTTTTCCACTTATGATGTTCTTCTCTTTTAATGTTCATAGTAACTCGTGCCAAAAAAGGTGTTTCCTATCATGTTCTCCTCACTTTGTGTGTTGTGGTTTAGGGATTTTTTTATAACATATTTTCAATCCCCAGAGAGCTAAGGTTAGTCATAAACATGCTTTTGGCTATCAGATTCATGTGTGGTTTGCTATAGCAACAAACAAAAGCATTAGTCAGAAACTGGCATGAAGCTATAAACACATATTTTTTTGTGATCTTACCCAGAGTTAGCTGAAATTATCTGGTATACTCTTGCCACACAACTGCATTGTATTTAGACTATTATCCTTGTGGAATAGGAACCTTGTAGAAAACCCAAATAATACATTATAGAGAAATAAGCAAGTCTGGTATTGTCGTCTGAAGATCACAGCCAAATTCTGCTATTGCACTGTTATAAATCCAGCCGAACACCTTCAGAACACATTTAGATCAGAGGCTAAAATCTGCATCTTTATCTATGGAATAAGAGGAAAATTTTCATTAAAAAAAAAAAATCTTGATTTGCCTTTGCTATTTTCACCTCCATGATTCTACTGCAGCAAAATGATTAGAGGTAGGTGTTACCAGATTGCGGTAGATGGTGTAAGTTCACTGCCAGCATACTTGGAACACATTATCTGCAGCATGGCAGGGAGGGTGAGGATTAGTAAGGACAGTCTCTGGCTGGCTGTGCCTCCAGAGCACTGGGAAGGTGCTCTGGAGCTGTGCAGAGCTGGTGTCTATCCAGCCGCTCTGGGCACGGGAGGAGTGGCTTGTGCAGCACGTCCTGGCTTCCCTGGGGAGTGGTTTGGTTTGTAAGGCGCTCACTGAAATCCCACAGCTACACAGCTACCAATCTCTGAGCCAGCTAGTTTAAAGGTTGCCCTGAAGGCTCTACAGAAGTGGTGATTTTTGCCTAGGCAGAGTAGGCACATTCCTGCTTTATTCCAACCATTTGTCTTCTCTTTCCTGCACCTTTTCAGGAACATGAGCCCTGCTCTGTTTTGACAGCTGCATTTAATAAAAAACACATGCATGAAAAATGTGTTTTCCAGTATCCCTGAGCTGGCACTGCTCTGCAAGGAGAACTTAAACTTCCCTAGAAATTGTTCAGATACATTTTCAGACCCCTCTCTTTGAACGTATATGTGTGAAGCATTCATGACCTTCCCTGTTGCAGAGGTGTGCAGAGCAACACAGCTGTAATATCCACACCTGCCCAAGCAATAGGAGTAACAAATCCATCAGAGCCTCCTTGTACCAACCAGTCCAGAAGCTGTTCACAGTGGTTCCAGCTGCAGAGGATAAACCTGCAGGAACATGTACTTTGCACATGTGTGCTGGAGCCCTCTGAGAATGGGCTTTAGAAGTCCAGGGATCAGGAACAAGACCTAGCATTGGCCAAGCTCTGTTTCAAAAACAAAGCGCTCTGTTCCTGAACCAAACCCATAGCAGAAGAACATGCCCCAGGAGACCCTACATTTTAACCCTCACTCTCTTCTTTGCTTAGTGTTGTTGAATCTGGGTCCTACACACTTGAGACCCTGGCCCAGGTATCTTTTCAAAACCATTTGAGGTAATTTTTCAGTGGTAGATTTCCCTGATTGTAGAAGAACCTGTTTCTCAGTTAGCAGGACTTCAGGAGGCTTTGAGCAACCTGATGTAGTGGAAGATGTCCCTGCCCATGGCAGAGAGTTTGGAATGAGATGATCTTTAAGGTCTCTTCTAAACCATTCCATGATTCTATGATTCTGTGACTTACTATGGGCTTATATGTGGGTTATCTTTGCCCTTTTCCCATCTGCATCCTGTTGCATCAAGCCCTGCACTTGATTCCTCTGAAAAAAAAAAAAAAAAGAAAAGAGTTCTGTGTATTTGTCTTCTAAGATCAGCAGAGCGCTCTTTTCTTACTCTCTTTTGGTCAAATGGGGACAGATCTTCTTCATAAGTGTTCAAAATGGGATTAAGTAGTGTTCAAAGTATTTGCAATGGAGAAAGAAACAAATTCCGCTCTCAGTGTAGTTGCAGAATTCTGTCAACAGAGCCCCCAACACCACTATATAAAGCAAATATTTCAGTCTCTGCTAAAAGCTTACTAACATCTCAATCCATGGAGGACTTTGGGACTGCAGTATTTAAAAATATCACAGTAAGATGGTGGTGGAGCCTTTTGTTTTAGGCAGGATAATTTCACGGTAGCAATCGTTCTCCTCTTCTGTCATTATTGACTGTAAGCTGTGCATAGTGCAAGGAATGCAAATCCACCTTCCTTAGGAAAAAGCAATGGTCTCTCTGCTGCACACAGAGCTCACAGTGAGCTGAACCACAGCTCGGAGAGCAGAGTCCTCACTGGGGCCATTGGATCAGGCAGGGTGCGAGAGAACACAGGTAGTAAAAAACCATTGGTTTACAAATACTCTTTGCAAAGATGTGCAGAAAACCCTACAGATGGACTGAAGGGCATCTCCAGGTGTTTCCCATTCTTTTCTTTTGCTCAAACTCTTCACAGTTCCACAAATCAAGGTGGTTGTTGCTATTCTTCAGAGTGGGGATGAGCCACTGGATTGTCCTCCTGTTGCACCAATTTAAATGACTTCTGAAGAAGCCACCTTGCAGCAGATCTCAAAAACTGTAACTGAAGCCCCAGGGTCTTCCTTTTTCTTATACTCTGTATTGGTACAAAGCTGTTTTATTTCAGTGGAGCCCTTGATCTGGATGAAGAGCAAAATGTAATTTACTCTCCCTTATACAGTAGTCTGAATCTAGCACAGCTGTTCATCAAGAAAAACCTTACCATGTGCCATCAAAAAGAATGCATCCTGTTTTAATTGAGTTAGAAAACACTTAACCTGAGTGTGAACAGACCATTATGATAAAGTTACTCATTTCCGTTAGATATCATTATTTTCGTATTACAGAGAGGCTCTGGATGCTTGGAAATGTTATGAATCAGCTTCAGGGTTGATAATCAAGTCCAAGAAATAGTCCTCTTAGTGCTTTCAAACAACTCCACCCATCTCAATTCATTCACCAGTTCCTACATGGATGAACCACAGTGTAGTTACGTTCTCGCTATTTGAGTCTTTAACCAGAAAGAAATCCAGAACTGCAGTAATGAGTCTTTAAAGAAATGGTTTCTCCCTATCGTTTATACTAGTGTCTGTGAAACCCAAAACTGGAATCTATTTCCCTAACTAAACTGTGTTTTTCTCTATTCTATTAGGCAAGCATTTTGGTTTGTTATTTTTGGGTGCTAGGAGGTACAGAAATGGAAAATCAGTACTGAACCATTTAAAAACCACATGCAAAGATTCAATTTTATTTTTTCAAAAATATAATGCAACAGAAGTTTGTCAGCATCAGTTTTTCCTTCTGCAAATTAATATGCACTTAAAATTCCAATGCTTTTCAGTCTCACGTAATTATTTCTAATTTCAAACAATGAAAATTAACAGATTTAATTTGTAAAAGAAGACATGTATCAAATGGCACGTTTAGAAAATGCTGGGGCAAGGTATACATCTGTTAGAGAAAGGTGTTCAGAAAAGAGGTACAAACCAATGAGCTGAAATCAAGAGAAAACATTTTTAAAAATTATTTGGCATGTGACCAATTCAATTATTTTGAAATCTGACCTTTTTGTGACTGAAACCCAAGTTTATAATCCATTTATTCAGATTTGAATTACACTGATGTGGACAGAACTAAGCTAATTTATTTATTTATCTGACTCAATGGATTAGTTTATCTGTAAATGAGATTTTACGCTTTTGTAAACCCATAGTCTGCATCCAGAAATTCTCTCCAATTTTAAAGAGAATCTCCAACCACACAAAAACAAGGAAAAGTGAGCTGTGCCAAATGCTACTTTGCTACTATCAGTGTTTATTGACAGAAAAGATTTTTATCTTAACAAAGTGAGGGAACTGTTAACTTTATCTTTGATGTAAAATATTTTCCCATAATAATTTTCTGTCACCTTTATCCTATATCTCTTGTATTACATATACATTAAGGAATTTAAAAGCTTAAAAGATATTTTCTTCTGTGGTGATTTACATCCAAACAAGTTGCCCAGGGAATTTTCTCTCGAACTGAAAACCTGTTTCCAAGGGCAGATACTTACATAAAACCCCCCATAAAAGGTTGTGGAAAAACTACAAGGTTTTTTTCTGCAATCCTGTTTTGAGAGGGGCTATGCCCAGCATGCCAAAGAGACAGCCAAAGTAGCACCACTCCATTAATATTGCTGTATCTAGGCACTTAATTGTGCACTGAATTTTATCAGTGGAGTAAGGAGAAACAGAAGTCTTCTAGACCATAAGGACCTCAAGACCATAAAGACCATGATATGAACTCTTTCTCTATATATGTGTGTGTATGTATATGTATATATTTATCTCTAAATGCAAAAATTTTTACACAGCATTGATTCTGATGAGGATTTTTTTTAAAAAAGGGTGTGAAGACCATTTTTAGCAGGTTGGGCTAAAAAGTCTGTTTCTAATTTGGAGTGGTAAGTGCCATTTATATAAAGCCTGCATCAGTTGCTTTGGGCTTTCTGCAAAATGTTAGCAGATCCTCTATTGTTATTCTTATCTTAAGACCTCTTCTTATGAAACTAATGTGCTTTCTACCTAAACCACCAAGAATTAGCATCTTTCTTTAACATGTCAATACTGAGCTACCTTAAGAGACAGCTTGGGCTTACAACCACTTCTTCTTAAGAAATACTGACTCTGTGGCCAGAGAAATTGAGTCTCCAGGGCTGCCAATCAAGCCTACACAGGCAGAGTGATCACTTTCCATAAATGCATTCATTTGATTCATTTATAAATCTGAGCAGGGCTGTGCTTTGGCAGTGGAACAGGCAATCTGCTCTGGTAGAAGCCTGAATTCTTGGAATGGTGAATCAGAGAGGGGAAGGAATGTGGCAAAGTTAATTTGTGTGATCTTTATGGGCCTTATCTGCAATAGGCACCCACCTGCCTTCGCTTCTAGGCAAGTAATGGTAAGAGCTGAGTTCACAGCTATCTAACAGGGAGGACAGCAGGAATCAACTCCTTGCACAGAGAGGAAGGCAGATGTGCTGTGCATTCACTTCCCAGGTCTAGTTTGTTGTATAGGTGAAGGAGTTTCTTCCAGAAGAGAGAAACTGCAAGATGCCTAATTAATATATTGGATAACCAAATAGCTGCAGAGTAGTTCCCACTAGGGTTTCTGAAGCTGGTAAGCAAGTGAGAGCTCTTCATTTGCAACATGTTCCTGAAACCCTTCCTAAAACCCAGATCATCCAGATGGGCAGTGACACCCCGGGAAATTTTATTTGGGTATCCATACAACTATTTACAGCATGGTAGAGACTCAATTGCAAGTAAAACCAGTATATCCCAAGAGATAAAACTGTTGAGAGTCCCAGGAGATAGAACTGTTGAGGATCAGAGTGGATTAGACCAGTCTTTATTGCTTTATTTGGCTATGAATTGCTAACTCACTTTCTGTCCAAAAGGGTGGTAAGCAATTTTGGTTCAGTCCAGGAGTTTAGGCACACACAGCAACAACTGCTAAAAAGTGATTCTCTTCTCTTACCAACTTTGTAAGAACAAAGGCCCTGCAATCCTGGAAAAATCATAATTGGTAATTATCAGAGAGTGTGCTTAATCACTATCACAATAATTACGCAAGAAAACACTGTAGGAATTCATGCAGAAAGTAAAACACAGACTGGATGCCCATTTTGTCACATAAAACCTGAGAGAGAGGAAGATTCCTGCCTAAGACATGCAGCACAGAGACACAGGGCAGGAAGTTACATCTACGCTCCATGCAAACAGACTAAAGCTAAGGTGATACAAAACTTGTGCTTCTGAGACAGAACCATGGCCTGGGGGAAACAGCACTGAACCTCTGGTTGTCTGCTGGGTACCATGAGCATTTCTCCAGCTACCTTTTCCACTCTGCCACTTGTAGCTGTGGTTTAGCTAGGAAGAAAACAGATGGACCAAGAAAAACAACTACAGGTATCAGCCACTGCTGCCTGCTTTTGCTGTCTCTTTTGGACATCACTCTATTCATATTCTCACAATAAACTTTGTTTAAGAGCTTATTTTCAAACTTTATTTTTCTGTTTCAGTAAGAAGTGAAATATCAGACTAATGAAATGCTGTAGTAAATATTTGATTCTTGTAGCAGAAGAGTTATGTGGATCTGGCCAAACTACATTTCCTATATAGCCAAGTAAGCAACAAATTATGATAGCTAGATGAAAGTCATTAACTCAGGATCTGGGAAATTTCAGTTTGACAATCGGGAAAAAAACCAAAAACCAAACAGTCCCCTGTGCTTTTCATGTTAAAATATGACTTAAGCTGGGAAGGTCTGTGCAGAGCCCCACCAGAGTGATTTATTTTCATGCTCTGAATTGTTCTATGGTTTCTATTAAGTTTATCTTTACCATCAGAGGAAAGGTAGACCACTGTAAGAATCAAGAACTCTTTTCTGATCAGCCTTCCTAAAGGTTTTGCTTCTATTGTGAAGTGTGAGCAGGAATGCTTTTAATACTTTTAAATCTGTAGGCAGAGCTTATCAATAAACACACACTCATGGGAAAGCCATTCACTCTTCTTTTCATCTGGGGGCTCTTAGTTTCTCTTTTTATGGTAGTGTTTGTATCAGTTCTTAGTTGCCAGTGCTCTTACACATCTTTCCTGTAGTCAACCCGTAGAAATGCCCTATAAAATCCTATAGGGCTCAGTATGGTCTGCTAGAAACCTTAATTGCCGAGACATTTCTCTACTTGGATGTACTTTGCAGAGCAGAGTACTGCTCCTTTTGATGGATAGTCAACTAACTTTATGGATAGTCCTCTGGCTGGGCAAGGAGACACATGATTGTAACTCACATATATATTCTGTTTTCAAAAGGTTTTGAGATGAAATGATTTGAAGGCTTTTAATGAAGTACTCTAACAGCGGACAAGGGCAGCTTAACATACCAAGGCAATGAATCAAAACATCTTGTTCACGCCTTCAATGGAAGGAAACTATTCACACACGTTGGTTATTTAGGAGTAGCTGCTCCTTTAGCACGACTGGGCTACAAGCCCCTGCTTTCGGCTCCCAGGTCTGAGCTACATTCATCACAGCACAAGTATGCAGCCCAGGGACAGAGTGCAGCCAAGGGGCATCGCCAAACCAGTGCAAAACAAAGGCAGGAGCGTAGCTTGAACACCGGCCCAGCTGGTTCTGATAACATCCCGCTGATAATAAGGCCTGTTAAACTCCTTCAGCAGCAAAATCTTTATCTTCATTCCACAGAGTAGTCCTTTGTCTTCATCCCACAGAAATTTCAGGGCTTGGTGGGGAGGGTCCCACTCCCAGCACAGGGTAGAGGGGAAACACTAAAGAGGCGGTGCTGATCCTCACTTTAACACCTTTTCTGCGGCAGAAGGGCTGCTTTTTCCACTGTGGCAGCCATTCCGTTCAGAGCTGACAAGCTGGTTCTTCTAGGTGGAGCTGCTGGGTGCCCCCGCTGTCTCGCTGGCAGCGGTTCAAGTGAAGTAACATGACATTCCTGCGATGGAGGGCTGGGAGAGGCAGCCTTCTCCGTGACTGAGTGCCCGCATCTCCCCATGGCCACGGATCCTGCCCAGATACAGTGACAGCCGCAGCATTCCCGCTGCGCTCCGGCCATGCCCCAGAGCCCTGCCCAGCAGTTGTTGTAACTCAGTCCGTGGGATCTTGGAGGGCAATGGAATGAATCCAGGTCTCTGGAATGCACTAGGAAAACTCTGTAGAAGACGAACCTCTTGATTTTTTTTTTGCTGGTGGTTTTCCCCAGCATCACTGGAGCTGCTTACTGGAAATGCCATGAACCTTCTGGAGCTCATGGTCGAGCCTGCACAGACTGTGCAAAAGCCCGTGCCATAAAACGTGCTTTAAACCTCATGGCAGCTTCCTTCAGGAACATAGTACATGCATAACAAGATTTTTTTGCAGACACTTTCAGATTCTTATCTTTGCAGCTGATGCTTGCAGGATCATTTTCCTCCAGCATTGCTTCCTTGGAAGTCAGGTGAACTTACCTATCTGAAAAAGAGCTCTTGAGAGGCCAAGATGAATGCCAGGCATGTGCACAGTGTTCCTGTTATCAAGTGCCTTCCTGAACTGGGGCCCACGATTTAAAATATTCCAACTATTCTAAGTATTCCCTATTTCAAATATAAGAAGTGAATCAGAAGGGGCTGCGGGACTTCACAGCAGCACTGCTCAGGCGGCTGTGAGAGCTCTGAGGGAGGAAAAGGAATCCCAGTAATTGTGATACCTGCAAGAGAGGGAGAACAAGATGTGGGGGGAAAAAAATCAGGCACACCATCCATCTGGAGAGAGGGATGTGGTTTTAAAAACAGAAGACATTCTGGAGCAATGCATTAGCAGTTACCAGCCATTCACGCGTGAGGAATAACAGCCCCATGACCGGGTGCCTGAGGGCAGAGGGACAGACCTGCAGGCACAGGAACTGATGGTTGCAGGAAGAGAGGTCTGATACAGGAGCCAGCTGAAGCTGTCCATGACAGCAGCCATGCACATCTTTGTTTACAACAAGACATAAGCACATCAGGGAGCACCGTGAAAACTGCTGACCTACATGTATGAATTCTTCAGTGGGTCAAACACAGTGCCAACAATGACAATGACATTAAATTGTTACTGCTGTTGTTTGTCTTGCAATTATTCATTCCTCCTTCTCCTTATTAATAACACAAATGAGGTTAGGTGTCCAGAGTGTGCTTTGCACTGTCAGAAAAGACCTGATCTAAAGATGTCCCAGCCTTGCACACATGTCAAGGCACAAGTTTCCTAACTGGCTATGGACTCAGAGCTAGTTCCACAACACTGCACAAACAGGACTGTTAGTTCCTTGTCACAGCTTAGAAATGGTAACTAGCAAATGCCAAAATCCTCATAAAGAAAAGGCACAGGTTGTGACCTTAAATAAGTGAGTGAACAAAGCATAAAACTTTTCACCTGTGGACAGATATTTACCATGGATCAGGTTTCTGTCTGTTAAGAGAAACTATTTTTTGAAGTAATGTTGAAGTGGATGCAAGGAAAAGTAATATGCTTAAAGATAAGAGCAGATTACTTAATTTCACTATTCATACGCAAATATAACTTTAGTAGAAAATCTTAAAAAGCAAAAAGCCCAAATCTAAGAATTGCAGAGAAAGGGCTATAGTCTGGGAGCAGAGAAGCTAGGATGATCAGCTAAAGACACTATTGTTTCTTTTATTAACATCTCTGGTATTCTCGTGTACTGTTTTATTTTATTTAAAGTATACAGACCACAGGAATTTTATATGCCAATGTTCCAGTTAAAGCTAGGTTTCTCTTTATACAATACATTAAAGCATACTTGATTTAAATTCAATGACACTGTCATACTTGGAATTCATTATATTGTATCAAATGTGATTTTGGAGACAGTTGCCCACTGAAAGTGAATACCAAACAAATAACCTGTTTTTATTTTTTTCTTGTGTTTTTGCCCAAACAGTCCATCTGTGTTGCTAGGCTAAAGATAAAATAATTTTTTAAATAATTGCATTTCAAAAAGCAGATACACATTTCAGTCATATGATATGAAAATGATCCAGCCTATATAACTCCTACTGCTTACTTTCAAAAAATTCCCTTGTTCTGAAGTCAGTCCAGTGGCTATTAGAAGTAGTCACTGATGTAAATTCCATCTTGTTTATGAAAACATTTTGAACAAAGCATTGACTGTCCAGGGTCCATAAAAAAAAGTTAAAATCTATAAAATGTTGGCATTGCTACTATTCAGGGCATGAGAATGACATGCATATAAATCATAGTTTATTGGCACGGGCTTTTCTACTCAGAAAGAATGCTTTGCTGAAAACGTACTGCAAGTCCCCTCTTTTATAGATTTCTTTTGAAAGTATTCTGAATGAGGAAATAATCAGAAGCAAATCTTAGTATACAGCAGGCATCGAGGGCACAACAAGTCTTACATGAGATGGGTTAACTATCGCAGAAGGGTAGCCTAAGTGGAGTTTGGGGAAATTGGGGTGGATGGAAAGGCCTTGGTGTGAAGCTTTGGGAGGGAAGGTCATCTGTGCATCTGATGCCCCTCTGTGCAATCTCACCTACATCCCTGTTAGCCCTGGGGACAGTAATCTGCTGCTTGATTATTTTAGGAAAAGACACTACTGTCACAGTTTAGGAGAGGTACTGTATTTGCATTGCTCCAGTTCCAGGCAACTAAAGTGTCACTGAAGTTACGCCAGAGTAAAACAAGAGAAACAGCAGTGAACCAGCCTAAGAAGTCTCACCGATAATTCTTTCCTGTTTCTTTTCCAGTAGCAAAATTATTGGCAGCCACCAGGGATCAATGCGGTAGTTAACGTTGAAGTGCTGCACTGAAGAGCAAACACTCCAGCAATCCAAGCAATTTTCTGTTAAGTCACTCTACTGGACTGCAGGGCTTGTGGGTGGGATTCTCCCAAGTGAAAAATATGGCAATGCCACAAGACTAAGTCCTTACTATTTCTTGGAATTTTAGTAACGGCCATAAAATTTATTGTTGGCACCTGAATCTTTAGAAGCAGTAAGCAAATTAAACAATCAAGCCTCCATCCTGCAGCTCTTCCCCTCATATGATGCTTATTAAAATACATGTGGTGAAGTGCTTCATGAATGGATTCCAGAAATTTCAAGCAGAAATGCCTAAAATCAGGTTCATAAATCCATGTCTAAATTTTTTTTAAAGGTTATGCTAATTTTCCAATTTTTTTGAGCTTCTAAAGATTGCAAATGCTAAAGCTTTTGAAAAAAAAAATCAAGCTAAATTTCAAGCAGGTCTTTAATCTGAGTTAGAATGTGCATTAAGACCATTTTCTAGAATTTTCTAGAATTGTCCATTGTAGGTATGAGGACTAGTGCTGTGAAGGCTAAAGGAGGCATGGTCTGGCAGCCCTGATGTATTCTGGGTTGATCCCAGTTCACTCAAACTGGAATACTGCAGGAGAGTTGATTATGATGCTGTACATATGGCTAATGAAGATTGCCTTCCATTCTATCAAGTTTGGAAACTTGACCTGCAAGTTTGGAAACCTGACCCATAACTTGACTGTTATGGGATATTCCCACTGGAAGCAAACTATTTCCATTCATCTTAATAAAGTGGTCCATCACTGATCATTGATCATTATGGCACAACTCCTTCAAAACTCTGCCTGTACTATATAATTTCGTCTTCAAAAAAATCAAGGAAAAAGTAAACATAAGAGATCAAAAAACTATGAAGAGCAAAATCCCAGCCACTTTAACAAGAGCTTGGCAATGTGTGTAGCTCAGAGTGATTGCAGACATGACTAAGTCGTGCCATCTTGTCTGCACACACAGCGTGTAACGTCCAGAAATGTCGTGTTCCAGCCCAAGGACTCTCCATTTAAAACAGACAATGAGATGCACAGTTCTCCTTGTCAGTTGTTCTCTCCAGTTTTTGAGCATATTTTTAAGCCAGAGTATCTGTTTAGGAGAGCCAAAACTATGCATAGTAATGGCAGTTGCAGAACTGAGTGTTGGGGAGCTAGACAGCCTGATGGCTTGGAAAAATGAGCATGGAGACAGGAAAGAGACACAGTTATTGGGACAAGGACTGGGCATGTGAATAGCTGGTGCATTACGGAATATGTAGTTCAGCCACACTGTCCTCTACTGGCTAAGTCTGGATCTCTGAAAACATGTTCTAATTCATGCTGTTTTCATTCTTTGGTGCCAAATTTAAGGCAGTTCAAGAGAATCATACTTTCAGGCAGCCCATCTCCTTTACTTCATCTCCGTCTGCCCTCAATACTTTTAAAAACTAAGAAAACAGAGTCTTTATGACTATCAACACTTCATGATGTTTACTCTCCTGTTATTAAGACCTTTGTCAGAAGCAAAGAAGAGTTTCAATATGGGGAATTTCAATCAATTTAATTTACTGGGAATTAAAAAACTTTTAATTACTGATTTTGATATTTTAAAGAATAAAACAACTCAGGGAAAAACAATTCAGATTCCCTCTGTACACCTCTCCTCCCGTTCTTCTGGTCTCCAATCCCTCCAAGCCTTCATTGTGGGCTACACTCAGTCCCATTGGAAAAGTGGGGTCTGGTGCAGGAGACAGGGGTCAACAGATGGTCACTGCTTTTCTTTTTCCAAAGATATCAGAAATATTCATATCCAGAAATGTAAAGGCTTTTGTGAAGGAGAAAAGCCCCCAGATTGGCGAAAACGTAGAACTAGAAGTTAGCGGGATTATAACCCCTGCCCACGGCTAGTAGGGAGAACTAGATAATCTTTAAGGTCCCTTCCAACCCAAACCATTCTGTGATGGCAGGAATCTAAATTAAGGCAGGCCTTTCCACTGGCCTGTGCACATCCCTTGCCACGCTGCTCCAGAGGGTTTCAGCTTGCAAGCTGACTGCTCTGTGCTCCGTGTGGATCCTGCAGGCACCAACAACCTGTGTGCTGCTTTCAGGTTCTGGACGACAGCTGAGACCAGCTGAGCCCCCAGGAGATGCTGATGCTGATGCCGATGCAGAAGATGAAGATTCTGTGAGTTTTTTAGAGTTAAATTTTTCTGTAATGACAGTTTGGCAAAATGAGATCTTTAATATTTTATTTACAGCTAGGTCTTGCTGGTGCTCTTCCTTACCATTAAAAATGTTGTAATTTAGCTTGGGATTAGCCAGCTCAAAAACGAGAAAGGTATTTCAATGTAAAGGCATCTGCTCTTTGCCATGGTTCATTGGCATAAGTTTACTACAAAGACTTAGCAAACTATTACATGGCTGTTAACTACAGTAAGTCTTCTTTAAAGATTTAGACAGTTTGGTTCCCTATTGTCTGACTGCAGAAGGAAGAATGCCAAGTGCTTGTCAGCAGAAATTTCTGCTGGGACTTTTCCATGGTTTGCTTGCTTATAGAAGGCAATAAAGTTTGAAGCCATTGGATGCGAAATTTAGGTGTGCAAATAGAGCAGGGAAGGGATTTTTTTTTTTACTTTTGTCAATTCTTACTAACTGATCTGTTTGTTTTCAGCCTGTTTGGTCTGTAGATGCATACGATACATAAAGAAAACCAAAATCAGCATACCATTGGTTTTGTCTATCAGAACTCTGTCCCTTGTGGTTTTGAATGCTTTAACAGGAGAACTGTATTTGTCCTTGACCTAAAAATAGCTACTGGTTATTTTTTATCCACCATCACGAATGACAGATCTTTACTCAGAAGGACACTATGCATAACTAGAGAAACACTAGAAAAATGAGTCACTGCTTAATGGTGGATGTTCCTTTATCACCACTCATGTCTTTTCCACAGGTTAATGAAGTGGCAGTAGAAGACATTCGTCCAAGGCCACAAGGATCCTCTCCAGTTTATGAGTATCCCATAGAAGAAGACTATTTAAAGGCAAGACATCAAGTTTTCATGCAGGCATAGTTTCATTAAGTTCATTCAAGAGGCTTTAGCTCCTACAAGTAGCAGAGGATCATATGTCGTAGAATAGGATATTGTTACAGCCATATTGTCTTCCTGTCCCCACCAAACCCACATCTATATTCATTGATGGTTTTATTTTGTGATGGACTTGCTGACCATGTTCTTGTTTCTTGGCAAGAAAATGCATTTGACTTAATTCCGTAAAGGACACAAGGCAGAGAGCATAAAGTAATTACAGTGGTTTTTGTGTTAGAGTACATAATTGGCTTGAATCTAACTAATAAGTATTTTAAAATTACCTGTACCTCTTGGTTATTCAAAGTTAGAGATTTAATTAGTACAGCCATGTTAAGGTAAGTAGGCAACAGTTTAAAATTCATGCTGAAGTTGAATAAGTATAAAAAAAAAGTAAGTTTACAAAATTGACAGCATGGACAATATGCTACATTAGGACACAGAAAAGCTGCAAATATCTTCAGACATTTGGTCTCTGACATTCATTTAATGCAAATTTTGGTACAATGAAAGGAGGCCTTGGCATCTAATTTGCCACTGGGATTAGTATAGTTAAATCATTCATGTTGTACATTGCACTTGATCCTGATTTTGCTCTGTTGCCATTAAAGTCAGCCTCAGCTCTCATTCTAAACCAGGAATTTTAACTGACTTTCGTTGTACTTAAGAACACCATGACTTCGGAACATTAAATAATTTAAAATTATTTTTCAGCTTCAAGAAGAAAACAAAAAACATTCTACAGACAAATCAAAACAGAGTCATCCACAGGTCAGTCTAAAAGCACTCCATAGTTTTAGGTGTGAGCCTTGTAAATAGTAAAGTTTGTTATAACACACAGACATGAACGGGTGGACAGAAGCAAGGACAGATGGGCAAAGAATCACTTTGGACTTGTTTTGACCAGGAACTTCATGAGTGGCCGAGTTGCGGCACAGGCATGAACATTTTTTGTCCTACTTGTGGTCCGTCCATAATTATTTTTAGAATTCTTTCTTTATCCTTCTCTGATTTGAGTGCAGTACGGCACTAGCTCTTACTCTGACTTTTCTGGCCCATTGACTTTAATTCGAGTGGTTAACATCTTCACAGAAAATACAGTCTTTCAGCCCTAAAAGTTTCCATATGCTTCACATTTTAAAATTATAACCTATTTTCCCTATGGCCTTGATCCAACATAACCCTAACACACGTGGTTAATTCTAATTTAGAACAGAATCAAACCCACACTGAGGAAGTATGTTCTCTATTTTGGATAATCTTTCCTGAGCTATTGAAAATACACCTGAGGAAACTAAATTTTTTATTGTAGAACAACTTAGAACCCTTTAATGCAAATTAATAAAAATGACAAATTCATAACTTTTTCTATCTCTAGGAGACAATGGAAGTGACCCTGAAAACAGAAGCAGAAGCTGGTGCTAGTGGTTTTAGTGTGAAAGGTGGAGGAAATGAAGGAATATTTATTAAAAAAGTACTTAAGGAATCTCCTGCTTCAAAAATATTTAGTCTTAGAGAAGGTACAGTCTGATTTTTTATTTTGTTTTGATTTTATTCTGTATCTTTAAATAATGAGATTTGTAGCTGCATGATCTCCCATCTCTTTAGGTATCAGAAACAGTAGATTTCAAACCAACTAATGTTATCTGTGAGCTTAAACTGTCCATATTAATAATTTCTAAGACGTGCTTGAACAAAAACGAAAGGTGATGTTTTTTGTATACCATAAAAAAAAATTAGTTTTCACTGGAAGAGTGAAAAAGACACATATGAAGTAGTATATACAAAACTAAAATGGAAAAAAAGAATTTAAAAAAACTGCAAGAAAATACAAAGTAATTAAAATTATGTATGATTCCACTTGCAGGTGATCAGCTTCTAAGTGCTACAATATTTTTCGATAATATCAAATATGAAGATGCACTCAAGATTCTCCAGTATTCCGAGCCGTACAGAGTCCAATTCAGCCTCAAAAGAAAAATTGCTGTGCAAGAAGGTCTAGAACACTCTACAGCCCAGCACAAAAAGGAAAGAATAGGCCAGGTAGATATTTGAATACTTTACAAAGTTTGGATAACATACTGTAAGAATGTGATGTGTGGAAACAGATCAGAAAACACTCACTTGTGTCTTCTTAAGACTTAGGCATGTGTTTAAACTTACTAGCATTAATACTCATGACAAAAAAAAAAATCCCACACAATACTTGCTGCTTTTTAAATATCTTGACTATATATATTACATAAATCCCCAATCTTGTGTTAGGGTATAAAAATACTCTTTAGTGAGTCAGCATTTTTATATCGTTAATTGTCCTCTGATAGAATAGACTTGGGTAATGTCTGTAATACTTATATTAAATATGTTCAAAAATGTAATTTATCAGTAAACATTTTTCTCCAAAGCTCCTCTATAAGATTGTCTATTAAAAATATGTGCTTAACCACTGATATTTTGATAAACATAAGATCTCTTCATAGGTTTCCATCAACTTAGAGATTATTTTTTCTTCATATACATATATATAAATAGTATATATAATATATATTTGTACAGACATATATAGAGATACATATAGAAACCTCTGTTTACTCAATGTTTTGCAAAGAACGAAAATCTTAAGAAATCTATATACTACAGTCCATTAGTTTTACATAATTTCTGCCTGACATTACATATTTATATAATATTCAGGATTTTTTTAATATAACAAGTAGATACTAGTAATAAAAAGAACATTTTTCTACATATTTTATAGTATGTTTTTTATTTTCTGTTGCACCTATATTTAGGTTACTTCTAATCTTCTGACTACTATTTGTTCTTTTAGGAAAAAGAACTCAGTGAGAGCATTCCTGAAGAAACACTGCTTGTTTCAGGCAAAGCCATTTCAGAAGAAGACAGGGAAACATTGATTGTAAGCCAAAGGGTAGGAAGAAGTAAGAGACCTAAAAAAGATAGACTATCATGGCCGAAATTTCAATCAATGAAAAATAAAAAGATATTGAGGCACAGAAGATCTCATAGTACATCAGATGCATATGAGCCTGCTACACAGGATATTTCCCCTACAAGCACGGACACAGAGTCTCAATTTCCACAAGAAGTCCATACCAAAGAGAAAAAAGGAAGCCAAAGGAAGCTGAAGTTCCCTAGCATTGGATTCAGAATGCACAGGTCCAAAACAGAACCACAAGAGAAGCAAAAAAAAGAAATAAAAACTACACTGATCTCTGAAAGAGAAAAAATACAGAAAGATGACATAAGCCTGGACACTTCTGAAATCTTAACTGTTGAATATACCACATCTCCTGCTTATGAAATGAAAACAGGGGAGGTAAATGAAACATTAACAAAAGACTTAAAAGATATGAAAAACGGCATTCCATCTCATGTAAAACAATGCCCTGAAGTTGAAATAAGCATTAAAAAAGAAAAAGACAAGGAAGCAACATCAAAATTTAGTGTACCTGAAGTACCAGACATAACAATGGAGATACCAAAGCCCAGTTTAGAAACAGCTGATATGAAAGTAAGCCCAACTGGAAAATCACCACAAGCCTCATCAAAATCCCGAAAAAAGAAACAGAAAGGATCAGCAGATAAAAAAGACAGAGAAAGTGGAATTAACATAGATGTGATGGGTCACACAGCTAAAGGATCTGTACAGGTAAAAGGCCTGGAAATAGGCACTGCTAAAGCAGAATTACAGACATCTGACACTCTGGAAACAGGAGAAAAACAAGCAGAAGAAGATACACAAAAACTAAATATTCAGAAAATAAATTTTGGAATTTCAATTCCCAAAAGAAAAGAGACAGAGAATGACACCACCAAAAAGGGAAGTGATGTTCCACAGTCAGTACCAGAAAAAACAGCTGATATGACTTCAGAGGACAGCAGGAATTTTGACATGAAAACTCATATGCCAGATGCAGAATCAGAAGTATCTACTTGGAAAATACAAATGCCATCATTCAAAATAGCCAAAAGCCCTAAAACTGACATGAAAATAACAAGAGAAGAAAGCAGAGAGGACACAGAAGATAGAGTAAAAAATGAACAGGTAGAGGAAGATGGCATGCCCACAAATGACAAAGCCTTAAATATAGAAATTGGAATGAAGACAGGAGAAAAAGATATAGAGGGGAAAGAAAGCAAATTCAGATTGCCAAAGTTAAAATTTCCTACATTTAGCTGGTCAACTACCAAGGAAGAAACAGACCAAACTCAAGCACAGATAAGTGAAAGGGAAGGAAAACTGCAAACGCTAGAAAAAACAGGAGGCCTTGAAGTTTGTGGACCAACAGGAGAAATTAAGGTTTCAAGTGCTGAAATGGAAATAGAGATATCCAAACAAAAACTAAATGAAAACAACATAAAACAAAAGCCAAAAGACCAGCTGCCAAGTCCAAAAAAATTAACAATGAAACCATCATCAATGGAAATTAGTATTGAAGAAACAAAAGAAAAAATATTAATTTCAAACACTAAGACTGAAAAAGAAAAGAGTACATTCAATAAAAAGTCAAACCAAAAAGAGGAAACCTCAGAAACTACACAATCTAATATCAAAGCTCCAAAGGTGGACATCAGCCTGCCCTCTGTCGACGTCAAACTACCAAAGGCAAACATTGACCTGAATGAGCCTGAGGCAGAATTTAGCCTTAAAGGGGAATCAAAAGCCACAGAACAGGAAGGAGCCAAGAACAAGGACAGCAAGTTCAAGATGCCCAAGTTCGACAAG
>VZRR01006232.1:184272-226539 GCA_013398015.1 Oreocharis arfaki | reverse complement strand
TGCCATCCACCCCACCGCTGCCACCCACCCCACCGCTGCCACCTCCGCCACCGCTTCCGCCACTCCCACCGCTTCCATCCCTCACACCGCTCCCCCGGCGCAGCGGCTCAGCGCCTGGTACGCTCCCTTCGCTCCGAGCTGTAGTGCTTTCCCCGGGGATGGGCTCCCGCCCGCCGCGCCAGGCCGGAGAGCTCCGCGGAGCCCCGCTCACACCGCCGCCTCCTCGCAGAGGCTTCTCCCCGCTGCGTGCTACTGCCAGCTCAGGCTTGGCTGCCCTGTCCTCAGAACTGCTTCTCACCATACTGAGAAGGTTCCAAAAATCGCGCTGCCAGACCCCACCAGCCCCTTGGCAAGCACCCTCATTTCCACAGGACAAACTCCAGGGAGAAGAGTTCATGTTTGCTAACACACCAGTTGTCCACAGAGCTGGGGCAGGCTTCATCCAGGACTACTGACACCCCGGTACTACTGACACGCCGTCCTTTACTTCATCCAGCTTTGGATGGTGTTCCTTCACTTTTGCTTTGACGACCTGAAAGCTCTCCAGCTGTACCAAAGGGGCAGAACAATGAAACCCCGAAGTAAGCAGCCTCTCCAGTGGTTTTCTCAAAGAAAACGAAGTTTGTTTCTAGGTTTAAATAATTAGCAAGATTCCGGTTCACATTGACTTGGTAAGTGTATCAAAATAAGAAAGCTACAGTTCTGGATAAGCACTTCGCACACTGTGGACACTTCAGCCTCACCAGTCCTGCTGCCTTTTTGGCTCCCAAATTTTTCAACACCAATTATCCCCTGGGTTATTCCAGTGCATGGTTATTTAAGCAATCAAAGCCCTCACCCTGGCTGAGACATTCGTGTTTCAGTTGTCTATCAGAGGAGCTTGTGAAGGATTAGAGCCCCAGACCTCCTTGTTCTGCCACTGACTCACTGATTCACTTCGGTAACATGCCTTGGCTCCTCCTCTCACCTCCAGGACTCGAGTAGCAACTTCCCTCTTCAGGGATGCTTTACTGATCCATATGCATGGAACTCACTTTAAGAGCAAGAGGGAAAAAGCTACAGAAATATCGTGCTCTCTGTTGTAGTGGGCATGGTCATTGCTGTTTCACCTCCCTGGGCTCATTCTTGACCTTAGAATAACTTTTCCCTGTTTGTTTCCAAACACACTTGAAAAGAATGTCATGAAATTAATAAGTATTGACAGGAGGGTCAGGCAGGCAAAACCACATCTGGATGGATACCACAGACATTAGAAATTATTAAAATGCAGGTCAGATTATTTAAATAGCTTTTTTTCCCTTTAAAAAGCTGAGTAAGAACTATGAGGCCACAAAAAATGTGCCTGAAATCTTGACTGTAAATCTGGGCTCCAGACACTTCAGTGCTGGAATGAAGGAGACAGTCTACCACATACAGAGCAACAACAGCACTAGAAGTGTTTTGTGCTGGAGTGAAAGTTATGCTTGTGCCCCTTATAAGAACTTCTTTTAAAAAATCAAACTTTGAATAATAGAAGGGAGAGAAAAGGGTGAATGCTGATGAAACAGGATATTGCTGGGACACACACACGACACATCATTGGATCTTGGCTGCTGACAGTCATCCTGCCAGAACCCCAGCACTGCTCTGGCAGAACAGACTCTCAGGTGCTCTGGCCGTGCTGTGCCTGCACTGGGTATTGACCATATTTGTGGTTTCGAAGTTCTTGTTCAAGGGATACAAAAATCCAGATAACAAAATAGCATGCCATGAACAACCTCATTGCCAAAAAATAATACCTGGATGTGAGGAAATACACAATTTGTAATTCATAACCATACAGGGAGGTTTAGACATTGCAGTGTTTACTGTCTATCTCATTGTTCATGTCTCTGCTTTCTAAATGTCAAGTTGTGTAAATCAGGGGTAAGGTAAATTCTTGCCTGTCACTTTGCAGAAATAACTTCATTTCGAACAACAGTTTTTATTGTGTTTGGAATTTGGAATTTCTTCTTTGAATTGCATTGAATCCTCAGTGTTGAGGGCCAGCTGAACCCAGCTGGAGCCAGCCAAAACCTCATCTTTGCCTGAGTCTCACATCTCACTCATCACGTATTTTCATATGTTCTCTCCTTCTTGTTGCAACCACATTTTCTTACGGTCTTTCTCTATCCCACATCTTTGAAGTTAAAATGATCCAAACAAGTGTAGCTACACTGCTCTTTCTTTGGAAAGGACCACCCATCTCCCCTCAAGTCTAGGAGCTTGCTGAGGTTGAAGTAGCTATGAGAAAAATTAAGAACCAGCTTTAAAAAAAAACCCAAAACCAACGAACTCCAAGATCCCTTATTACAAGAAACGTCTCAGAATTCAGTTCACAATTACAACTTATTTTAAATTATACCTGCATGAGAGGTTCACATGGCCTCTTCCTTCTGCTGGCTGACTTTGCCATCTAGCCTAATCCCAAAATCTGTAAGTTGTGGGGTTGCTAATTCTCTGCTTGTGGCCCTGGCCTTTGAGCTGTGAGTCAATTTTGCATTACACATTTTGAGCTGACACCCACACTTGTGCTGAAGTCCAAATTTGCCTTGCATCTCTACTGTTTGGAGGTTGCTTTAGATCTGGATCCGTGCCATAGCTCCCTCACCGCCAGCTCCAAGCACACACGCAGTCCAGGGAAAAGAGTTCCTCTTGTCTAAGCAACTAACCCAGTTGCTTGTTATAAAACCTTTTACCTCCCTACTACAGGAGACAGCTCTGCCCTTGCTCTTTACAATTTGAAGCAAAACCAAAAGCCAGCTGGGTAGAACTGTGGCAGAGAGGAAGGGGTCTGAGATTTAGTCTTAGATACAGACTGTCCTGCTTTGCAGCTCTAGCCAGCACATTGGGGTGTTTGTTGGTACAAACTGGCTTCAAAATCCTCCCAGATACAGCCTGCAGGGCTCAGTGTCCTCTTCCTGAAGTGTTACTTGCAATCCACACTGAGCAATATACACTGAGAAAGAGCCCCCAAATATCGGTTCCTTTTGTAAGGCTCGTGTTAGTGCCTGGCCAGCCCTGACCTCTCTGCACACTTCTGCCCAGTCCCAAGGCACCTCCATCCTTCCTGGGTCTTTCTTTCCCACTTCACAACAATTCTGAACAACTGCAGCACAGTGAAGCAGCCAAATGAGGAGATCTCTCAAGTGTAAATTCCTGAGGGTTTGATTAACAGAACTGCTGCGTCGTGGCTCTGGCTTGCAGCAGTGCTGGCACTTTGTGAAACACATCCTACCCATGTGTTTTACTACAGCAATGAAAACCTCTTTACCTGCTTTTTTTTCTACAGCTAAGGCTACCTAACTCCACCTGGGTAGTAAAGGCTGTACAACCTCCATTCAGACTGCCTTCAATGAGTTTGTTAGCCCATAAATAACATCAATCAGCAGTTGTTTTTGAGGTAGGGAAGTAACTTGACAGATTCTTTCAAAGGAGAATTAGATTCCTGAGTATCTGTGACCTTGCGTGTTTCAGAATCATTACAGCCATTACAGGACATCACTTGTCTTTACTTTGACTGTTCCTGCTTCCTTTGCATTCTCCAACATTTTTCCTATTGATTTTCAAAGAAACTGATGGGGTCGCGCTGTGGCCCTCAGCAGACACAAATCCTTAGTGCCTCCAGCAGCTCACAATCAGCGTGTGGAATGAAAAGCCATATATCGCAGGACCAGTTAAATTCTGCATCTCTGCATGGGAGTCTGAGGCAGAAGCAACATCCATGGAGGGGACTTGCCAGTTAGGGCAATTGCCTGGAAAATGGGCTAACACCCCGGGGAGCTGCTGGGATAATTCAACCTTCCTGGGACCCTCCTGATTGTGCTGCAGTTAAACCAATGCCCTACGAGAGCGACGCTCAGGCACACAGCCCGTGTTTTCACAGATTTCCCAATCGCCTGCCACAGGCACTTGGCGGGAGTAGAGCTGTAGCTCTTGCAACAAAACCTCAGCAGAGTGGAGAGCTCAGGGTAGTGACAGGGTGGTGTGACTGATCTTGAGCATTTTGAAACCGCTCTTGTGTTTGCAATGTGATAGCTCTGGAGGTATTTTAGTGCGCAGCCTGCTGCCATCATGGTATCACCTGGAGTCGAGCGGAGAGAGGCTGGATGAGCCAGTGCAACGTGGGGTTTTACACATTTACTGACTCTGAGCTCGAGCTGAAGTCAAAGAGCAGCTGTCAAGAACACTTCTGTGGGAGGTGTCTGAGGTAATTTGTCTGTAGTTCTCAGAATAACTCAACATCTTTGCAGAATTGTGTGGAAAATGCTGTGTGTGAGACGCTCTCTTCCCATTTTCAAGCCTCCATGGGTGCAGTGATGGAAGGGGTTAACTGGGCGAGAAGCACGGGAATTCTGGAGACTTTTTCAGATACCTGGGGTACCTTGGGCTCCGAAATGTTGACCTCTGACTTTCTGAGTTTATCAGCACGTTCACTAATCAGGGGTGTTTAATGGAACAGCCACATGGATTCCTGGCATTCTTGAGACGTTATGACCCTGTCAGTTGTATGAAGACTGAAAGTCTCTTGCTTTTGAACTCACTAGAGTTTGCACTGTCTTAGAAGCCTTTGATAAATACTTGCTGGATTTCTTACCTAGCTGCTCTAATCTGCCCAAGGCCATCATTCCAGGAAAAAAAAGGTTTCATTAGGTGGGCATTCATCATTTAAATGGATCAAATTAATGTTTTCTCTAATTCTGGAATGGTAAAGAGCATTGTGTGCCATGTTTTAAAAAAAACAGCAGATAAAAGGTTTATTTTCCTGTTACATGTGAGGGGGTTTATGTTCACTGTCAGTCTCTAAAGACCAGTGGAAAAAAAATTGTAAAATATGTTTTTCCATTAAAAACCCTTAACATTACTTCAGTAGATCTCCCTCAAGTACCCAAAGGTTTTATCAACAGTGCCCATTTGCATGTTTTTCCTTCACAGTTCACACTAGAGAGTTAATCACAAAGGCCTGGACTCAGTTACAATCAGAGACACAAGCCTGGAGGTATATGTGATCCAAGCCTTGTCCAGAAATTAAATGGACCCAAATTCAAATGGGTGGAATTCACCATGAATGAGGTATACAAGTCACTTTTAAAAACGAAACTGGAATTTAGCTGTCACTTTGAGCACGTTTAAAATTTTCCTTCAAGTCCAGGATACAAATGTAATAGTGGAGGCCAAGTAAAATAGTTTGAATTTTGAGAAAGAAATATGTATTTCTTAAATTTCTTGTGAATAAGCTCCATGCAGAGCAAGCCTTGCTGGGCCAGATAAGACTGGATAACTCTCCAGTGTAAGAAAGCCTTGTAATCAGGGTACTGGCAACAGGCAAAGAAAAGAGGCTGGAAATATCAAGAGTTAACAGGTGGCTTGATATGGATGGCGGTCTCTGCTACAAGGCATTTAAAAGCAAACAGTTCACATAATTTATGAATGGTTTCATAGGAAGGCTCACATTTATCCAAGAGGCCATGCCTCAGCATAGCAGACCTCCCAGGAGACTTTTCAGGTGACTCTTCCTTATCAACCTCATTTTATTACTCCTAGTTCTATTCTTCTGCTGTTTCTCATCATACCTCTCGATATTTTTAAACTCGTCACTTACTGGCAGTTTGTCATTAAGGTACATCGTTCAGCTGAGCTACACACCCTCATTTTGAAATGGGCAACAGCAAGAGCCTGACCCTTCCCAGGGCAGGGGAAAAGCACATGAAAAGAGCTGAGGAGGTCAGATCCTGTGCACGGTGGGAGCTGAGGTGCTGCTGTTAAGCCAGCATTGAGTAAAAACCTCACTTGCAGGCTGACAGAACGGTCACCTGTGGTGCCACACGCACCATCCTCTGCCTGTTGGCTTTTACCTGATGTTGTGAGGAGCTGAGGAATAGGGACACACAGGGAACAGGTTTAGATCCCCTGAACCTGACCCCAGCACCCAGGCAGACTCCAGCTCACACGTGGTGCAGGCACAGCTACCTTGTGTTTCCTGATGAGCCTCTTTATATGGGCGCAAAACCTTGGAGGAATTTTGTAGCAGTCCTAGAGGTGTCTTGCTCTCCTCATTACCTCCCCTGACCTAGCAAATGGGGGGCAGGATGGGAATGATCTTTGTATCTAGGTCAGATCTTAATCTTTTTTTCCTTTACTGAAGAATCACTCCCTCCTTTTTCTTCTAGTTCAGATTAGCCTTTCAACACTGGTTGAGCACTTGTCTGTCATTCTCTCCTGCCCTCTTCAGCCCAGGGCAGAATCGTTTGTACTAACAGGATGACACTTTTCTTCATTTTCTGTCTCACATATTTCTTTTTCACCCCATCTATCATATCCCCACATCTGACTGATGCCATACAATGAGATATTTAAAACCACAGAAACTGTGGAAACCAGTTTTTTTTTTTCCTTACTTAATGACAGAGCAGAAACCAACTGGGGACCCACTGATGTAAAACTCACTTTGCCAGTGAGACTCACTTACTTGTCTTCAGCCTCATGTTCCTCTGGTCAATGGAGCAGGTACAACCAGTCTGCTTTCTGTCCAGCAGCAGCTTCACCCAGTACAGAAGCCTGATGCTGGGTATAACTCTGCTGCCTGACCTCTGGCCCTGCTCTGGACTGTATTATTATGAACACAGCATTCACAGATGCCCTTCCAAGTGACTTGGTCCTGTGTTGGCCCACAGCTTCCCCAGCACTTTCCCCACTCATGACATGTAAACCTCTGGGCAAACCTCCTCCTTGCACCTTGGTTTTCCCTTGGGTAAGTGTCAGTCCAACGCACTGTTGCTGATAAAACCCTGGCACACACCACACGAAGCTTTGAACGAAGCAAAGCAAAACACAGTCACAGATTTAATGGGTATCAAAATAAAACTAAAAAAAAAATTATGACAGTACAGGAAATTGCAGAGCAATGGCAACCACAGGAGGAAAGCAGGAGAATATCACAAAGGCCCTGAAAGTCTGCAGAGGCCAGACAGACACATGGCTCTTCCTGACCCCTCTCTCCTGGCAGAAGGGGGAAAACTGTCCTCCTCCGCTCAGCCAGGGGCCCAGCCTGCTGCTAGTCACCCGTTTTGAACTACTACAAATACATTAATTTAGCCAACTAGAGAGAAATAAAGCTTTTGAAAGAAGCAGCAAATAAATCACGGAAGCCCCATGTATAAAAACCAGGCAGCGTGACGTGACACCTCCACACAGGGCGGCTGTGACCTGTGTTAACCTGCCCAGGCTCTGGCACTTGAAATACACCAGTGAGAAAAGCTTTAGAGACAACAAACTCATACAAGAACCGCTGCTACAAACATCCTCCTCTATCTATCCCTCCTCAGGAAGGGGCTGGGAGGGCAACCCCAGCTGCTTTTCTTCTCCTGCTGTGCTTGTGGAGTCTGATCTACAACATGCAGCAGAGCCAGGCTGTGGGCACACAGCCTTTCCCAGCTGCTGGTGTTTCAGCTGAGAGGTAGCTCTCCTGGTTTGCCCTCATTTCTCATCTCCACAGCCTCCTCCTGACTTTTAGAGATTATTGCTGCATAAGAGCTGAGCATCTTGTGTGGCATTCAAGAGGAGATGAGTTAGTTTAAAGCAGCAGAGCTTTGCTGAGCTGACCTGGCTCTTCTAAATCAGACTATGCCGTGAAGGGAGCAATCAACTCCAGCAAAGGTAAGGACAGCAAGCAGATTAGAGCTGGGGAAGGCTCAAAAGGAATCAGAGGGGATGAATCTACAGACACAACAGCTAAGAGAGCCCTGGCTGCCAGACCTAGACTCCTCAATCAACAGAGACAAGTAGGTCCCATATTTTGATGACACGCTTATCTGCTATTACAGTTTCTTCAGTGTGCATGTACAGGGAGGTGACAGTGCCAAGCAGCAGGTGGGATAGACGGTCAGCTTGGACCTCATCCCACCACTTAAGAAATGCATGGCAGAGTGGGAAATCTGCAGGGAAGCCAGGGAAACCCCCATCTCACCCCTCTCTCAACTTGTCCTCCAAGAGCAAGTACTTCTCTCCTGGCTGCACACTGAACACTCAGTAATACTCAGGAAGTACTGAGTTTTATTCCTTTGTCCTTTCCTTCCTTGTTCATTTTAGGGAAGGGGCAGGAATGCAAACTCTAGAAAGTGTGTGAAACCTGCTGGTCTCTTGGAGGCTGAATAGCTTTCCACTCACACGACTGTTACTGATTTGAGACTCTCGGGCAAATTGCTCATTTCTGGCAAAGCCAGCGACGTTAACGTGGCTGTACCTCTGCTAAGGCTGCAGGGTCCTTTGCTTACTGGTGAAACTTTGCTCACCCAAGCTTAAGTGAACAATTCAGCTGAAGTGAACAGTTGGTTTCATGCTTCGCTTGCCGAAGTGCTCTGGGCTCTGAGGCTCCCCATTTGCTGTGGCTTGCTCTCCACCTGCGTTGCTTGTGTCTGCTGCTCTGATTCTGGTGTGCACTGTTAGACTGGAGCAGTGAGAGACTTTAAAGTAGACAAAGTGATAGCTGGGAACTTCAGTCACTGCCCAACTGTTGGCACTCGTGGAAAGCACCATGATCTCTGTGGCTCCCAGCAGAGAGGAAGCTCAGCCAGAGGATGGATAGCTGGGTCCAGCTGTGCACTTGAAGGCAGAGGCTGCTTGCACAGCTCCTCTGCTCCAGCACCTGCAGAGCTCTCCCTCTTTTGCTCCTTGGGCGAGAAGTTATTTTTGGCTGTGTTTTGCTATATTAAATATTAGCTCTAGGCTTTCCCCTATGTACTGTGTAATCCTGTTCTGTGTGGGTTTTATATATTGTTCTTTTGACATTATCACTATTGCATATTAATAAATTAAACTTCCAATTCGTGTTACTCTCTTGGGCCAATGTATATTGCTAGGGGGTGAAAAGAAGGGATTAAACTGGCTTACTGTATTCTGCTCTTGTACCATGTTACAGCACACACATAAGAAGGATCAAGGAGCTTTCTTGGCTCAGAATTGTTATATTAATAGCGGAATTGTGGGGTCATAATTTTTATTACACTCTTTTAATAAGCTATTGATGCAGACACATTTTACACCTATGGGAAAATATAATTATGCTGGAACTGTAACATCAGATGTTCTTAGCAGAATATCACAAGGTATGAAGAGGAGAACGAGTCTTCAGCTATATTGAATGAAGTTTTAGCAAGCCTAATGAGGAGTGAAGGTTCAAGATAGAGAAAGAGGAGTAAAATCAGCCTGAATGTCTCTAAGTCTGGGCTTTAAGTTACTGATAAGCGTAGCCATTGGGGAGCTGGTGACAGACTGAACTCCCCAATAGGAGCATATGCAGGTGCATAATGCAATGCTGCACAGAGTCAACAAGCCCCAAAAATAAGAATGCACTGAGAAAAGCCCCCTGTAGGGTATAGCTTATGTTGGGGTTTCAAGACATATGTTGCATCTCTGCCTTATAAAATGCGTTGTCGAGTAGTGGAAAGGTGAGGCAGAAAATGAGCCAACAACAGATACAAGAGCCCCACCAGCTAGTTCCAAAATAAGGGAAAAATTAAAGCTGACTAAAAGATTGTCTTTGAGATGGGATTTGACGAGGTAAAAGACATTAGATACTCCATGAAAGTTCGAATAAAAAGCAAAATGACAGGCTTGAAAGCCACCAATGAGGAGAGGCAGAAAGCTCTGAGGTGGGCAGCTACTCTCTGTTAACTCCAACGCACCAGAGGAGCCGGTGCTCATCCAGATGTTCTGCAAGCACAGCCTCTGTGCTTCCACCTCCACCTCCTCAATTAAAAATAAGAACAAATGAAACAATGGAGCTGAAGCCATGTACCAGAAATCCCACGCCCTGTTAGGCTGTAGCGGGGTGTCTGCTGGAAAAGGTGACTTGTTTTGAACATATTTGATAGTTCCTGCAGCCATTCTTACTCCAGTTTGGTTCATGCTCAAGGAACAAACACCACCAAACCCCTGCATCTGCACTGTCAAATATATTCTGTCCATGGTTCAAAGACCCTCCCAATAGCAGATCAGACTTCTTGACCATCATACAATGTCTAAAATATGTACAGTGTCGTAAGTAGACAAATACGACTTATTTTTACTGTGACTGTTGTTATTTTCTATCCTGTAGCACTACAGATATGACAGGCTCTTTACAACCATTACAGGAAGTCAGTTCCTTGCTCTGAAAATCTCTCCAAGGTCCCCTCTTGGTCTTAATTCTTCTTTTGTGGTTTAGCACTTGTCACCACACAACAGCTGAGATATAGCCTTGTTCTACAGACAACTTTACGTTCATGTCCCAGCCAGTGACTCCTGGGCTATGATTCCTGCTTGAAGTCCTGTCAAACGTATCTTAATTTGTTAACAGTTTTGCTCCACTAGGCTGACTCTGCTAAAAGGCTATAAAAAGTAATAGTCCATTTGTGAGTTTACTGCTATTAGCTACAAGTGTTAATTCATGCGCAGAAGCTGTACAGCTGTATACCTGCAGCCAGTAACAGAGCAGAGGAGGTTGCACACTGGGTGAGGAAATTATTCCTGTTGTAGATTTGGTGCATATTCATCTGCAAACAGTCACCTCTCCCGCCTCAAGACAGGAGCGATAACTTCTTGTTTTTAATCACATGCTGCCAGTTCTAATTGCTTTACAAACAACATCAAGGGGAGGGTAATTGGACCCTTCAGCTTCTCCATCATAACAGTGTGACTACTCCGGAAAGGAAAACAAATCTTCACCCATTCCAAAAGCTAAAATAAAGCAAGTGATGGAAAGGGAAACTTCTAATTTCTATGCAGGGTAACACCCACATGTTAATGCTTAATTAAACAAGTAAGAACAGGGGTGTCCCCAGTGGGTGACTTGCTAGGGGAAGCACAGACGAAACTATGGCATTTGGAAAACCACAGCCTCAAGCCTGCACCTGCTTTCACCCCCTTGCAAGGAAAGACAAGCTCATTGCCACCTTTCACTGCCCTGCTTGTCAATTCTTTTCCTTTTCCCAGGACACAGAGAGGACAATGGAGCCTGGAAGGTGTTGGGCAATAAATTTTTCTGCAGAAGTGCCTGTTGCTTCCCCAAGCACCGGGACAGCAGCCACTGCTCTCCTGCCTCAGCACTGCCTGCCAGCACTGGGTAGAGCCCGGGCAGGGCCACCACAGCACATTTGCAGCAGGTCTGCAGCAGCAGCAGGCCTTTCTGCAATACCCCCGGGCAGGATGACATCACCAAGCACAGCTTCTCTTAAGTTAAGCCATAAATGATCCCAGAATATTAGGGATAATTTTTTTTTTTTGCCAGCAGGAATGGAATTCTGCAGGAGTCAAATCTATCAAGGAAACCAACGGAGCTCAGCGTTCCCTGTCCTGCATGGCAAAGAGCTACAATTTCCTAAGATGGTTCCTAATTCTATGCCTTTTCAGGAGATCCCAGAATGAGGAAAGCCTGACAGCTCAGCGTTCCATTGCTTCAGCAAAACAATTGCTCAAATGCATTGCAGAACTGCATCAAGAAAAAGTCCCAAGCCAGCAAAGTGCTGTGTGTGCACCCAGCCTCACTGGTATCTACAATCCATGTTTCTGGAGAAGCATTTTCTGGCTTTCTGGGCACCCCTACATCAGCACTGTAACACCAAGACATTTTGCCTGGCTTTACATAGGAAAAATAAATGTGGCTGTGAAGATAAGATAGAATAGGAAAACAAAAGAACTTATCACAGTTAAAACAAGACTCAAGTGAGACCACACGGAATGAGACAACAGGGAAGCTGAACAAAGAGAAATATTAGAAAAATGCAGGTTGTATTTGGTAGAACAAGATCTTGAAAACCTGAGGATGTTTGCAAAGCAGTGCTAGTTCCTGTGGATACCAAGTGCTAAAAATCTGCCAGAATTTGTTATCCTGAGTCAAAAAAAAAAAAAAAAAGTAACAATGGCTTTAATTATTTGATTTTTAAAAAGTAGCAGCTCTCTGGACAAAGGTCTCCAGAAGAAGAGAAAAACATGTTGTGACTATGGGTGCCAAGAAAACAAAAAAAAAGCAATATGTGTTCAAGAATCTCACACTATACCACACGGATCAGAATGCTCACAGGGAGCATTACTTTGGCTGTCCAATAAGTAGAAGCAGGAGACATTGAACCCCATTTTAGCATATATCTGGAGAAATGTTTATAAGCCCTAGGGAAATTATTCTCACCTCAACCTATGGAAGGGGGGAAAACAGGACTTGTTCTATGACACAAGTGTCTGCAGTGGCACACAGACACCTATTTTCTGTGCGCTCAAGCCTTTTTTATGGTCATATGCACATAAAAATTACAGTGCCTTCTCCATGTCAAATCTACCCTGACTGAAACTGTCCTGAAAATACTTTGTTCGATGCTTAGACCCTGAAAAACAACATTTGTTTTGTCCAAACTTCTTGCTCATTCGTAAATGAATTTCAAGAGGGTATCATTTAATGATGTTTTCATTGAGTTCCATCTTGTTTGCATTACGTCACACAAAAATGCACTGCAGAAAGGTTCTTCATAATGCCATTATGCTATTAGTGATAGTGGAAGAAATTGTGATATTTAAGTATCAACAGAAATAGCTTCATTGGCTTTCAGAAGAGATGGGTAAGGAAAGAGAAAAAGGGACAATCAGCTGCTATGTCAAACATCCATATACAAATGATGATTCAGAGAAGGGTTATGATGGTACCAAGGCTAATGAGACACTACAGATAATACAAGAGACACAAAATTGAGTTCACTTTATAATCTGAGTATATTATAGAGCTAATCAAGAGGAAGGAAGAAAACAAATCATTGCTTGTAGAAGTGGAGAGGAGGAGGGGAATGCCAGCAGATGACTCAATGCTCCTGAGTCATTCCAGTTCCAACTATCCATTGACCCGCCCAGGGAAGCTTGAAGAGCACTTTTGAAAATATTGTAAGTCTGCCCTATACTTTCTTGACTGAAAAGGCAAAACCAGGACAAAAGATAGATTTCTAGGTCTGCCATTTACAGGCAGGGAAAAAACAGAAGGAGTCTTGGCTGTAGCTGGGGTAGATGGCTGTGCCTGCTGCATTAAGCATGGACTCACATCTGCCAATCTTGCTCTGTTGATCAAAATTTTTTTTATATAAACAAAGGTTTGCATGTACTGGTCTTTTAATAAGACAAGATACTTGCTTTTAAGTTTACATCTCTTTCGTCGCTCTGCTTTCCCTGTATGGGAAGGAACTTCTAATGCTTTCACACTTTCTATGCAGCCAAACCTGTGAGAGCAGTGAGCACCCAGCACTCAGAGAGCTGGAAGATTTGAAAATACCTATCCAAGATTCGTATCTGAATACTGGAAATTAAAATGAGCCAGGCTCAGGGTGCAGCCAGCTCCCCGTATGTCTCAGAACAGAATCCAGTACAGTGAAAATCTGACATTTCTGACTGCCTGCCTGTGTCCTGGGCTTTCCTGAAAGCTTGTTACAAAGTGCTGAAAGTCACAAACTCGTTTCATGCTTTTCTTTCTGAATTTCACCGAAGCAAAGAAACCATTTTGCAGCTTCTCTAACAAAGCATGCGATGATGTTTGGTTACATTGAGTATGTGCACTGGGTTTAGGTTCTTCCAGGAAAACTATTTGAAAGATTTTGTAACTGGAACTGAGTCATCCTGTATCAAGTTAAAGAGAAATTCACTAATACATAGTAGCCTTATGTAGACAATGCATTATATTAGCCTGTGTGTCTTGTCATAATATATTCCAAGTGATGTGTGATGATGGCAAATCTGTTATCCATTAAAAAGGTGCTGAAGACCAGCTTGTCGGAAGACATTTTTTCCCCTAGTTTTGCTCCTCATTAGTTTTTGAAGCCTGGAAGTTACAGAACAAAGTTCATGTTAAAGGCTACCACTAATATTATCATGCTGCTTTAATGCTGGAGTAATCAAAAATGTGAAAACTATATCCCCAATTCCTAGCACCACATTTTTATTCCAAACATTAGAAAAGCTCACACATCCTGGAGAGAAAAATGTTTGCAGCTGACTGATATTTATCCAAAAAGTGTGATTTCCTCAAAAGCAGCTTGGTTCAGCTTCCTGCCTGAATGGCTCACACTGCTGGGGCTCCAGCTCAAGACTTGCACACTCTGCAAGTGGACACTAAGGGGTGTAAATTCATCAACTTCTGCTGAGCTTTATATTCACACGCTGCCGTAAAGTGAGGTCAGAATAAGGCTGCACACTTCACGTAGAAGTGGAATTCTATTTTCATGTGCTTAGAAGGGCTATAGAGTTTGTTTTGTTTTGTTTGGTGGAGGGGGTGTTGGGTTTTTCTAATAAAATTGCAAGGAAGCAGAATTAGGTTTCTTCTCTAAAAAGCTCATGGATGTTACTGTTTTTTTTTTTTCTTTTTTTCGGGGTGGGGAGGAGGAGGAATTTATCTGTATTTGGACATTAGACATTTTCCTCTGACTGAATTGAGGCAGGTTCCTCCCACTCCAACCTTCACATACCAAATTTTTAGAACTGATTTTCAGAGTTTTCTCTTTACATCAGCTAACAAGATATTTTGGCCATTCACCTAGTCCTTCCTCTGGGAGTTCAAGATTCATAACAAAATGTTTTGCACATCCATCATTTGGAAAAAATGTTTCCATGCCAAAGTTTTCCAATCATCTTCACATGTTGCTTCCATGCCTTAATACATCTTATGAAAAGTCTGTAATAGACTTTCATGGAATCTTTTTGGAGAGCTAGCTCAATGCTATAGATCAGAATTTGTGATGATTTAGAACTACTTTCTAATTCAAATGAAGACTGACAAAGAAATTGCTGTATATTAGAACAAGATCAGTATAATCTTGTTCTGCATGATGCTATTAGGAAGTGTCAGACTGGAGACTAGCAGAAGTAGAAACTTGTGGATTTCAGAGTTCCCTGGCAAAGCTACAGTCCCCAGCTGCACTAAGTGCAGGATGGAGATAACGAATATCTGATAGAGAAAGTCTCTGCCAAGGACTTGGGTACTAAATTTCTTATGGTACAGTTTACAGGCTTTGCTAGGTGCAGATAGCATTTCTCACAAACAACTATTTCAGAGAGTCTATTTTTAAGCACTCAATAGTCAGCATTATTCAGAGTTCTCCCCACCTGAGAGACTCACCAGGACTGATGCCTGCCCATGCAGCTGTGCATGGCTACAACAGTAGGAGTGAGCTCTGTCGTGGTGACAGAGAAGTGACTCGTGGAGCTTTCTCTGCTCCCGAGAGAAAAGCAAACCTTGGAAGAGACCCTCGGAAAGCTTTCCTGGTCAGACACAGCTACTCTGCTTTCCTGAACAGCAGCTATTCTAAAACATCTCATTGTAAGGACAGCCCTGGAGAGCACATGGCAACTTTCCAGTACCAACATGCTTTACTGAAGGTGAAAGAACTTTATCAAGTAGTTGGGCTTTTCTGATCTATTAAATGATCGCTTGCAAATCCCTCTCTATTTTTTAAAGGTTTTTAAAGAGATGTCTTTAAAAGAGGGAAACACCACAGTAGGAGACCTCTCTGCATCAGGGCTCCCAGAAAGAGGATTTTACACTCTTATTCCCCAGTAGTCACCTTCAGCCCTGCTCTTGCCTAGAAAGTGCTGGAGACCTTCCCTCACATCTCTCAGTACAAGCAAGTTCCAGCATCGTTTTAAAGGGTGGGAGCTGACAGCAGGCACCACCTCCAGATAGGACTGTTTATGCTGATGCAGGATAAATGGATGAAGATCTCCATTAATTGTAACCAGTGGAGTAGAGCTGGAAGTGTTTCCTTGCACAGCGAGATAGCAGTGCAGGCAAGGGGCACAATGGGAGCAGCGCTGTAGCTGCAGTCGGCTCTTTGCAAGGAAGGCTCCTGCTATTAATACCATGGCTATCATGGCAGATAACACAGTAAAAGGCAGCAGCTTGCAGGAAGGCTTAGGTTAGAGTAAACTGAGGAGTACTCTTTGGATTACAGCGTGGGGTAAAGTCCGCAGGGTGTTCTCCTATCTCTGCAAGCCAAACAGCCGTGGTGCGGCAGGAGCGGCCTGCTGCTGGTGCTGCAGTCACACCGACGGGCTGCCCTGCCCTGGGTGTAAAACAGCAAGAGCCAGGCCTGTGCCTGCCTCAAGGCACAGGGACAAGATAAAGGTCAGGAAATGGGAAAAAAAACCTGTTTGTTGATCACAGTGTGCTGGGACAGATCCTAATCCCTCCAGAGAAGGCAGGTGTCCTGCGATCTACCATGAAAGGCAGATGAGCTCCCCTTGAGAAGAGAGTGATGGCAACTGGAACCAGTTCCACCCATCCCCAGCAGTGCTCATGGTGGCAGAGGGATGTTGCTTGTCTCAACGAAGCTTTGAACCCCTGGGAGAAGTGCAGCTCCTCTTCACATGCACCAGTCTTTCCTGATCTACTTCCAGTTCCTTCCTGCAAAGCTGCCCTGTGCAGCAGGCAAGCCAGGGATGGAGAACTTCCTTCCCTGCTTGAGCCCTCTGGAAATGGCTAATTTACTACAACATAAGGAGAGAAAGGAAGAAGGATAGTGAAACACAGCCCAGCCTGGGCCTCGGGGCCATCTCAGGTTCAGGAGGAAAGGGAAGGACAAAGAGCTCAGAGACCCCCCAGTCTGGCTTTTTGCAGGACCTCAACATATCAAATTGAAACGGGCCTCTTTTTGCCCCTGGCTGTTCCTATAGTTTAAATGCTTTAACCTTTAAAGGTAGCATTCAGGAACCATGGTACTTAAGTGTTAAAGCTAACTTAGAGGGTATTTTTGCAAAGAGGAAGGAGTTTTACAGGGGCTTTTACCTACCAGACTTGCATTTCATTTCAGCACAGGTCATGTGCAGTGCTGGCTCTGTATATAACCTGCCCATGGTCCCTCATCTCACCAATTCCCTCAGTCTTGTCCTGAGATCAACAGATTAAGAGCAAAGATTTGTGGCTTCTTTTCCAGTGGTGCTGAGTGCCTGCTGCTCCTTGTAATCCTGATAGAAAGGGTGCTCAGCACCGCTGCAGGAGTCAGCAATTCATCTCTGTGCTGCTCTTTGCCTTGGTCTTAGAGATTGTTTGAGACACTGGACAAGAAATGAAGAAAAGCCTTTCCCTCTCAAAAGCCATCAGAACTCTCCTCAATTTTGTTGATCTCAGTATCTCTAACCACAGATCCTGTTCATTCTGAGAGCAGGCCCTGCACAGCCTTTCTTCCTCTTAAATTTTCTTCTTGCTCTGCTATTAAGAAAGCACAATCAGATGTGTCACTTTCTCTTTGCTCATGTAGTTGCTCATCCAATCCTCTAATTCTCATTTTTGATCTCCGTGTATTTCTCTCTCATTTCATCTCCACTATTATTTCCTGTTTCCTTTGTTCGCTCCTATATGTACAGACCTCAGAAAAGACTCTCTCGACATAATCAGCCTTCTGCCTCTTCCTTCCTGTTGTTTTCTAAACTTCACTATTTTTCTACATTGAATTGCTTTTCCATTCCTCCCATGGGGCTTGAAATGTCTCCTTTGCACAAGCACTACCCGAGGTAGCAGTGGCCCTCTCACAGCCAAGCTAAAAGGGGACCTTTTTCTTTTTACACTTGAAAATCACATCCTCCCTGGACACAGGTCAGTGTTCCTTTTTTCCAGACCTACTCAGATGCTCAGGCTTCAGTAGTTTATCTTCTGTCCTGCCAGTATCCTGGCAGTCTCCATGGAATTCTGTCCTTCTGCTGAGCTCTATTGTGCAATTTTTTTCTGCATATTTTACCTACCAACAACTATCTCTGTAGGTGACACCCCACTCATCCAGCAGCAAGAAAGGAGCTTGTTGTCTGGACAATTCACCTGTTAGAGTCTGTTTGCTGAGCCCATTGAGAGGATACGTTTTGTGGTAAGGACATCTCTACACTGAGAACAACAATTAATGAGTTTTTTTCATGCTCTGATTCCCGTTACTGTACTTAGGTTTGGGGTTTGCAAGTCACGGCCTGCATTCCATATATAACATGGATACAGCAGAATTTCAGCAGCAATCTCCCTTGGACAGGGTAGTCACCAGAAAACAGCCTGCCCTGCATGTGAGAGCAGGCTGGGGCAGTGAACATCTCTGGGTGACATTACAAAACCAGTTTTCCAGTGTGGCACAGCAGCCAACAGCTTTCCCATGTTCCCATGACTGTGTATCACAAAGCGTGTAGCTGAGCACACACACTGCACAACCAACCCCAACCCCACACACCCAGCTTCAAGAAAGCCTCCGACAGCAAATCTATTTCAGGTTCTTGGCTAATTCTTCTCCAGCACTGGAAAAGAACATGTGATATTTCCACTTAACCAGCTACAACAAGTTAAACATACTGCCACCAACACTTCAGCGAAGTGCCTCCTACTCCTCTCATACCACCATGGTTTTACTATTTACAATTAATCATTTCTGAGAAATAACAAATATGGTTAAGCAGGAGTTTACCTATATTAGAAACCAAAGTAAGAATTATTAGGAGGAGCTTAATTGCATGTAGACATAGACTGCAGTCAGGTTCCAAAAACCCACAAGACATTCCCACATTAGTAAGGCAGTGGAGCAAGTCTGCCTCTTCTTCCAACCAAGAAATGCAGCCAGGATTCATAAGCATATACAGGAGCTAAAACATATGCAAATTGCTTCTGGAATAAAAACAAAGATGCACAAACAGAGCAGCCTTAGCCCCAGCCAAGTCCCAGGTTAACCAGCCCCCAGCACTATCCAGATGCCTCCAGACAGCCCTGGAGCCACTAGGCTCTCAGCAAAGAGCAGAGGCTGCCTGAAATCGGCACCCCCAGATGCTCCTGTGCTTGAGACACGAGCAAACCCCACAGCCTTGGCATCCCAAGAAGACAAAACAGCTGCCCAGAAAGCAGAAAAACCTTTAAAATGCATTAACTGCCTGTAGAGCTGCATTAGATCACTACTAAAAAGCCTAAATAGGTTTTCAAATCAAAGGTGGTTGATCACATTTTGCCTTGGTTTTCGTCTTCCTTTTTTTTTTTTTAAGTAGCTTTTTAGAAAATAATCTTCATCTTTCCTAAATTGCGGTTTCCCCTCTTTTCGTCTTGTTGGTTAAATCTGGGCTGAGGTTTGATTGCTGCAGGACAGAGGTATGTTAGGAAATTTGATGCAAAGGACAAGAAAACAAAAATCAGAGGTATTTGGTCTGAAAAGAGGCTTTGTCCAAGGCATAATTCTTGTGTGTTTAAGGACAGAGTAATAGATTTGGAAGGATAAGTCATATATCTTAGGATTTTCTTCCCTGCCCCCTTTGATTGATTCATTCCAGTCTCTTCAGATCTTTGCCTGTTCCCACAAACCTGGAATCTCAGGATTGTTTGATTAAGTCATGGTTACCATGACAATAAAAGTGCCTCTGGCCAGTTTGACCTTTGACTGGATTCAATTCACTGAGAGAAATGGACAGAGACTATAGAAAAAGCTTCAGCTTCATGTCCACTACTGCATAAAATGGGCTCTCCCGCACTTTCAGAGAGTGAGCTGGCTGCCCTTTTAAAAATATAAATTGGGCTGGAATGCTTTGGAAGGCATTTCTAAGGTTTTGGTAACCAATCTCTTGATGAATATAACTTCAGATATAAAATGCACACAATGGTATGGTTGGAGACTTATTTTAAAATGTGGCGTCTAGCACAACAAAGGCAAAAGCTGAAATCAGACTTCGCATTTCTGATCTCTACCCACAGAATTTAAAAGTCATGTCATATCCATATCCATCAAATATTTTATAGGTATTTGCAAACACCTAGCTCTTTGTCAGTATGTGCACATGTATAGAAGGAGATTTCAGACTTAGGGCTCATTTCCTCTGATTGTAGCCCACCCCACTGCTGCAGGCTGCAGGCGTTGTGCCGCTGTTGCTCATATAGATAATTATTCCTTTTCAAATACTTTCATTGTAAATCCATTTCAGCAAAAATAAGGAGGAGAGTGGGGAGAAGAGAGAGATTTCAAAATTAAACCTGTTATGCGATTTGTAAATGGGCCTGACAGAATGACAGCAGAGTGGCCGTTGCAAGGCAATTCATGCATGCAAGATTGCCAGATCCCTGGTGGGAGAGTACGCGGTGCCCGCGCACGTGTGGGGGCTCTGCTAGCGCTGCTCTCCACCTCCCTGTGCTGGGCAGCCTCCTTGTTTTACCGCTTCCTCCTTGCAAAGGAGACAAATATATTCTTTGGTCTAGCTCGGAACAATAATTAAAGCCAGCTAAAAAAGGGGGGCTTGCTTCTGGAGCCGCTGGCTCCCCAAAACGCAGGTAGCAGCAGCAATCAAGGGCTAGAGCCATCTGGGCTTCACTGGGCTCACCATGGAGGGAGCAGTGAGGAGCCCTTCCCTGGTATATCCAGCCAAAGTGAATGTTAGCCAACAAAATGGCACGGAGCCAAGCAGGGGGAAGTAAAATAACTCCAGGCACTGTGAAAATGAGGGGAAAAGGGTGTCTGGGCTGGGGCAACAGCTGCATTGACCTTACCTGGGTGATACACAACGCTCGTTTAAGAGACAGACCCAACTGGGCAAGCTGGAACTCAGAAATTCTTTTTCACCAGCTTAAGTAAATCTTTTTTTTTTTGTTTGATTTGTTGCTCATTTACTGTCATAAAGTTCTTCCTTCTTCTCACCTAGTTACCTTGAATTCTGAAGCCATGGGAAATAACTGAAGGGGATTATTTAAGCCCTCCCACAAAGGTTTTTGGATGCAGAATCCTCCTGTTTCCATGCTGGCCATCAGGACCATACCCTGCCAAGTGGCACAATTTCAGTAGAGAAAGTTCAGTAGAGAGCTGCCATTGTTGCAGGATTTTGGTTCCCAGACCAAGAACTGGAAGAGAGATTTGTCTAGGAGGGAATAGGGAATGGAGAATTTTGTTTGTCACTTTTTTCTCTCTTCTTTTTCGGTGAAAGACAACAGGGAAAATGTCAAGAAGTGTATATAGGAAAATGATAAATCCGAAGAAATCTATCCCTGCTGGAAAAAATATTTCTGCGTCCACCAGAAGTTAAAATAAAATTTTGAAAGGCACTTACCTGACTTTCAAGGAATAGAAACTCCTAGGTATCCTCCGGCTTTGGAAAAATGTATCTGAATCTTCCATAGCTCATAAATGAAACTCTGTGATTTGGATGAGAAAGATTTCACCTCTGAAGAAACAGCAGGCACCCACCCCACTGGCTTGTTCACCATCCCCTGCTACAAGATGGGAGAACATTAATAAGCATAGAATATGCCTGATCCATCTTGGCCTTTCCCTCCCCTCGTTCTTTTGATGCTGAGTGCTTCCAGTTGTGCCAGTCTGTAAACTCTCGACAGTATTTTGTATTTTCCTTCAGTCTCTCCCTCTCCCCGAGATTTCACCAGCCTATTATTGTTAGAATGTGAGTGTTTATTAAATCCAGATATCTATTTATCTATTGGCCTATCTTTATGCAATTCATATACACGTATGTCTGCTGAGGCATGGTCCTGGGTATAATGTTCCATTAGAGTGAAATGTTTACATAAAGGAAACTGAGGAGTTTAGCTATTATAAACCTGGACACTGTCAGTTTACTTACAAGAATGTCACATGCAGCCCATGGGCAACCTTAAATTGAGACCCTATCACATCTCTCCTTTCATATCTGTCCCTTTATGTCTTCACTTGTGGCCCATCACAGACATACTGCGGATTAGTTCAGATGCAACAAGAATCTTAATATCAGTGAGTAGCATGATTATTGGAAACACACTGTGTCTGTGCAGGGTGAATATCAGACCATTCCTTTTTTTCTGAGGGGATACCTACTCCCATAAACTCAGAAAATTATCACATGGTCTGTTTAATCTGTCTCTCCCTCAGAAATAACTTTACACATAAGAACTAATTTTTCTTCCTTATTGAATAAAAAACTACATGACAAGCCCCCAGTCTCCATCCATGGAAGGTAAGCAGGGATTTGAGAAGGGTTAGAGGAGTAGCAAGGGTTGTTGGATGAACCAGAGGTACCTACCACATGGAAAGCAATTAGGAAATACCTGCCTTTTCCTACAAGCTGGATTCTCTGCTCTGGGAAAACACATTTTATTTTTAGATCCAGTAGATAACAAGATGTTAGGTGACCACCAAAGACAGGCACTGCTCTGTTTGAAACCCCTCAAGCTAGCCATTCTCATTTCCAGAGCAACTCCTGGCACGATCACAAGCTGGTGTGGTTTTAAACATAAGTGCCTGGCTGTGGCCAGCGATTCCTTCAGCTGAGGAGAGGCAAATCCAGCCTTTTCCCCCCACATCCTTGCTGCCGGAGCCTGCTGATCGCATGGTGGCTCTCGCTCCCAGCAGCGATGCTCCCTCCTGCCTCACCCCCTGAAAGGCAGCAGAGCTCTAATGACCTCCCATGCACTTACATCTAACAGATACGTTTTTGAAAACAGAATCAGACCTCACACATCTACGACCACTTTAAAAGGCTTCTCACCACACCTTCTGCTCTCTGTTCTCTACACTCAAGTGGAAGAATGGCACAAACCCCTCTCTCCCCGCCCTTTTCACCTAGCTCCTCCTGACAGCAAGAAAATCTTAGCAGAGCCAAAGGAAAGCTAAAGAAATGACTCTGGGTCCTGTCTGCTCAGGGAACAATTTCTACATCTGGCTTTTGCTGCTGCTAGAGGGCTGGGTGCAGCTTTACTGTCACTTCTCTCCCTCTGCATTCCTCTGCTTTCCACGGATCCATGCGGATTTTGTTCGTTGAGTCAAGACAGTCAGTGGGAGAATCTTTCCATCACCGATTCCCAAAGGCTGTCCTTATTTCCATCTCATGCTCACCCACTCATGAAAAGGGGAAACAAAAAAAATAGTCACAGAATCAGTATTGGTTCACCTCTTGTTCCTTTGTTACTCCCACCCATCAGTTTTATGGACTATTTTTTATCAACCAGTGTGGGCTGAGTCATGCGAGGACGAATTTGCAGGGATGCATTAGACACACCATGTGCCACAAAAGGTGCATGATCAGAGGCTGAAGACAAACACATGCCTTGCTGACACCTTACAGGGACTGTTCACTATTGCACTGGTTAATGTGAGTAGTCAAAATTGGACAACAGCATAACAGGCTCTACACACTAAAACAAACAAGAGCTCTGTGGTAGTGAGTCATGATATCCCACCTTAGCTGGTACACCCTTGTACCATCTCTGTGACAGAACTGAGATGATGTGCTATACCTCTGGACACATAAGGCAGAGCCAAAAGGGCTACTCAGTCCTTAGATTAGTCAGTAATAAAGAGGGAAACTAGTTGGGAGGTTTTAATCGTTGATTCAGAAAAGCCACAACCTGATAAAAATCACTGCTTGGATATAAACCCAATCTGTGAATTCTTAATTGATAACAGTTTGCTAGGGCAGTGCTCATGTTGAGATGTTTTACACCAGATCAGGTATCACCCTGTGCCTTTTCCTTGGTGATGTGCCAGGTGTGCAGCAAAGCCAGCAAAGTCTCTGCTGCGTGCTCTGGGGAATTCAGTGGGACCACAACCATGTGGCCATGCCCAGAGTCTGGCAGTGCCCAATGACACCTGAGTTACTGTCCTTTACTTACTCTGATTATGACTTCTTCAAATAAATAATTTAATAAGTTATGTTGTCAAAGCAGACCCAGAAGACAGCTACAGCCCATTTACACTCAACTAGGGGAGCACAACACACCTTTCTCCACGAGCTCCTCTGCTTTGTTACAATCCTCTCCTTCCCAGCAGGCATCTCCAGGGCTCTCTCAGTCCAGCACCACCTGAATCCAAATGGGTTCTTGGGAAATGGCTTCCCTTCCCTAGATAGAGACGTCAGGTACCAGTTGCTTCTTACAACCTCATCCTTTCCACTAATTATTCCCTGCATTTTTGCAATCCCATTGCCTGCCTGTTGCTCCTTTTTAGTCATCTCTTCCCTAACACCTCTTTGGTGAGTAGAAGAGAATAGAAGCAGAGACGATTCATACAAATGGAATTGGGGGTTGAACTTCGTTCAATTCTACATTTTTTTCTGAAACAGAGCAGGGGAAACTACCAGTAGAGCCTCCTCAACCAGTCCATTCCCTCACCGCCATCCCAACCCTCTCCCCATTTTTCTGCAAGCCATAGGAGTCACTGTAAAGAAGGTGGTGATTTTTCTGTCATTCTGAGCCCAAAGAAAGTCTCTGGCTTGGCTGCATGCAAGGTGGCAGATTTAATTCTCTTCTCTTAACTGCTTCTTCACTAAATCTATGCTGCCTGCTAATCTCCTGCATCCCTGTAGAAAAGTCACGACTGAAGACTCAAGTTGTCAAAACATCACTTGTCTTTTCCACCAACGCTGGTGGAAGCATGGCTGTGCTCAGCCAGAGCAGAGTTGAGTGAGCTTTGAGAAAGTCCCTGTTTCCAATTTAGCACAGCTCCCAGGAGGTATTACATTTCCTGGTGCAGAGCAGAAAACACTTTGAGATCCTCAAGCACAAAGCCTTGTTGTTTTATTCATTTGTACTGCTGAGCAAATTCTCTTTTCAAAGCTTCCAGTGGGGAAATTTCCTCCAGTTTCCCCATAGCAGAGTCCAGATTAAAGCTACCTTTACCCTTTTAAGGTCTAGAAAGCATGCTTTCTTCAAAGACGGCCTTTATTTCCTGAACTCCTGGAAGACCTTTTTAATTGCAAGAAATACTCTCTTGCTAATTACAAAAGCATTTGAGATCATCCTTTATTCTGTTGTTGGCAAAGCCTCTGGAAGAGTTCTCCAACCTGAAACTTCCAAGGAATCTGTTAGGAAACCCGTCACAGCTTCCAGATAACACTCTGCCAGCTTTATTAAAAGAGCAATGCTCGAGCAGGCTCACACTCGCATTGCAGTCATTCTTGGCACCCCTGTGGCCTCCTCCATCCAAGAATTCTGCACCGCTCATTCCACTGGCTGCCTCTTCCTACCGTACCCACAACGAACGTGCCAAGCACCTCCCAGGATCACCTGGAGCACGTGACTTTTACAGCACCTCACGAGTTGCATTTTTACAAAGACTCTCTGATGTCCTGCCCACTCCTCCCCAGGGAGCTGAGCTGAGCGCAGCAGCAGCAGCAGAGGGGGCTTTGCGGCAGCAGCTGTGTGCAGGGTGGCTGTCTCACGGTCCCAGGACAGCCTCGCTGATGTCCCGCATGTTTAACACAACTCTGTCCCCAAGCACCGGGCTACAGTTAACCAACCAGGTCCCAAGGCTTTTCTTGAATTTTCCCCAGATTGCAACCAGGGCAAGTTTGCTGCTGCTTCAAAACAATGTTTCTCTGATTACAGCCTAGGCTGACAATTATAATGATTTAAACCCTAACTAATTGTGAAGTACTTTGATCATGCTTAGCACAACTTGTGGTTTGTAGGCTGCAAATAGTTGAAAGGAACTCTTGGGTCCACAATTTCCTTGAATATAAATTTTATTTTGATATATAAGGTACGATTTAAATATTAAAATTAAGCTTGCATTTGTTTTTCCCCTCATTCCATTTCTTCTTTGGATATTATTGCTGGTATAATTTTCTCTCCCTGGGCTTAATATTTACCACACAATTTGTTTTAGCTTAAACCTACTTTTCTTGTTCATTTGTTTTATTAAGAGCAATTTTGTAAAGGTGTTGTGGTTTTGTGTTGAGGTTTTTGTTTTGCTGGTTTGGGTTTTTTTTTTAGCCATGAAAGTTTTTGTTCTGGGCTTTTTTTTTTTGTTGGTGTTGTTGCTCGGAGAACATGGGTTGGCAGCACAAATGGCTTTCTCTGGGGCAGAGGGAGGGTGTCCGGCAGCACTTGACTGACTCCAGACAGGGTTACTGAGAGGATCTCTGCAGGCTTTGCAAAAGTCCTAGCAACAATTTGCACTGCACCAGTTTAGCCCATGCAGTTTTTGTTTACGCAGGATATGGGCAGTAAATCCTTCTATTTCTCTCTCCTTTCTTTGCGTCTTTAAGAATCTAGGACACTTGCTTTTGGAACAGCAAAAAGCTGCATCTGTTGGTTGCATCCAAAGCTCTTCTAAATGCTTCTTGCCAGGCACCGCACGTGGATCTGCTCTGCAGGTCACATTTGCCTGCAGCATTCCTCGAGTACAACTAAAAAGCGGTGCAGATGTCGATCCTCGTTAGAGAAATGTTTCCCTCCATTATGTTCTGCTGCTTCTGCCCATTCCTGGCACAAGCCTCCATCCAGGGCAGCCCTGGACCTTTCCCGTCTCCAGCCAGTGCGTCCTTGCTTTCAATGGGGTTGCAGGTATGAGTGGCTGGTTCAAAGGGAGGTGCACATGTTGGCCCCATCCCCGAACTGGCGCCTCTCTGCCTGGGAAACCTGAGAGTTTCTGTCCTTGCTTATGAACCGTGACATCTGCACATTCCTCGGGCGCTGACCCCCGGGGGCCAGAGGTCACCCCAAGGTCAAGCAGTTTCCTCTTTCACCACCAATAGAGACCTTGACTAGAGGTAAATTATGTTGCAGTTTAAGGAAATAATTTGAAACACTCTTGTAATTATAATAAATTTTGCTGTTTACATTTTAATCTTCAACCCTTTCACCCTCTGGTTCTCTTGTTTAAGAAAAAAAAGTGGGGAATTACATATTTAACAGAAAAAATTCCTGCCATGGTGGACAGTTGAATACATAGCTGAAGTTCCAATAGCACAACAGCTCCAAGGTCTTTGTCTGCCTTCAGCATGAGCATGCACTTTTGTAAGTGCAAAATCTACTTAATCTTCAGATAAGTATGTTCATGCAGCAAGAATGGAAACATAATATTGTGTCAGGAATGTCACGTGATTCCCAATTCTCCATGTTGAGTAACTGTAAAGTTACTTGAAGAAAAATCTCAAGCACCTTACTCAGGCAAAATTCCAGTTGACGCCAATGAAATTTTACAGTAAAGCAGATTTTGACTCATGGCTATAGCAAGAGCAGCTGTTTTACTGAGCATACGTTGTCATTTGATCATTTTCTCTTGCAGCTCACAAGTGCTGATGGGCTTGGAAAACTTTTCTTTCAAAGGAAAATGATCAAATAATCTCAATAAAGTCCTGTTACTTTTCAGCTGGGTACCATTATTCCATCTGATATTTTAAAACAAGACCCTGGACGTGCACAACAATTCCTCATTTATCCAATATACACTGTTATCTGAAAACTAAATTTAGAAAAAGAAAAGAAGCAGAGCAATTACATCAGTAAGGTGTACAGTGATATTCAGAGTTGAGAGAATGAACACTTGAGGGAAGCAGAGAAAAAACAAAGCTACTTGGCACAAATGAGCACACAGGGCTTTCCTTGCAAGGATACCTGAACATTGCACCAATCACTACCCTGAAAGAGAATGTACCCAAGTTCCATCCGTAGATGTGGGGGTGTTTGCAATCCTACCTCACTCCAAGGACCCTGTCCGTGTGCTCCTGTAGCATAAACACAACACAAGGCCAAGGAAGCAAACAGAGCGAGTGCAGTTGAGGTCCACACTCCATAGCCTGTGCTCTGTCCCAGACGAGATCCCTGTCTGAGGGCAGGCAACTTCACTCCTCTGCTACAGAAACAACACTTGCAAAGGAGATATAACAATCACCTTCATGAGATGCCTTGAGAATTACAGTTGCAAGCTGCTACTCTGAACAACATTGTGTCTGTGTCTAGTATTGCGGAGTCCACATGTTTTGAGAGCCTTGGATAACAACAGCTCACGAAGAGATAAACATTGTGTTTTACAAAGGAAAAAAAAAACCAAAACTCAGAGAAATAACGCAGGCTAAAGGTACTCACTCACCAGCAAGCAGAGAGAAACCTGCAGCAAGGAGCAGTCAGAATAAAGTGATGTGGCCTGGACCTGTCAAGCTTAAAACCTAACCCCCAGTGCAGTGTGGCTTTCTGGGAAGGAGTTCCTAATAATGGGAGGCTCCATGCTGCTGGGTAAGTGCTAAGGGGCTTTGCCTGCTGTAATGAATGGCTCACTGACACCAGGTGATCCTAAAGTGTAGGCAAGATAAGGCACAACACAGCTTACCGGAAAGAGAAAAGGGAATATAAAGAATCCCTGACCAATCAATTTTTTTGACCTTCATGTACTTGTTCTTGGGCTGGCTTGTGTGAATGAATGGTCTCTGCCACAGGAAGCTCCTGCCTGTCAGTGCAGCTCTCTGCAGGAGCAGGGCCAAGGGACCCCTTCAGTTCGTCCCATCTCTGAGCACAGCCCTGCTTGGGGCAGCAGAGCAGCCCTGGCTGCCCCAATGCTGCTCCCTCCACACACCAAATTCTGTGAGCTGGGGAAGTGATGGACACACAGGGAGTTGTTTCTCTGTCCTCAGATGAAATAACTTCTGGCCTGAAGGGGTAACTGTGGCAGAGAGCAAGAGTGGGCATCTTCCTCTGCAGGAGGATGAGAGGAAGGTGTCTCTGCTGGAGAGCATAGGGAGCAGCAAGACACTGCTCTGAAATTTGGCATGATTCTGTAGCCAGTGAGTGCCGTCTTTGTGTTGGCAGGACATGGTCTTTCCATCCTGTCTTTTTCATCCTGGGCTGCCCTTCTCTGGCTACCTGGAACAGGGTACCAATATCTTGGTCTTTTGTCTTGCCAGAAAAAAAGAATCATCTTGTAGCAAGCACTGAGGGCGGTGTCCTGTGGCTTTGAATAGACACTTTCCTTTGAGGCACACAGGCAGCTTCCTCAAGGAAAACTGTTTTGTCCAGAAGTGCAGTTCCAGTCCTCACACTGATCCACATCAACGACTTCAACAGGAGATACTGTCGGCTGGGTAGCAGCTGGAAGCTCTCCAGACCTCTGTCCTGGACTTTAGTGGAAAGTCTGTTTCTTTAGTACTCTGGTGTACTTTTTGTGCTGCACTGACACAGCCTGACAGTGTAATTCTACCTGCATTTAAAATCAGCAGCTGAAGTCTCACTGCTTTCAGATGGAAACGGTTCCAAGCTCTTAATCTTAATGAAGTGTCCAAATTAGAAATTAATCAGCCTTCCATGTTCGAAGAGTTGGAAACAGTGGTACTCTGTGTCTTCTTAAAACATGACAAATGAACCATTTCTAAACACAGGGTATAAAACAAACCTGTACAGGAAAGCATTGAGCTGGTACACAGGCAGTACTCCTCTACGTTGGACAGTACTGCTAAACCTGGTCAGTTCCCAGATCTCACCTCACAGTCTGTGCAGAGTATGGGAAATGAAACTTGGCTTTGGCAGTCCTCACTTTCCATTCATAATGCCCATCTGTTGCTGAGAGACTTCCGAAAAGCAAACTCCATCTCTCAGTGCAGAGGATGCCCCAGTAATAGCTGGAATATGGCTACAGGGACTGAGAGAGGTTTCCCCATCCTCAGTTTCCGTGAGTACATTAAAATAAAACAATCTCTCGATTTGGGACAAACCTAAGTAGATTACTATTGGTGTACTGTGGCCATGTGTAAGTTCCTCTGATGACAGATTATTGTGGAAATCGTGCGGGAGTTTCAAGGATCCTCCCAAGGAGTAGCAAATATCTGTCATTCCTATCAGTAATATTCAGAAAACTCAACAGCAGTGCTGATCCAGGGTCCCACTGCACAGATGTACATCAGTAGAAACAGCATCAGACTCTTCATCAAAATGAAATGTTTTAGTGTTTAACTCCTACGAGATTTTGGAAAACAATGTCAAAGAAGGAAAGGCAAGTGAAAACCTGTCAGTAGGCTAGACCACTTTTTTGTCCAGCCTTGGGCTGAACTCAGAATCCCACAGTTAATTTCCTCACAGGAGATTGTGTCTCAATCAAATTCTAGAGACATGTTTCTCTGGGAATTCAGCCACAGGACTCCTGTCCTGCATTAGCTGTAAACATGAGACAAAAGGATATAACTGAAATCCAAGAAGCCTGGACTGTGGACACGCCAGATTATGAAAGCATCAGGGTGCTGTGATCATTGGCAATCTCAGTGTCAAATGCTAAGAACATGTATTTAAGCAGATCCGTGTTCTGAGGATCCTCTCATTTACTTTTCTGTTGACCAAGACACAGTTTAGAAGATTCATGATCAAAACTTCAGCTTCCCTTCCCATTTTCTCTCCAGAGTGGAGAGCTGTATGCCCCTCACACAGCTAACCAGAGGCCATGGATGTGACGAGGAGAGACCAAGATGTTTGCTTTTCCCAGGAACATATAGCTACAGGACAGAGGAGGGTAAGACGTGTCTGTGGTTTTATCCTGCAAGAAGGAAGCAAATATTCCAGCAACAGACTCACAGGAACCCAGTATGACTCAGAGCATTTTCTCTTCTTGCATCTAAATTACGTGATCATGCATGACCAAGTTGTAGTCATGTCACAACTGGGATGTTCCCCCACGGGGAGATGGATGGAAGGGCAGGACAGATGTGGAAACATTCCCCTCAGAACCTTCCTACCCAGCTGAGTCAGGTCTGAAGTACCAGTGATGGCTGTACAGCACAGGAAAAGGCAAATGGAGCTTCTCTCCAAGAAGTACCCAAGTTCTTTCCCTTTCTTAGCAGAACAATTTTAGAAACCTGCTCCTTCCCTGTCTGGAGACATCTGAGGTTTTATTTTCCATGTCATTGTGTGAAAGTTTTTAGGTTGGTCTGGATAATGCTTCCATCCCTCCTCTCTGAAAAATTGTTTTCTTCTCTTACCTCCCAGAGTTTTAGTTCCTTTCTTATGATTGATTACCATATCCCGGCTTTCATTTTAGTTCGGTGATTAGAAGTCTAAGAGAGCGGGTTTTGCATCACAGAGTCAAAGACTCAATTTCATTCATTCTAGCTACTTTCTCTTTCTTGAAATAGCCAAGTTAGCTATTAAAGTATTTTGGTGGATATTCAAGCAAACTCAAAACTCAGCTGGAGCTTAGATATTCCTGTGGACCACAGCAGAGCACGGAGAGGAAGGGAATGGACAGAGCAGCTGATTCATCTTCTAACCTCCAGATTTCTGTCAGTGTCTGGTACTCAGATGGGAAGCTGAATACGCTGCCTGCTCTCAGTTGTGCTGTCGTGGTCACCTGCAAAGCATGAACTGGTTATGTTGGGATCAACTCCTTGCGTGAGCTTTGAAGAATCACAGGGATGGGAATGGTCGGTCCCAGCCAACACTGAAAGGAAAACCAGAGCACAGAGAGAACTCCCTGGCACTGAGGAGCTGAGCCGGCGTACTTCGTGTTCTCTTCTGCCTGACTCCAAAGGGGCACTCCGCTGTTCAGCCGAGGCTGCCTGCAGCAATAAAAGGGCTCTAACCCCTGTGGTGCTTGTACAGGATAAACTTTGCCCACTCCCTCCTTTATCGAAACAGCTATTCCTCTCCTGAGTGAGTGGAAGCTGCTTGGGCTCTGACATTTCCCTCACTTACCCTTCCTGCAAGACACACAGTTCAGGAACCCACTTCTGCTTCTGTTCAGGCAGTGCAGATTATTCATCTATCTGTTGTCTGACTTAAGCCTTTTCAGCTCCTGTATCCCCATCAAATGCAGGACTTTTGTTCTGCTGTGTACGACAGTGCTGTTGGGAACTAGCATGTCCTGATGCACTTGACATCTAAAGGAGGGAACTGCAAATTTTCGTAGGAACTGAAAAAAACATGGTAGAGAAAAGAAGGATTTCAGTCACATCTCATATATAAGGGTTGCCTTACGATAAGTATGTAAAGCACCTGGCAGCAGAAGCCCCCACCCCATCTGCTGCTGGGAGGCAAGGCTGGCAATGCGGGAACAGTGGAAATCTCACCAGGACAGATATTTATGCGAGTGACCTGTTCAGTCAGAGAAATCATTTTGAACAACAAGACAGCTTTTTTCAGTCTGAAGAAATTGGTACATTCAACCCAGCCACTATTTATTTTATAAGTGTCCTGCATATAATGAAAGGAACAATCTTTCTTACCATCTGCCTTGCTGAAAGGCACGTTTTGTGTGTCGAGCGGTTTCAGAGAGCTAATGGCAAAGTGCACATTACTAGCCCAGCAGTGAAAGCATTTGTAAACATCATCATCATCAAAGAGGCCTAGAGCTGCAAAGGCTGTTTTTTGCCTTGTGAGTTTATGTCTGTAATGACTAATTGGTAAAGTTTTATCTGCAGAAGGTGGTTGGTGGTGGAAGATATTTACAAGAAAGAAAAGCAGGAAATAATTCATCTTGAGAACCTGAATCTAATCTGGGATGTTCGTGAATTAAAATGGGCTTAAAAAACGGGTCTATTTTCTTTTTCAAAAATATATAAAAGTACCGTTTTACTTTTCATGAAATCAGGAATGGGAATGGACAGCCAGAGGGTGTAAAAAAACAGGAAAACAGGTGAGAGTGAGACCACATGTCTCTGGCATTTAGATCATGCAGGAGACACCACACGGATTGTTTTGGGATGGAGGAGTTGAGCTCTTGCACCCACTTGCTGCACTTGCCATTAATTTATTAAAACCAAAAAAGAAACCACGTTTTGAGGGAAACAACAGCTTCACTGTGGAAAACAACCACTTAGATTTCGTTGCATTATTTAGTACAACCTCCATATATCCTTCTTCTTTGAAACAAAACCAAAAAGAAAGAAAAAGGTATTTCAGGCTGGAGAGCACTATTTTCCTGTAGTTGTTAAAGTCATTTGAGATGAACTTGGTGTTTAGTCTCCACTGCAGGATGTATTGCTCTACCTGTCTGAAATAGCTCTTATCAGGAAAATAGTGCTCACTACATCTGCTGAAAAATCAAGAGGTGACTCTTTAAAACAGTTATATGACCTTTAAAAAGTACCCAAAACAAAGGAACAACAAGGATGCTGGAACCCCTGTTAGCTAAACGGCCTCCTAGGCTTTCATTGGGTTATGGATGTGTTTAACTAATAGAAAACATTGCCCAGTCTGATTCCTGTCCTAGAAGCAAAATAGGGATAATTTAGTATCAGGAGTGATTAATGTCATTTACTTACCCATTTTGTTATAGCTGTTACTGAATTTAAAATGCTACTCACAAATTAAATATTTTACAACCATTTTGCTCCTAATTAGTTGCAGATCACAGATTTCCTTTAAACATTATGGCTGTTTAGGTGGTGGGGTTTGCAATGCACATTGTTTTTTTACAATCACTTCTGACATTTTGAGAATTTGCTTAATTTTGATTAATTTCAGTTAAATGAGATGAGAGTGTACAATCTCTTTGGAACGGTCTGTTGTTTCAAAGTGTGGTTTAAGTGCACAACATCCTTCAGCTATTAATTTGCACACTTTGCCATATACATGTTGGACTTTAGGAGTCTGAATTAATGTAGCTTAAAGAGATGTTATCTTGATTGTTATTTGGATCAGGATAGTTTAACATACCCTTAATAAAAACAGATGTCCTGTCACATAATGATCCTAAACTTTTTTTTTTGATGATATCTCTTAATGAAAAGTTTAATTTGAATGAGAAAGAGTAGAGTAGACAGTGCACATCCTCTATATGAGCAGCAGAGAAAAGCTGACTACTTTTTTCCAGCAGCTAATCAACAGCGATTTTAGGATGCCAGTGACTTCTGAAGGATGTGCTGAAGCCAAGGTAGGTCTGCCAAGGGACAGGTAAAATGGTAAACAAATTTGATACTCTATTTGAGCCTTCCCCCGGTAGAACAAAGTTTATGTGCATACTTGCAACAAACCTCAATAGTTTGTTTAAACTGTTATCAAGGTGTTCTTACTGTGTGGTGGTTTTTTTGCTTTGTTTCTGTCTTCTTTTATTTTGTTTTGTTTTAAATCACAGTTGTTCTCTGCCTTTATTCTCTTAAAAGTTTACATGGCAAAGAGAAAAACTGTCTGAGCTGGAACATAATGATGGCTGAAGTTTCCACTGTAAGGTCTTAACAGAGTAAATTTTCTCTTAAATTCTGGATTTTAAAAGGATTTTGGTGGTGTTCACAGTACCAAAGTAGTTTCCTTCTAAGCTTAGATCAAAAAAATGTGCTATCTCTGGTTTCTGCCACAAAAGCACATCTTCATTGGTGATTTTAAATCAAGTATTTGGAAGAAATTTAAATCAATTAAATTGATTTAAATCAAGTATTTGGAAGAATTTGCACATCTTCATTGGTGATTTTAAATCAAGTATTTGGAAGAAATTTAAATCAATTAAATTGATTTAAATCAAGTATTTGGAAGAATTTGCACATCTTCATTGGTGATTTTAAATCAAGTATTTGGAAGAAGAACTGATTCTGCCCTGGCAATCTCTAGTTCCCTGTTAATATCGTCCACACAAAAATCAAAGCTCCCTTGAAGGTAGTGCTAATTCCTCCCAGTTTTAATCTGCCTGGTGGAATTGCCCAGTCATGAAATCCTTCAAACCTCCTCTGACCATTTGAGTAGCTGCAGTCCTTTCCTCCCCTTCCTACAGCAGCTCTGCCATGTGACAACCTTTGCCCACCTCAAATCGTGTGTGATGTGCTACAGCAACCACGCACAGGCTTCATTTGCCCCTTCCTCCCCAAATTCAAACATTTACTCCCTGATCATCCAAATATTGATTTAAACAGTCTTTGATGTCATTTGGGGAAAAGCATTTGAATGTTTTAAATGCGGACTCAGCCCACTACAAGGAATACTCAGAGGATTGAGACAAACAGGGACCCTTTGCACTCTGTTAGCTAATGTCATATTCCCTGCAGCATTTGTTAAAATCATTTAGTCACAAAGATAACAGTGTGGATAAGGAATATTTTAAAATGTTTTGAAAAGACACTGTTATCTGTTTGATCTTAACAGATGACTTCTACAATCTGAATTCCATCTCCACGATAGAAAAAGCCCCTATTCTCCAGGAGAGTGTTTATAGAGAACTGTACATACCTGAATTTGTCCTGAGTTTGGTCACAGGCTCTTGACCAATTTGAGCTCTGATTGAAAAATTAGTTCTTCTTGTGAGTTGTTATTTTCCAGGTACAGATTTCAATTAGCATGAAGAAGCTCTCATTCTCACATAAATGTTCCTAGCTCCAGATTGGTATATTTAACCAGGACTTCCCAGCTCCTAGGTGTATAAACACCAAAATTTCATTGCTATTTTTCCCCCATTGACATGAAAGGCAAACATAAACATGCTCAAGAGCTAGCAGTGTTGACTGAAATATTTCTAAAGGGTCTTTTACACCTTAAGCACCCTCCACTTTCCTGTGGTTAAATGCACAACGTATGTGAGATATGAAGAAAAGAAATTCTGTAATTGCAAAGATTATTTCTCAGGGCTTGTTAATTCATTTATTTTCAATTTTCATCTTGTGCCAATAAAGTCTTGGTTAAACAATTCAGAATCTTTCATTACAAGTGATGAGGAATACTAAATTATAATGAAAGGTAGGTGCCCTCCTTGGTTAACCAGAGGTGCCTGGAAACTGGGTGTGAACTTATAAGTGATATTTTAAATATAATTGAACCATTAATCCTTGATTTACTTGAATAATTGGCACACAACTTGAGAAAAAATAATTTATCAAAATGCCAATAATTATTGTTTTGGGTTAGTGAGAAGAGCAAACCACACAAGTTGAAAGGGAAGGGGAAATTAAACTTGAAACAAAGTTTTTAATAAACATTGTTTAAAATCAAGCTTCACTGGTGCTAGTGAGGAATACAAAGATTAAATTTAACTTTGGAAGCATTCACTAAGTCTGCAAGCTTAAAATAAAGTTATATTGGTTAACAGCTGAAAGCAATGGAAATGAGTTTTCAATTCAGTTCTAGACTGCAATTCAGTAGCAAGCCAAGCAAAGCTGTGAACATTTCTATCTGCAGTTTTCTACTTCATTTTGAAGGGACAGTTTATGAGACAGTCAAACTAAGATCACAGCCACATGTTCACCCTTCTAAAACACCCTAATTTAAGCTGAAGCTTCATGAGCCCTTTAAACTAAACCGTTTGATAAGCAAACCATAATTTCAGAATTCCATTTACATAGATCAGCTCCTTTTAAATATACCAAGTGCATCTGCACAAGTGTTTACTGGTGGGGTTTCTGAGTTAGAAAAGGGGAGGCTGATTTCAAAATTTAGCAGAGAAACAAAAAGCTCTGCTGACTCTGCCCAGAGACTGCTCTGACACCTCAACAAACACAGAAGTATCTTCATGTTCAGCACCTATTTTACAGATACAAAATGAAAGAGAAAACCTTTACAATTACTTATTTTCATATTAAATTCTTAACTCAGAAGTGAGATGTGACCCTTAGATAAATCTCCCATAATACCTCACTGATTCCTCCCATTTGGTCAGGACTAACAGAATCATATTAATTGGCAATTCTGCTTGGGGGTGGGAAAGAGGTGGGTTTTTCTTCAGTTACTTTTCTGAATGTCAAACAGATTAGTGCCCTAAAATGCCTGGGAGATAAATATGCTGCAGTTTTCAAATAAATGAAATTCCAAAATAGTTTGTTAAGGTGAATTCAGTGAGTGAAGGAAATAACCATCCTTTTTTTCATGCTCTCTGAACTGCAAGTCGTTTGCTTTATTTTATTTTAGGTTGGTGTTGAAGGGGTTTTTAACTATTTGGAAAAAAAAAAACAACAACTAAGAAACAGATTTGGAAAGAAGGAAATAACTGAATCCTATGTTCTGCTTCTGATTAAATTTTGTGGATTGCCTTAATTTAAAAAATAAATGAAATAAAATAATCTGAATGTTCTTCTTGTCACTAAAACAAAGAGTACTCTCCTGAAACACTGAGAGTGTAGGTTTTGTAGCTGTAGTGCTCTCCTAAAACAATGCCTCAAATCTGTCACAGCCCAACTCCCTCCTCTCCCTGCCTGTCTGAAAGCACATTTTAATTTTTTGATAAAGCAAAACGACCTTTTAAATTTTGTTCCAAAAAGAGCTTAAAATACAAACCCACAGAAATTTGGAGATGAGCATGTCCTAGGGATTTTAGAAAGGCATTTTATTTTGTAAATATTTTGGTTTTAAATGTACTTACAAAAGCTTGTAGAATGTTGAAAGGATGAACTTCCTGAAATTATCTAATAATGGGGAAGGTTCATTCTATTTAAAATCTTATTTGTTACTAAAAAACATTGGATTTCCTAAAAAGAAATTGTCCTGGAAAACTTCCTGCTGCAAATTCTGGACAAGATGGAAATAAGTGTTGCACACTAGTATGAATTAATACAAAATGTTTGGGCAGTTTGTTGTATTAAAATCATTAAATAAAATCAGTAAGAATTTGAACTAGGATTTAAATAAGAAATTTGAACTAGGATTTTTACACTAAACTATATATTAAAACCTGCTCTCTAAATTTGGTAGTGAATATTAGATAAAAAAATGATTTTAAATACTCTTAATGGGTTTTTTTCATATACTTCTCCACTTAAATTATCTCACTCAAAGTAGTGTACTTTTGAACCACTAAACTCATTCTTAAGTTAGCGTTACACTGATAAACTAATTTCAAACAAATGTTACTCAGTGCCAACACACAATTTCAACAAGAAGAAGAATTACAACAACAAATACCAAACAAACTATTTGACTGCTTGAGCGTCTGTGAAATCTGAGAAAGGTGGATTTCTCAAACAATTATTATAGGAACTTCGGGTTGTTTGTTCGTTTGGAGCTTTTTTCTGTTTGATGCAGACCTTTCACTGATGAAACACTTTCAAGTTGGGTTTTCGTTTTAAATTTCAGATTAAAATGAAGCTTCAAGGAACAGCTATGAATTTTCTTTCCAATGATGACTCAAAATTACTTGCTTTCTAAGGAGAGAACATAACTATTTGCTTTTATACCCATGCCAAACCTCTGCAGTATTTCTTTGAGCTAACCTTTATCCCCTTTCTGGACTTGTATTGGTCTCTGCTAGAAAGCAAGTCAGCTGTAATTACTTACAGGTGAGTTATTCCATCCTAATGAAATAGCTCTATGAAAACGATGTTATTGAATTGAAATGTAGATGGCAGAAACACATTGATTTATTTTGCATGGATTTTTAAACGCTTAACAATCACTCCCTCTCCCCTCAGTGCTAAAGAAATTAAGATCCAGCAGAGAGAGAAGCGAATGTGAAGTTCACTTGTAACTTACACTGGTATCGTTTTTGCACAATTTGGGGACAGAATGAAAAATAAACTCGGCTTAATAGTTTCCCAAAAAAAGTCTCAATTTTTTATTTCAAAAAGCCCAGTGCTGGTCACAGCGAGGCACAACACCCTTGCACTCTTACCTTCATCCTGACATTAACTGAAAGATGAATTTGTTTACTCTGTTGTGCTTTTTTAAAAAGTGTGGATAACTCCACCCATAACCCTACAACTTCCCACTCACACAGTCCTTTTTAACCTTTTAAGCACTGCTTCTGACCCTCCATCCTCCCTGCCACTGGAGCAGGCATTTTCAAGCCACATCCATTTTTATTGACCAGAACCGCACTGAAACCTCCAGCTCCCAACTGCAGCCACCTCTGAAAGTGTCCCCAACAGCTGTAAAAATAGGGTCTCTTTCCACATCAGCCTGATACTGCCTCTGCCCTGGGTTGGCAAAAGGAACCAACTGCCCCCTGCATTTGTCTGCAGGGAGGGGTGGCTCTTCTGGGGCCCTTTTCCCCCTCTCTCTCCCTATGTAGGTATATATTCATACATATATATGTAAATTTATATAATTTGGTTTTTTTTTTTTTGTGAGAGGGAGGGACAGGATTTTGTTTTGTTTTTACAGCAGCCATCCAGAGCCCTGGGTATTGATTTTCGGGCACATGAAAGGGATTTTTTACAGGCCTTCCCTGTGGAAGGGAGCAGCAGTAAAAGGTGATACCACCCACTCCGAAGGAATGCTGTGCATGCAATTAGGAGCAAGCTCCCAGCCAGGGGGTTAGAATTCAAAGCAAGGGAAAAGCTCCCCACCTCCCACAAACAACAAATCCATTAAAACTACCAAAGCCATCAATACTCATCAATGCATCTAGCGGCCATTAACTATTTCGGTACTCGGGGTTTTTCCCCCTCGCTCCCTCACACTCCTCCTTCCACGGCTCCGTAGTCCCAGGGGCTGCACCCCTGTGCTGAACCCCCCCACTTTTGGCTCGCTGGCGGATGGTTTGACCACTTTTCCCCGCTCCCGGAGCCGTCCGGGCACTGCCGGCGCTGCAGCAGCCTCATTAAATACCATTAACTGCCGCTGACTTCAAAGGGCTGGTCANCAGCGCCCAGGGGTAGCAGCGAAGTGGTTAATCAATACCAGGGCTGCAGGCAGAGGAGGGGCGGGGTGGAAGGGGGATAAAAAATGCAGAAAGGAAGGAAATGGAGGGAGTGAGAATTAGACTCACTATAAAACCTCCTCATTCTGATTTACAAAAGACGGAGGGAGGGAGAGATGGGGGACGAGTAAAGAGGGGGGAGAAGAAAACGTGAGCCGAGGAGCACAATGCCCCTCTTTCCTGTAGCGGGGATGTGTGTCGGGGTTTGGGCTGGAGATGGGTTTAACTAGGGGTCCTCAGCCGCGGTGGGATCCGAAGGCAAAAGCACATCAATGTAAAACCGACGGAATTAAACTGATTTTTGCATTAGCTGCGTCTCTATTTTTTTTCTTTCCCTCCCATCCAATCCCTCATTCATAACTCGCATTTAGTGACTGGTTTTCTCATTGCCGCTCCCCTCCCTCTCGGACACTGTCAAGTCGAGCACAAGAGCCTGCTTTGTAGAGGTTTGATCAGGAGAGAGCTGAGCTCTTTGGGCTGGCTGCATTTCGGTTACATTCAATCACTTTTGAAGCTATCGATTGGATATGTTTATGGAAACATGTAAGGTATTTTTGACCATCTGCTAGCTAGGAAATTATAAAGATTATTTATTTTTAGTGAAAGGTACGAGATTTCTCTGCCTTTCTTGTTTTCAATCCTGCAGATATGAAAATATCCTGAAGAAAATATTGCATTTTTATCACATTAAAACGATTGTTTGGTCTAAATAAAGATGTGGTTGGTGGGGGTGAGTTTGGGTGCATTTTAAACTTCTAGAAATCGTTTCTGACAGCTTTTAAATTACTAAAATGTTTTGGGGGGTGCTTTTTTGTTGTCAATAGTGCTTTTGTTTTCGTTTGGTTTTTTTTTCACTTAAAAAATCCTTTAATAAGTTGCATTTGTTGAAAAACTATCAGAATCTGGGAGGAAAATGGAGAAACAATTTGAATTTCAGTGATATGTAAACACATATATCTGGAGAGAGATATGCATACATGTAATAATTTTAGACTGTTTGAAAGTCCATTCAAAGAAAACTTTTTTTTGGTAAATTACTTGGGTAAAAATATGGGAATAGTAAAATCTCCCCTATCTAAGGGGCAAGTTTTAGGCTCATTTAAATCAGTGTTTAAATAAAGGGTCCACTTAATTTTTCATGTTAGTGTGTTGAAACAGGAAAGTCAAGGTAGCTGTGCTAAGTGAGAAGAGAATTACTATTTTAGCTGAGCTCAGAGGGGACTTTGATTTTCAGCCCCTCTGAAGGAGTGGTACTGATTTTTGGAAGCTGAAGCAAACCAAAAGTCCAATCTGTTCAAGTTTAAACATGAATAGTCAATGCTACCCTGTGAACATTTTATGAATCTATTTGTTCCTGTCTCCCATGGAGTTTTATCAATTAGTTTTGAATCCAACCTCATAGTTTCACCCACAGAAGCAAATGTTTGCAGCTAGGGAGCTGGGAATAAAAGACAAAACACAAAACCCAAATCTATCCTTTCTGCATGCAGCAATCTTCCGCAAGGATGAAGTTTAAAGTTAATTTATAACTGCTTCTGTAAATATCTTTGGAAACTTCTGTGAAATTTTTCTTGCCCTCCTCTCTTCTCTTTGTTTCTGCCTGTCACCCACACCCACAAAGCATATGCATGTTCAAGACCTAATTAAGAAGGGTTTATATGAGTTTGTACATGTGTTTTCACACAGACGGTAACGGTGGAGCGTGTTACTGTGCTGCTCGTGTGGGACTGCATTAACCTTGCAGATGGGGAGAGTATTATGAAAGAAATCGTAATTAATAGCATTAAGAAGCTGATTAAAATAAAAAACGCGTTATTGCAGCAGGGGTCTCATTAAGGAATAGTCATGCCTGTCTGCCACAGATTTAAGAACTTTCAGCCACAAGGCCTTGAACTGAGGCAGCTCCAGCTTAAGCAAACGCAGCGGAGACTCCACCCCCAGTGACATCAGATTGAGTTACACTGCAAAAACACCCCAAGATCGGGAGAAAAAAAAAAAAAATCAGCTTTTCTCCCTCCCCTCCTTGATGTTTGAAAATTATAAAAACGCCATTCTTCTCCGGCATTGGACAATTGCAAGGAGCCCTTCTTGAAAGCAAACTAACAGCAGAACAAATGTCTTTCCTCAGCGTTCCTCTCCAAAGGGAGGGGACAGCACAACTACACATTTGCAGCAAAACACCACCAAAAGAAAAAAAAAAAAATCCAAAGAATTCCCCAGTGTCCCCCAGCCCTGAAACACAAAATTTAAATCAATCAATCCAGCATTACAAGAGAGCAATCCTCCTCTCACAGAGCAGGAAGGAGCCCGTGGAAATGGCTGTGGTGCACAATGACAGATCTGGGGCTGGGGACCGAGGGTGGGCGATGGCAACCTTTCATTAACTTTATTTGCAGTTTGTTCAGAGTTAAACTGACAAACCGCTTCGGAGTTTGCTGTAAAGTTACACATTTTTCACGTAAACATCCAAGGCAGTTGCCTTTCTCTAGGATGTGTCATTTCCTGTGTAGCTATAATAATATATTAAGTAAAGGGATAGCAATGAATTTACATATTTACATACGTATAGATGCTGTGTATAGGAAAGATGGCAGGATGTTGTGTAGATACAACAGCAGAAACCGGCAGAAAGCATTTTGTTAAAAAGTTTGGGAAATGACCACACTGAAATAAGAAACAGGCTTCAAATATTCTTGGCATTCAGGAGAAGGCTGGCAAGGAAAGATTTACAGAGAAGTGTGTGGGACAGGAAAGGCTCAGTGTTTAAAGATTCGGGGAGGTGGATGTCATGCTCAGGACACAGGTCACCAAAAAGAGCTACAAAACCAACACAGTTCTTACCTGCTCCCCACGGGCTTTATTTTACTCTGAATCGTGCAATGCTAAACGTGTGGCAAGGCATGAGGAGACTCTCTGGCGACTGATAGCGAGCTGAAGGAATTAACTACAGGGATATAGGGGCTCACCTTTGCTCCAGGAAGAACATCTTTCTTTTTGCTGTAAGATAGCTACTTCTTTTTTT
>VZRR01006232.1:153558-182370 GCA_013398015.1 Oreocharis arfaki | reverse complement strand
ATGTGTTTGTGCATTCATTGTTAAAATAAAGAGCGTGCCGTGACGTGGGCACCGGGGCGCCAATGGGCGCCGTGGTAATATTTTTAAACATCCTCCCCGGGAGCCAATGGCGGAGGCGGTGGCAAAGACTAGCGCAGGGCCGGGCCAATGGCGGGGGAGGTATGCTAATGAGGAGTTGGTCAGGCAGGAGCTGAATGTCAACTAGTCAAAGATGGAGGCTGGAGCGGGGAGGCCATGAGGTTGGTACCGGAGGATTTGCCCACGTTCGGATCGATCAGGGACCCNAGCCGCTTGACGGCGGCGCCCCTCGCCCACCTCCCATGCGGAGGCTCCCCGGCGGGGCCGTGCGCTTCCCAGAGAGGTTTCCTCGCGGAGCGGGCAGTGCGGGGGCCCTTTCCTCCCGCATTGTAAGTGTGGCGATTCCCCGACTGAAGTTTGGCTGGTCGGTTTGCGTTCTGGCGTGCGATCGATGCGAGGTGTTGAAAGCAGCGGGCGGCCGGAGCCGCCGAGGGCGGCAGCGGGGCTGGGGATAAAACTTGGGAGCGGCAGGAGTGGTGAATGGGCGCCTGTTCCCGCCGGGAGCGGAGCGGGGAGCGGGGACGGCACGGAGCGCATCGCCCGTGCGCCGAGCAGCGCCGGGAGAGAGACGAGTGCCGGCGGGCTAGGCTGGAAATCTCTAGATAGTGGTGAGCTTTTTTTTTTTTTCCTTCCCCTTCCTTCTCTCAAACATTTCACCTATGCAAACACTCCTGAGAAACTGAGTGGGATCCCCCGAATGAAATTCTTGTCTCCGGAGCCGAGCGCTGCCTCCCCACCCCCAGCCCGCGCCGAGGGCTGTTTCACGGGAGGGTTCGCGACTGCTGCCCGCTCTCATTGTGCCACAGCGCTCCTCCTGCAAAATACTATTCCCATTTTTAAACGTAGCAAAACTTTTGTCTCTCTAGATACCACGTAGAATTTCTTTGGTAAAAGATCCTGGTTTAGAAGCTCCTTTTTTTTTTTTTNTTTTTTTTTTTTTTTTTTTTTTTTGCTAAACCCCCCAAAGAGCAAGGCAATAAGTCACATGCTATCTCCAGCCAGTATTTATATTGGCTTAATATTTAAATCTCGTAAAAGTAATGCTTTGCTTAAATAGTCCAGAGTTTTTGCAATAAACCAGGGTGCGCAGCCCAAAGTGTTTCTTTGGCATTCTTGCACTTTGCCCCAATTCCGTTCCGTTTCCCTCCAGTGTGTGGTCTTTGAGTTGTGTAAGGAAAGCTCGTACCCTCGAACACAGACCTGGGGCTCTGGAATTAAAAAAAAACTTCCTAAGGTTTAACGCACATTCTTTTAGTTTTCCTTTTATTTTCTTTTTCTTTCCTTCTTTCTCTCTCTATCTTTTTTCCTATTTTTTTAAACATCTCCAAACCAGCCTAGGTTTCTGGATTAGGGGTAAATTATTGTTAAAAAATATAAAAAAGGAGGAGGAAAAATTAAAGTGAAGTGAGAAAACAAGCATGATGCAATTTAAGATTCTAATTGGGTTGGGATGTTTCCAAATCAATTGGCTTTTTGTTAATACTACTACGATAAAGTGACAACAAGAATTCATGTAGTGCATTTTCTCACTCAGCCCAAACTCCCCCCAGAACTGAATCAGTTTAATTCATTTTAGTGTTTGGTACGATTCTTACTTGTCTATACAGTTCATGAAAAGTTGTTTTCAAGTTTGCATTTCTTTGCATAGAATTTCTTTGCATTGTTTGAAATAAAAGAATTTTATAATTTCTCAAGTGATTCTTATTTAACAAATAGTTACATTTTCCAGCTTTAAGTTTGAAATTGTCTAGAGAAACAAATGGTAAACAGTTTGAGCCTAAAGACTAACAAGTTGACTTTTAGATGTACTTATTGCTAAAATTATTTGGAATGTCTGATTTGTAATGATTAACTGATGTTTTCTCCTTACTACCCATATATTCTTTTTGAAAAGGGAAGAATTACAATAGTAATATTTTCATGATGTAAGTAGGTGATTTTTAAAGGTCTCTCACTGCTGGATGGCAGTTGTTTTGAAAGCTTGTTTAGATGCCTCTAAAATAGCAAGACTTCTTTAGCAATTGGAAGTGAATAATTTAAGGTACTAGAAGCATGTATGTAATAAATACCAATTATTTTAACAGCTGATTCAGATGAAAGCAAGAGAAAGGATATTAACTTATCCTCCATTGTGTCTTTAATATTTAGTTCATTACACCTACTTTTGTAAAATACTGGGGTGCTGAAATGCAAGCAGGACAATCCCAGTTCTGGTATTTGCTTTCACATGCTCTAATGCAATACATTTACTATTGATAAGGAAAAAAAGTCCCTAAAGCAAGCTTATCTAAATTCTTGCTGAAGTTAATTAAAGAAGCTGTTGTGAAATATTAAAATCTAATTTTAAAGAATGACATTGATTCAATGTGGTTGTTGAAGAAACTCCTTTTTTTTTTGAATGTAACAAATCTGTTTTAGACTAAAACATGCACAGAAGCCATCACTTGGAGAAGTTTCTAACTGATTTATCATTTATTTTGGAAAGTCTCTGAAGTATGCTGTTGTCCAGAGCCCTTTTTCTGTTGTACTACTGGCAATTATGATGAGCAGTGCAATATTAAAAGGGCATTGGCTGGCAGAAACATGACCCCCTTTAGCAGCCCACCCTCTTCAGAGTGGGCAAACAACCCTAAAATAGATGCCTCCTCCAGTGTATTTATGCACGTGTGTGAAATAAGGTTTTATACATGTGGGAGTGGTTTTAAATAAGGAGAGAGATTCTGGGTTATACGTTTTTATGTGTCTGTCTATAGAAATGGGTTGGAATAATTTAAACACATCCTGTTCAGACATAAGCTCCAAACATTTCTGGGAGCTTTCAAGGCATCCCATTACTTGCTTTGTTTACCAATAGCTTGTGAGTAATTAATTACTAATTTCTACACTCTTCCACACAGTATCTACACTGAAATTTTTGATGATTTCTTTATAATTTTTCCCCTTAGAGAAACTTTCTCCTATATGTTTAAGGTGAATCCCTATCAATGTCTATATATAGGGATTTAATACTGTTCATTTGTTTCTAAGAATCTGTGGTGTTTATGCTGTAATTTTTGAGTGGTCACACACACAGATATGTGTGAGATTGGAGCACAGGCACTAGGTATTTTTGTACATAGGTCTCATCATTTCTGTAACATTTTCCATAGCAAATCAAAGCACTGTATATTTATACCATCCTATATATACACCACACCCCCCAGGCTTTTTCATCTGTACTGGTCAACCATGATAAAATCACAGCACAATTAAGAGAACTTCTGAAGGCACAGGAAAGGGTTGGCACTTTCTGTGATTTATTTAAATTGTCTAGTTCAGATTCACTGACTGACCAATTTGGGTTTTATGGAAACACTTACGTTTGGGGATGCTGAATTATGCCCCTTCTTGTTTTATTCTCCATTATGGTAGAAAAATACTTTATTGTATAAAACCTTTATAACGTACCGTGCCTAGATATACTGGGCGTGTAGCAGAAGACTTGAATGGTTTGTTTAACAAGCCACACTAACAGTGGTCTTTTTCTATCCCTCTCCCTTTTTTTCCTCTCTCTCTGTCATTTTTTAAACTAACTTTTTGTTGTTTTCTTTTTCTTTTTTTTTTTACCTTGTCTAATTACGATTGCAAATAAACTTTGTCATGCGGAGTTTTATTGGGGCTAAACATAAAAACGTTATTGTGGTTAACACTGTAATGTAACAGTCCCTTACAAAAGGATGCAGGGACAGCTGTGCAGAACGTGACAGTGGCTGCTGGTATCGCTGGCTCTGACAATGTTGCACTACTGTCTGCACAAATAAAGCAGTGCAATAATATTGTCAAAGCATTTGGTTCCAGTCCTAATACATCCTTTATGATCAGTTACTGTTGCACACCCAGCCCCTGACATTATGGCATTCTGTAGTTATTTAATGCATTTTAGTAGGGAACCAGCCCCCTACTCTGATTTCTTCCCTCCACCACAAAGGCTCAAACGAGCATTAAAATGCCAAGATCATGTAGAAATTGCTTTTAAAAATCCCTACCCTTGTGTTTGTTTGTTTATTTTGTGTTTGAGTTGAGTGGTTTGTATGGAAATTCCTTGGGTTTTGTTCCCCGTTTTGACTGCTTCAGTGTACAAAATGGATTGCCCTTTCTGCCACTAGCTTGGGTTTGTGTTTCCAAGTTGTAAAATAAAAAGCTGGCCTATTCACATTTTAAAGCCCTCTTGTCCTCCTTCAGAGTAATCACCACCTTTAAAAATATCCTGACCAGCTTTGAATATTTTCTTCCTTCTGCTCTAAAAATTAGGGGTTTATGAACCTAAGGATGTTACTGTTGTATATAGAATTCAGTGACTTGGATATATACACATGTATTTACAGACAATTTAATTTTTGCTTCCTATTGATGTATTTTTCAAGTTCCGTCGTATTTCACTTTTAGAGAAATTACTGTTGAAATTAAAGGAATATTGATACCTTCATTTTAATTTTTAAGAAAATAGTACAAGATACCTAAATAATAATCAATAGGATTTGAAAGACAATCTCTCCCTGCGCTTCCCAATAGCAACGTGGAGCGAGGCTGAGAGACGCGAAGATGATGTAGGCCTAGAAACAGGAACAGTGCATTCAGAATTGATCTTTAAATAACAATATGTTGGTGACTGTCACTCGTGGTGTAGTTGGAGGCAGATGTGGTATTTTCGCTTGCAGCTGCTAAGAAAGGGGTTTGGAGGGCTGGGGGATGGGACCTTCCTCTCTCTCTCTTTTTTTTTTTCTGGAGCCTTGAGCTGTTACCTTGGGAGCAAAGGGTGGGGGTGGGGAGAGCCGTCATATTGGAAATCAAATCTAGGTAAACGAGTGCTTTCAGATTGCACAGCACATCCCAAGCCAGGCCAGGATGTGCTGGTGAGTGAGCCATGGGAAGGCAGAAAATGGAGGACCACATCCTGAGGGGGGGAGCGTGTCCCATTTTAGAGGGTTGAGGAGAAGCCGAATCCTCAATAACGCACTCCAGTTCTCCAATGAACAAGGGAGCAGACAAAAGACACCTTTTCAGCCCTTCTGTTTCTGGGGTGTGCTGAAGGCTGTGTCCCTTTCACGCCCAGAGGAGAAGGCTAAGCCTCCATGCCTGAACCGGAGGCACGGTGCTGGTGACCCATGCGGTGCACTCCCAGGCCTCAGTGGAGGTAACCCGAGCCGGCATGGCTCCCTTTCTCTAGAGCTTTTCTTTTCATCCATCTCTGCCTTGTAGCACGGTTGCCATTTTTGTGTGTGTTAAGGAACAGGGAGGCCTATTTAGCTTTGGCACTTTCCCCTCTTCTTCCTTCTAATTCTTGATTAATGAAGAGGTAGGAGAGAGAGTGAAATCTCTAAGGGCTTTGCTAGGGGGGTGTCTTCCCCCCTCACCATCAATAGGAGCGCAAGAGTGACCAGGGTGGGAGCGCGAAGGGCCCTTTGCTTCCTGTGACCAGGGAGGATGGGAAGGAGGGTGGACCAGTGAGGAGCTGGAAGCCACCCTGGAGTAGGGCAATGCTTTGTTCTCTGTGTGTGTGTGTGTGTGCGCTCGTGGAGCCCATCAGCGAGTGGAAATAAGTGCTAGTGAAAGCCTTGGTGGGGCTGATGCTGGGCTGTAAGATGGCCTCTCAGGCATGTGAGCCTGCCTTGTTTGGAGGTGGAGAAATCACAGGGGGAATAGATGTATAGTTGTTTTCCTGTATGAAGTTATGTCTTTAAAAATAATATGGTCACTACACTTCAAAACCTCCCCTGGGCGTGGGGGGAATTTGAGGCGTGTGATACAGGGAAAGGCCTGTGTGATGACAAGGACCATATTCCATTCGCAGAGGGAGAGGGACAACCTTCTGAGGGCTCCTGGCTCTGGCTGGGGCAATGGAGCCCACAAACGCCCTTTGCTGAGTGCCAGCTCTCTGGAAGGCAGGCCCCAGGGATGTGAGGGGAGAGGACGGGGTTCCCTGCAGATTTGGGCCTGGGGTGGAGGTTACACATTCCAAACCCTCCCTTCCCCACTTTTTCTTTTTTTTTTTTTTCCTTTTAACCCTGCCTGGCTGAGGAATGTAACAGCGAAAAAAAAAAAAAAAAATAAAGCACTGGAGGAAAGAAAAAAAAAAGAGAGGGGGGATTCGGAAGCAAAGGCCCCTTCAGGAGTCTGTATTTGTGCAAGGGAAACCATTTGCATGTGTGTGGAGATGCCAGAGTTTGTCTCCAGTTGGGTCGGAGGGGGAGGGCGCGGGAGGAATGCGGGGAATCAGGTCGGGCTGCGGGGGGAAGGGCTCCGGCAGAGCCTCCATCCTGTTGTTGCATAAACTTGTTAAAAGAACCCCTCCTCTGTGGAGGCAGCACACATAGGGTATTAGTGTGGTGGAGGAGGCCAGACCTGCGCCCTGGCTACACAACCAATTGGAGCGGAAAGTGAAATCAGATGGTTTAAGTTTTCAGAGGGATTTTTTTTTTTTTCAGGGGGACTTTTTGAGTCATTGCATTGAGTGCTAGATCTGTGTTAAGGTCGCTCCTGCTCTGGCCGCTCTTGGGTGGTTTGGGGAAGGGAGGCGGCCGGGCGGGGGCAGGAGGTGCCGCTTCCCCTCGTGCCGTGCCACTGGCCCCGGCTGCGGAGACTCGGGCTTGGGGCCCCGTGCAGAAACCACACCCTGCCCCTGCAGGCATGGGCGGGCTGGGGGCAGCCGGGTGTGTGGTGAGGGGAGTCTGGCCCTTGCCGTGGGGGAAAGAGTTATTTGGGGGACCTCAGGATCAGCCCCACACGTTCTTGGCCCAGCCAAGGCAAGTACAAGGCCTTTCACTTGCCCTGTACATGCAGGGCCAACAGTGAGATCGGCACTTCCAGGGTGATAGTATTTAGCCCTATTTTCCTCCTGCATTTAGTACCATAAGTCGTCTTTTTTTTTTTTTTTTTCCATCAGACAGCAGAGCGCTGGTAAACACCATGCAGAAAAGCCGTATTGTGGGGTTACAAAGTCTGGGCTGTTTAAGGAGCTCTGTCATTCCTTTTAATGGAGCTCACTGACGCAGATCTGGGTTCTGCCAGCCGAGGAAATATTGCTGCTGAGAAAAGGGTTATTGAAACCCACAAACTAAATATTATAAGCAAGAATCAAATGGCAGGACATTCTGGAGTGTAATCCCTCCTGATTTCAGGAGAAGGGGAACGTATTGGTAAGTGGCTGTGGGTGACAGAATTCCTGAAGCTTGGTGGGTGAAACACACTTGGGAAGGTGATGTTTTCAGAGAGGATTATCAACCCTTACTCTCTGGAGTCTCACACCTGGACAAGTTGACTCTTGCATGGAAGCAAGAATCCCCTTTTTCTCTGGACAGATTTGTACAAACTTGCTAGATAGACTTAAGGAGCCAGGACTGGAATGCTAAGAATTTTCTCTCTCTTAAAAAAAAAAAAAAAGAAAAAAGAAAAAGAGAATTAAAAAGGCAACACTTCCCATTTTTAAAACAATGATAAAATTATTAAATAGGATGGAAAACTCTAAATCAACTTTCAGCCTACAGCTGTTTCCAAAGTGTTTGCTTTGACCTTTGGTAATAATGTCAATTCCTCTGCAGAAAATATATTGTAGACTATATAATGTACTTAATTGCAAGATGGCTTTTAAATGGTCTCTTTTCCTCAGGCTAGAGAACTGGCTGTGACCAGGAAAACAAGGCTGGACTGTGCCCTTCTATGTTTTGTGAGATTGTAACTGAGATTAAGATTTTAAAAAAACGATTGCCCCAGTGGCATCTTTAATCACAAGAGAAACAAACAAACAAAACACCAACAAAGGGAAGGAGAAATGGCTCCCTAAGCTAAACCAGGGAAGGCAAGGTCTGATCTCACGAAGAGCTGAGGCCTCTCAGCTCCAGACTCAGCTCACTACTTTACTTATCCCAAGGCTTCATCGTAAGGAAACTTCAGTCTATTTGTCTCCTAACATCAGAGAAAGGGGACTTAAACACATAGCAAAGGCTCCACTACCGTGGTTTCCCCCACATGCACTGCCAAAAAAAAGAGCTTCCATTATTGAGCAACATCTGAAGTGTTATTTCCATACTAGTCTGGGTGACATTTCCATTTAGTTTCTATAACTGTGATTAAAGGCAAGAGAGGTTTCTAAACATATCTAGAGATGCTGAGCCTCACAGTGTATAAATAGCATGCATTTCATAATCTCGTGTTTAAACGTTTATTTTAAAATAACCCCCATATACATTCCAGAGAGTCTCCCTGCTATAGGACATAGTGCAACCCAGGCTTTACATATCATTTGCAAACTAGGTAGAATACTATTGGAGTATTCTTGGAGGCTGATTCAGTCTTTATTTTTCCTATTTTGTTAAAAAAAACCCCAAAAAACAAAAAAGGCAATGTGTGGGGAAGCCTGTGCCAATACACCACTTAGAGATAAGGACATTTTTGAGACACATCTAGGCTCTCAGCACAGATCCAGAAACATAAAGTAACTTAATTGCCTTTGCTTGGAACTTGTGGCTGACGTTTCTAATTACATCCCTTACCCTCCCCTGCCAGTTTTAGCTTCTGCAACTACTGAAGTATTTAAGTTGTGAGGAAGTCATCAAATCGTGCTTTCCCCCACACTATCCATGCAACAGCAACATCACTTCATGTGCAGATTGTGTGTTTCCACTGTAAATTTGCCAGTGGATTTGTCTCTTGGGCCACTGGAGAAGTTAAATTGTGTGTATTATGTCTAAGTCTTGTTTGAGATAACATCGAGGCTGAAGAGTGGAAAAGACATGGTAAACAATAAACAAAATAGACTGGACGGGAATAGATGGAAAGGTAAGGCTGAGCCTAGTTGCATCTTTTTTTATGTTCCCAGTCCAACTGGTTGTCTAGGTTGCAGGGATTGTTGAGAAGCAGTGGCAGGGTTAAACCTGAGGTTTTGCCAAGGTGACGAGAATACAGAAGTTTGATAAAACTCAACTCTGAGCTGCTTTCAGCAATTTCTGTGAATGTGGCCTTTTAACTGGTGTGAGCAAAAATTTAATATAAATAAATACTGTGGAAAACAGATCCTTGTTTTCTTCCACAAGCATCACAAAGGATGGGGAGAAGGAGGGGTTGGGACAGATTGGATATTTTGTTTATTGGGCATTAGAAAAAAACACTGAATGGAGCTTGCCCAGTTCCTTTTTCTTTGGCAAGTCAGGCAGCATCAAAGAAGATGCAGGGCTGCCTCACACCAGCATGCCAAAAGCCAGGGACCTCTAATGGGAAAGACCAGATCAATGTGGCATGGATAAATTAGCCAGGAATCCATGAATTAGGAGATTGTCCCTTCATTACACTCCTATTTAATCTACTGGAAAGCAGACTGAGGACAGAGAAGCTTAATGTGTCAAAATCATGACCTGTTTTGGGATGGCCTGGGAATGAAATTTCCTTCCCCTTCCTCTGGACTCTCAAGTGTTCCTACGTGACAAATGCACTGGGGCAGGTTAATTGGGAGCCAGAGTGCAGAGGAAGAGTCTAGTTGGCAAAGCAGCTCTGAAGCTGGAGGTGTCTCAGCCCTTCCCTGGGAATAATTTCTGTGGCTGTTAGCGTGTTCAACACTAAGCCAGCCCCAGCTGAAGATTGTGCCTTCCAGCCTTGGACAGAAAAGGTGCTGGGGAGGGGGAAGAGAAGAAAAAGCCAAACAAAACAAGCTAGGGCAAAACACGCGTGCGTCTCCAAACACTGTTTAACCTGTGCGCATAAATGTGAAGTCAGTGCTGGAGAGCCAGCCCTGGAGATCCTGTTTTGCTTTCTAATTTTTGGTGTGTACTTAATCCCGTGATTTCCAATGAAGGGAGGGATATTTAAAACACTGGGCTCTCCAAGTAGGACAGCCCTAGAAAGGAAGTTCTCTGAGGGCTTGATGCCTGTTACTAAGAGGCTCAAAATACAACTATCAGTTAATCAAATAAATAGCACTTCTCAGCCTCTGACAGCTAGGCAGCTAATTGACTGAGGCTATTAATAAAGGAGAGAATTTTACACAGAAGAAAGTGAGAACTGGGGATGGAGGTATAGAAACCTGGATAAAATCCATACTGAAGTTAAACGTGTCCTGGGAGAAAGGGGTAGTGCCCGTGCATGGATTCTGTGGGTCAAAGATTTATTCCATTCCTCCATCCCCACTCTCCCAGGAGCACATGGTGCTGTGATCCATAGGGGCAGTGCACTGCTTTCTAACTTTTTACCCCTTCCCCATTTGCAGGCATGGAATGAAGCTCCCTCCAGTCACCTGCTGCAAGACACATTATCCAGCTTCCTAACCTTAAGGATGAGACCCTATCAATATTGCCTCTGCTTTTGTGATCAGGGTAGTAGTGCAATATTGCTTATAGGGTCTTTTCTTTTGAGGGTTATTCTTCATGGAGAGAAGAAAGCCACAGCAGGAAAAAATAATCCCATGTGCCCACCAAGTTAAGGGAAAAGTTGTGAAATGCTGAGCATTATTAGATAGGAGAGTAATTGTACAGAGATGTTATTTGTGACAAATAATCGTGCTATTCTGGTGACTCAGGTTGTGAGTAATGGGCATATTTTTGATGCTATCACACAGGATTCAAAAGGGCCCCGTGTTTAAAACACAAGCAGTGATTGAAACCAGAGAAACCCATCATGGCTCCTTTTTAAAATGGTATGAGTTCTGAGACGTTTGAAGGGTGTCTATATTACATACTGATGTAAACACCCACCAAAGGATGGGAGGAGATACATAGCCATACTTGCTGTTTCTGTGCCTGATCCCAGCCCGAAAATCGGTGTGGTGCGAAGCAAAGCACAGCACAAAGAGGCCGAGCCTCTAATCTCAATAACCTCCGCGAAACAAAGCTCATGCCTCTGCCCGGCGAGTGCGGCCCTCCGGGCTCCACGACCGTGCCCCGCACCCGCGGCTGTTCCAGGGTCGGGCAGCGCAGCGGGGCCGGACGCTGCCTCCGGCCCTTCCCGAGAGCTGCTCTCTGAGGTACGTGGGAACGGAGCAGGGATGGGGGTGTTAAATCTCCTCTCCGCTTTGTGAGGATCAGCTGGGGGCTGACAGCAGCCGGGATGGCCGAGTGGGTGGCCCTGCCTTCCATTTCAGGTGGTCCCCGCGGTCCCTTTCGGGACCTCAGGGGCCCAGGGAAAGGGGTGGTGGGAGGGGACTGAGGGCCGGATCAGGGCGCGGCGGAGCAGCCGCTGCCGCGGGGCTTTCCATGCCGGTCCCCGGGCGCCGCGGGGCCGCTGCCGCGCGTCTCCCCAGGGCGGCCGGGCTCGCCTCGCCGGCCCGGCGGGGTGCGGGGCAGGGCCCGGAGCCATACGACGGGGCCGTGCCCGCTGCCTCTCCGTTGTGTAGCTGCCGCTACCCTCGGTTTAACTCCCTCCCCCCCGAGCTGCCCCCCAGCATCATTCCAGTGGGAGGCGGCCAGCTCGGGGACAAAGCCAGGATCTTCCCCCCCCACTCGGGCTCTCTCTCCGTGCCCCCAGCCCGGCAGCTGCCGCAGCTGCTGTGCCGGCGCTGGGACCACCGGCCGGGCTGCCCCTCTTTCCCTGTTGCACTACTGTCACGGTCGCAGCGAGCAGTGCAATAATGAAAGGGCGTCAGTGCGCCGGGGAGCGGCGAGAGCCGGGGACGAGCCGGTGGCAGCGTGCGGGGACGGGATGTCCCCCCGCCCCCCGAGAGCCACCTTAACGGGGCGGAGGGGATACACACGACACTGATGGACGGACTTTGGTTGTGCAACTTTCTTTGTTTAAACACGCAGCGGCGGAGAGCGTGCGCGCAGGAGCAGGGCAAGGTGAGAGGCTCCGCGCACCGCTTGCCCCGGGCCCGCCGCCACTCCCCGCCCCGCCGGCCCCGGCCGCGCTCCCCGCGGCCGCGGAGCCTGGAGCAGCCCCTCTGCTGTACCCGGCCAACACCAAATAAATAAAGTAACCTCCGAGTCCCCTGTCCCTGCTTTTTGTTCCTGGGGGGTTTCTTGCAGGTCAGCAGCCCCTCCTGTCTCCCCGGCAGCCCCTCGCAGATAAAAATCCCCTCGACGAGTTTTTGCCCTGGGATCCGGTATGCTGCTCACCCGTTTGGTCTTGTGGGGAGAGGCCGAAAATGCGAATAGGAAACGAGCGTCTTCCTTCACTGTGGAGCCTGAAAAACTCGAGTCGTGCCCTAGTGCTGGGTTCAGCCATGGGGGAGCACGGGTAGAGAAGTGAGTGTGGGGTGGGAGGGGAAGGGTTTGCAATAATGGAGATGAGAACAGTGCTTTGCATCTGGGAGCTGTGCTGGGAAGGCCAGGAAATAGCCCTTTGATTATTAGTGGCCATGGCGAAATGGATACTTCTATAAAAGAGGGCTGGGGAGGGGTGTTTCCTTTAGCAAAGGACCTTTCCGCTCTGGCCTTTTGAACCTGTGCTTCTCCCTGGCACTATTTCTGCTTCATCATGACTTTTTGCAGGGGAAGGTGAGTGCAGAAAGCAGGATGGCTGTCGGAGAGGGATGCAATCTAATCCTGATGAAAAGGCTTTTACAGTCTATGCTTCATTTCCTATTTCTTTTGGGTTCTCTCTATCTTCCATCCCTCACATGCACAAGTAGATACAAAAGCTGAATCCTTCCCTGCAGTCTTTCTCCCAGGGAAAAGTCAGCCCCCTCCCCAGCTTCACCTTCAGGCTTTGCGCACACAAAATGGCTGCAGCAGCCTGTGGGTGGGCATGGAGAGCTCAGGAAGCTGCTTTTCTTTTTCCCACCCTGCCTGCCCAGGAAGCCCTTCTGCTTTTATTTTCTGTGGCATTTTGCTCTTGCATAGCTCTGTGCAAATCCAAGGGGGTCTCCAATGTGTAATCTATGCATGGAATGGGAGCTGGGGAGGGAAATGGCCAGTTTGCATGAGAAGGGGACCTGTCGGGCCCCAGTGTTTATTTTTTTGCTGACCTTCTGGGGATATGGTCAGTGAGAGCTGTGACAGCTGCTGGAAGCGGCAGGGGCTTTGAAGATTGTGAAGGTTGTGACCTCGAGGCCCCTTTCCTCTCTCTGTCCCAGGAGCTGCTGAGTCAATCAGGGAAAAGGGGAGGTGAAATGGGGGCTGCTCTTTAGCCATTTTTCAATTGGTGAATGAAACAGGAAAGGACAAATGCAAGAAGAAAAAAGAGCGATTACTTCCACTTTGGTGCATTACTGAGAAGGGGGAATCTCTCTTTGGCAAAAGATTATAACAATAATGGGAAACCACTGTGCTCCTAAGATCCAGCACCTTGAATAAAGGATTTAACTGGGCAAGGAGCTGATGGCAAATCAATAACAGTAAATTAGGGGGAAAGCCTCCTTTTGGTTCAAAGCAAGAGGAAATCCACCTCTCGTTTCCACCAGATAGCAGCTCTAGATATAACAGCAACAATGTTCCCAGTTGGCCCACTAGCTCCCACCATCTCCTTGACCCTACACTAACATATCTTCATCTTTGCTGAGCTCAGCTGAACGCTGTGGCTGAGGTTGCAGAGGCTGCTGAGAACGGCTGCACCACACATGCCAAAATAAAGAGACAAAGTACATTGTGCGGGCTGTATCCTTGACGTGCGTGTGCTTTCAAATGGCACAGGCTCCCCTGGCAATAGACACCCCTGGGTAGCCCACGAGAGGGCTCTCACTCAGCCCCAGGTCCCTCTCTTAAGCCCAGTGAGAGGGGTTTAAGTCTCTTTCAATTTCTGGATAACATGATCCTATGGATCTTTCCTTTTAAAATAGTAATCAGAACAGCAAACAGAGCACCCGCCTTTGGTTGACCAATACACAACAGAGGCAAAGAAAGCAAACAGCAGGCTTTTCACTTAGTTTACACAGGGGGCACTTAAATACTATATTGGTTACATAATACCAATTGGGGGTTGGGGTTTTACACATTCTTCTACTAAATATATCTGTGAGATTTGCTTTAAAGTGATCAACATAAATCCAGCCACAGCTTTGATGCTATGATTAGACCTAATACCACTAGGTAGCTCATAGCATATTTACTGAAAACCAAGGCACAATAGAATTTTTTCCCTAGACCCGCAGATCAGCACTGCGCTCACTCCACTGCAGCAGAAGGTGTACATTGCCTCTAGAAGGGCTGCCATAGACAGCCACTTCCCTGCAGGAAGCACAAGCTGCTGGGTTTTAGGGCTATATCCTGCCACTGCTCCACATCCAGTTCTCAGAATTCATCTCAGCACAGACTGGACTGGACATGTTCTGGCCATTGCAACAAACTAAGTGCTAAGAAAGAGGATGAAGCATATAAAAAAATCTAAATCCTAGCTGCAATTGATCAGGAAAAAGGTATACACTGTTAACTCCTCTGGAGAACCCCGTTCAGATGGGGTACCTGAAAGTACATTCTCTTCCTGTAAAGCCCTCCAGTAAACATCCTGTTTCCATCCAAAGGGAGTAGCAGGTGGCCAAACTGCTCCACTGGAGGCTTGACAATGGCATTATCTATCCAGCTTTTCAGCTGAAGCCTGGCTAAATCTGAGACTCCAGCTAAAGCCTTCCTGGGAATGGAAAGCTTCCCCAGGCAAAGCCTGGATCTAGCAGCCCAGCGTTCTTGCAAAGGATGCACCCCTCTGCTCAGAAGTGAACAGATGGGGAGAAAAGTCTCAAAGCATCAGAGCTTTAAAACAGTGTTCTTCTCTTTAGTGTATTGTCACTAGAAGCTCCATGGGCAGGGATCTCTGCCATAAGGAACTAGCAGAACAGCGGGTGGGTGGCTAATTGAGAGTGGAAGTTCCTTAGGGCAAACCAAAATAGTCTTTGTGGCACTGCATGAAACTAGGTACAGTGCCTGGGCTCAGCATCAGACACCGACTCTGCTTAAAACTCCTGCTTACTCACTCACCTGGGAGGTAGGTGAGCCTTTTACACATCTTGAGACACACAGAGTAAGCAGATGACAGGGATAAGCCGCTGTCATGGTCCAAACTCAAATGTATGTATCATTTTGCATGAATGTAATAAGTCAAATATTTTAAAGAGTCACCCTGCTACTACCACAACAAATAGCAGAGCCCTGCCTTCCTCAAACTCTGATACTCTAAGAAGTAACACCTTTGCCAGGAGCCACTACCTCTTTGTGAGCAGTTTACCCAATTAAAATCTATAGCAAGTTACACTGGGTACAAAAGCCACCATCATACAGTGCTAGAAAGAAACTGGTTTGTTCCACCGCTGTGAATTCCCGTCATTTTTCAGAACAAGTTTGGACTGATGGCCATCTGGGTTTACACAGCCCTCCAGCACAAAATTTTGTACTTGGTTTTCTATTCACTGTTAAAGGACACACCTTTAACACATCTCTAAATTATTTTGAAAAATTCAAACAAAAGGGAGGCTGTGCTCTGAGAGGAGAAAATTTAAAACTTCCCATTCTGAAGGAAAAGGGGCTCTCTCACAAGCCCTAGAGAAGTATGGAGGTCACCTTCACATGCAAGATGTTTCAGACACCAAAAACAAGCAAAGCTAAGGATTTCTTACTGCCTATCCCCAAACCCAAAGTGATTCATTTAGGACATTTATAGCAGTGTTTGGAACAAGTGAAAAGGTAGTTTTGGTGTTCCCCAGTTGAATCTGTCTTAATTCTCTGATCAGATCCCTTTTCCCCTCATTTCCCTGTTCATGCACAGACAACCGTATTGAAAGGTAAACTTTTACAGGAAGACAACATAACAAACTAACAAACACCAATCTCCTCCCCCGAAATNAGGAGATAATTTAATTAGGGGCGGCGGAATCAGGATAATACTTAAACCAGAAAAAATGAAGCCGAACTGTTTCCCACTTGCACTCTGTATTACGGGAGCCAGTGGGGTAAGAGATCTTCTTTAAAGCCGCAGCCTGTCTCCCCTCTCCGGCGGCGGAGGGGCTCCCCGCGCCGGGAGGAGGCTTGCCCGGGCTCCGCTCCGCGCCCATTGCCCCGACGGCGCGGCGAGCACCCTTGCGGCCGGCGAGCGGCACGGGCAGCCCCAGCCGCGCTGCCGCCGGCAGGAAGAAAGGGCTTCGGTGCCGGGGACTCATTTTCGGTGCTCGGCAAAGGCCAGTGAACCGCAGCCGGCTGAGCCCGACAGCTGCTGCCGGGCGAAACCGGCCCCCGCAAATGGATTGTTTGGGGGTTCCGAAGTTCTCTGGCTCGTGGCTTTTGAGAGGACCCCGCTGACAGTCGGTACCGCCGCTTTGTTTGCAGGCGCTGACCGAAAGGAAGGCTTCAAACCTGAGGATCTTCCCCCACCGTGACACAGGGATGCAGAAGGCGGTCTCCCTTCCGTCGGGGAAGGTGTGCTTGAAGCCACTGCCTTCCCCTCCGTGAAAGGCTGACACAAAAAGTCACGTCCGCCAGTCTCAGCAGAGACGGGGAGGACAGGCTCAGGGCGGGGGCAAAGGGGACACCGGCTAAAACCACTTCTCGACATAGACGTCTTGAAATTTTTTATTGACTTGGGGGCACACAATAACATAGCTTTTGAGAGGAGACACGGCAGGAGTAAGTGTTGATCAGGCTATTCAGTCACACATTTCCGATTATCTCTGCCCAAAATACGTCTGCCCGAAACCCAAGAACATCCTTCCCTGGCCCTTCTCTATTCAATTTAAACCCACCGATGCACATAAATGCCTCTGAGACCAGCTTGCAGGGAGCCCGCTGCTGCTCCGACCGTGCCGTCGGGAAAGCCCCTCCCGGCCCCCCCGGGAGGCTCGGAGTGACCCTGCCGCTGCACTGTGTTTCGTCGCATTTCCCGCAAAAAAGCGAGTGAGAGTCTCCCACCAGCAGCCGGTCAGTCCCGGCGGCGGAAAGCACGGGGCAGAGAAGGGCTGCCAGGCGTGAGGAACCCCTGTAACCCCGCAGTTTCGAGCAGGGGCTACAGCGCCCCGGGCCAAAGAGGCGCTGGCTCTCGGCAGGACACCCAGCCTCCCTCAGCCGGGCGGCAGCGGCCGTGCCCAGGCTCCCACCCGCGCCCGGTCACCCCGCAGCCCCTGGACAGCCGGACAGGGACACGCAGAAGCCCCTGCCTTGGAGAGACGGGGTAGCCGTCGCCATTTTAACCTGCTCCGAGCAGGCCCACAGCAGAGGGGCAGGGGGTGATCTTCTGCCGCTCTGCGGGGCTGAGGAAGAAGGATATTGGGGAGGGCAGGGATTCACCTGGGCAGCCCTGGGCATGTCACCCAGTCTTCCTGCTGGCTCCTTGGACACCTGCCCCGGAACCCAGAGCAGCGCTCACAGACAAGGCAAAGAAAACCTATAATTTTCTGTTCCAGATGGGACGAAGAAGTACCGACACGTTTTTGGCATCACTCAGTTCTCCACCTGAAAACTGAGTGCTGCTCATCAGACCCAGCCCAGTACCTTAAGCATAGCTCTACCTATTCATTCCAAAAGATCCCTGGACTTTGGTTAACGCTTCATGAGGATTGAATTTTATTTTAAATTAGGCATTAAGGAATTTTTTCCGTATAAACCATAGTGTCTCAGACTGAACAACAGTAATTTTTCCTTCGGTTTCTTAAGGCACCAGATATAAGAAAATATGATCTAGTGTCAAGGTGGTTTTCTGACAAGAACGATCTAGACTGGGTAACTTTCCTATGCAGAAGAGCACAGAAAGCAGGTTGGAAAGAAAAGCGACATTCAGCATTATTATTATTTTCCCTTCAAAGCATCTTTTAATGTAGGATCCCACTCAGCACCAGCCTTCCCAGGGTCGCCCCACGCAGCATCTCCTCCCCAGTGGGGCCAGTGCCCTGGCACGCAGCCGGCGCAACCTACGTTGCCGGAGCTCCGCCGCGGGGTCCCAACCAGGAGCGTGATATGGGCAGAGCAGGAGCTGCCCCGGCGGCAGGTTAGTGCTGAGGATGCTGAACCACCCTCCCCTGGCCAGCTCCCATTGTACGTCCACTCCACTCCACGCCTGCGCCCTGCCCCACGCAGCCCCCGCCCGTGCCCTGCCCAGGACCGCCGGGCTCGGAAACCCTCGTTCTCCGTCACTGACACCCATATTCACTTTCCCCCGATGCTCCCCACATTCTGCTGGGGCGGGACCCCACCTCCCCGCCCCAGCAGAACAAGAACTGCGGGGCTCACTCGCTCCCCGGGTCGGCTTTCGGGTGTCGCTGGGGAGGAAGCCGGAAAAAGCTTCTGTGTCAAATTTCCAGTCTTGGGAGGGTTCTCAGGCTTTTCTTTGCTATCCACCCCCTGCTCTCCCGGAGGACGGTGTCCCTTCAACTCCAGCTGCCACTTCCAAAAATCACAAGTACTCCTACCTTTCTGAGCAGGGAGGACGAAAGTTGTACCCTCCCAGCTGAAAGTTTACCCCTCAAAGAGCGAATCCCGCCGGTCGCATCGCCCCTCCCCACCCCTTGCCGAGCAGCATCCCTCCTGTCCTCCGGCGCCCGGCTTTAGCCCTGGGAATGGCAGTTTTCCTAACGCGCGTCACGAAGCACTTGTTCCCCCAGAGCCGAGACCGAGGGGCTCCGAGGCTGCTGGAACTTCTTAAGCAAGATTTGAGTTAATTGCTTACAATGAGCAGCCGCCCATCTCATGAGGGAAAACAGCGCCCATAGACAAATATTTTAACATTTTAAACTATTTTGCCCTGGAGACTGAAGTGTCTAAGCTCGACCATGAGCCAATCTTACCGTAGGTTTGTATTGCTGAGGAAACGCAGCACAACATAAACGTGTTTTGCTGTGCAGCTTTATAGAAAATTGCCTGCAGCTCGACAGTAATCATCTGCACATCCTCACCCAGTGAAGGCAGAGGTAATGCGTTCAAAAGTATAATATTTGCAAGAGAGAGCAGATGGTGCTCCCTTGGGTGCAATTTCAGAAGAAGCCTCGCATTCTGCACTTCTTGAGGTCTGTTTTACCCTCACGGGTTTAATGCTATAAGAGCTTTAATTTTTTTTTCCTTTGGCTATGGAGTCACTAGCACACCCAACGCTAGCCCAGTGTAGGATGTTGCTGGCACGAGTCATGACCCTTCCAGTTTAGAACAAGCAGGGAGGATACAAGCGGAGTAGACAGGTGATTAAACAAGTGCCTATGCGATTATTTTACCACATCACCTTCCGTGTGCCTACCAAAGCCAGTTACCGAGCTAGATGGGTTTGTACTAGGATGGGAACTGTTGGGGATGCATTAAGGCGTGTTTCTCTCCCAGGGTCAGCAGCCGGACAGGGCTGGAAGCCCTCTCACAAGCTGTATGAGAGCACGGTTAGAACACCCCTAAGCACGAAGGCCTCCGGGCGTCCTTGATGCGCGACAAGCACGCAGGGCGTCCGTGAGCCTCTCGGCTCCCTCTCCCGGGCAGGTACTGACTGAGTCGCTGCAGTGTTTTTTCGGCACAAGGAGGCACGACGATTCTGTTTTGCAGCCTTTCGGGCTCTTGAGCTGCTGGGCTTTAAACTTGCCGCCTGGCCAGAGGAAGCCGGGTGGAGGCAGCGGAGGCATCGCCCTCTCCGCCAGCCCATCGGACATAGGCGCTGCCCAACGCAGCCCTGTCCCTGGGCGTCGGCCCTGCGGCCAAGCATCGCCGCGCCCAGCCGGCGAGGAGCCCTCCCGGGGGAGACGTGCCGCGCCCAGGACTCCTGCCGGGGGCTGGGCTCTGCCCGCAGCCGAGGGCTCCGGCGGGGCCGGCGCACGCCGTGGGACCTCCCCGCTCCCTCCACGCCCCGCTGCGGCGGGCGAGGCTGAATAAAGAGACGCCGATCGCGCCCGGCAGAGAGGAGAGGAGAAGGGTGGGAGCAGAGTGAGCCGTGAGAACAGCTTCCCTACGAGAATGAGGGTCTCCTGCCATCACCCAAGGATCGCCGCTAGCAGCGGCTGGCACGCAAATACTGGTACCCGGGATCGCGGAACGCTCCTGTGCGAGAGCATCTTTCCACTAGACACGAAAAAATATCGGCAGGCAGCGGACGGTGAGAAACCCAAATTGCACCGCCGGGCAGACACGCAGGAAAAAAAAAAAAATCTACGTTCTTTTGGCACATGAACAAAGCCCTCCGCAATAACTGCGCTAGCAGGAAGGGGAGCTGGACCCGCCGTGTGCTGTCCCCACTGAGGACGGCTGGTGGGGCACGATGTGGGGGACCCACGAGGCCAGCGGGAGCTACATCCCCGCAGGATGGCTCGCAGAAGCCTCCCAGCGGCTCGCAAACCGATACCGTGTCGCTAAGAGATGGCAGCTCGGCTTTCATCCTCATGCCAAAGGGAATCCCCGGCGGATGGCACAGGATCTACTCCAGGGGAAGGGGTCCAGCAAGAGCCGAGGAGAGCCAGGTGAGCTACGCTAGAGACAAGAGGTGTTCATGTAACTACCAATGACGTGCAACCTATTCTAGCGAGGAACAGATCGTTTCGTTTCAGCTTTTACTGTCGAGATCTTGCGAAATGCAACGCGTTTTGTTGTACATGACAGGACAAGGAGAGCTCCCTGTTTAACGATCCTTTTGTGCGTTTTCTTCTCCCACCGAGCAGAAACCGGTATTTAATTTTACAATACATATAATTGCCTTAAATGTATACTGTAAGCAAACAGACCTCATCCTTGGCCGCACTTCAACGATCCTAAAGAAAAATGGTAAACAGAAACGCCTGAAGCACCGCTTCAGAGCTTATGCTAATGTTTTAAACTTCCTTTTCTAATAACCGAGCAGTACATGACTTGGCAGAGCGCACCTAAGGAGGCACGGCCGCACGGGCGGTCTTGCAGCAGCTGATCGCCTTAGCAGTGTAACGCGGGGGAAGCGGATGTTATTTGTTTCCCCCCGAAGAGTATAAATCTGCGGCGATCAAAGCTGCGCTGCTGAAACCCTGCCGGGCTGCCAAAGGCACACGGGTCGCAGGCAGCCAGCAGCGCTGGGGAGCGGCGCGGAAGGCGGAGGAGCAGCGCTGACTAGCGGCCGCCGCTCCCGGCTCCGCCACCGAGAGAGCGAGAAACGCGCCCGCCCCTTTCTCCTCAGAACCGCCCTGCTCGCATCTACCCCACGCAAGTTTTTATACAGCTCATCCACAGGGCTGTTCTCTAAGCAGGACAGAGTAGCCACCAGCATTTAAGCGCACGGAAGAGAAACTCTCGTGTAGGGGTTCTCTGCGGGCACCGGCCAAGCCCGGCAGCCCGATCCTTCGGGGCTGCGGCGGCCGGGCAGGCAGAGATACGGCTGCGAAGGCAACAGCAGAAGAAAAATAACAACATCGGGCACCTACTGCGTCTTATGTTCAACTGTGGTTTGAGTTGCACTTAGATTGACCGCACCTACTTCTGTTTTCACAAGTACAAGCACACACTTGTACTACTAATGAGTACTCTCAGAAAATGAAACACAGGTGCATAAAAAAATAACCCTCATGAAGATCAAGCAAGGAGCTATAGATCCGAGCCAAAGCTCGAGAGCCTTCCAGACAGCCAAAGCCAGCATCCACACATCATTTTTCCAATTTAAAAAAAAGCACATAGGAAGTAATCAGGCAGATTTACAGCTTGCACACATTCTGATTAATTTGTAATGTGTTTTGTAAGGGTTTGGTACCCTTGAGATGTCATACAGCTTCTAACACTTCTTATCCTAATGAAGCAGGACACCATTTTCCCAAAGGACTGACGACAGATGAATCCCTCACAGAACAGCAGCTTGAATCAGTATCAGAGCTATCAAAGGATTTCACTGTGAACTTTATGCTAATTTAGAATTAGCACAGTACCAAATATAGTTAAAGGGTTTTTATAATCAGCTCAATTTGACGCAATTTAAAGAGAAAGAAGAATTGAATGGTGCAGCTGCTGAAGTCTACTTTTCAAGGTACTCATTATATTCCCTCCTCTCAGCTTATACACACCCAAAGTAAACCAGTACTGTCCTCAGAGAAATTGGTTGACCACGTCTCAATCAATTCCCACACATTACTGCAATTACAGCAAGTTTGATTCAGGAAACAGATGAGAAGGAGCTAATGCTGGGTTTCCATCTTTTGCATAGAGAGTAAAAAGAAATTATTAGGTGTAAATACTGCACACCCTACTAAAGAATTTATAAACATGGGAGCACTAAGATGCTTAGAACGTCCCTGGAAGGAAAGGGAAGAAGTGTGAAATACTTACTACTCCTTTGGAGTCCTAAGGTTTTTTAAAATGTTTAAAGTTCATTACTGTTTGACCTGCATGCATAATAAACCCTAAGGTAAAGTTTGAATTGCCTTGTGTTTGCCATGCAACTCCAGGGTGGTGAGGTTGAGTGTTTTATTCTTCCTTGAGGAAGAAAACCATCCCCTGTGCCTCCTACCCCACAGGATAGAAACTAGCACAACAAAGAGGAAATCACTTCCTTAGCTTCAAGAATTCCCATTTAAGGGTAACTTTTTTGTTTGCTTCCTTAAAAAGCTTAATGACACAATCACAAGTGCTGTCTTGTAACCCCAAAAACACGGGTTCCTGAAAGGCAGCTGATAAAACAGGCATGTTATGAAGCAATTATTATCAAAGATAATTGATTGGTGGCCCAGGGCTGGATTACAGGAGATGCTTTTGAAGAGAAAACTGCAATACCAAAAGGGCACAGATGAGAACTCAAAACTAGGAAAGAGGGGCATTAGCATCAGACACCCTCCATACACAAATCTCTGCTAGGCTCTCAGCCAGTTCCCAGCTGCCAGCAGGGAATTTAACAGAGGCAGCAAGGATGCCAAGCAGAGAGTTGGACACAGCAGGATGCTGCTGCTGGATGAAGATACTGCCACAGTTCAGCCTCTGTCTAGGACAGGTGTGAAACGTGGTGCATCCACAGTGCCAGCTACTGCTTCAGTGCTGGGGAAGGCAGGCAGAAGACATTCAGCAAAACTAAGAGGCTTAGGAATATTGCTGAGTAAGAGTTATTGTTGCAGGCTTGTTTTGACTGTATTTTTTTATCTTTAAAAAGATAGGTTAATTTAACCTAATAAGAACAGATATATCCAATAGGTATTCCCAAACAATAAACTGAATTATGGTTATACCATTTAAATACAAACACTGGTTTATATTTAGCCTTGACATTCAGAATGAAGAATCAACGAGCAGCACAGCCCTTCCAGCCCATTGCAAGAACCAAAGTCAGGTCTCATTCATTTTGACTGAGAAGTCAAAATGTGTGGCAAGTGTTCATATGCTGAGCAGTTGTACAGAGCTTTAAAGAGCTTCCAGAAATAGAGAAAACATATCTGTAGGCACACACTTGCCTCCAAAATTAACATATCTAAGGAACTCTTTGTCATTTCACATTGAACTAGATACATACATATGTGTAAAATGCACTATATGACAGATTGCTTTAAAGACAGAGCAGTCTTTAGCAACTATAAATACAGATCCCTCTAACACTTTCCCCAAAAGCCCTTCTGGTTTATTAAAGGAAGAGTACAAAGCAACATTGGTGCACCTTTTCAGAGAGTTCTTGTAGTAGTAAGCAAGAAACAGGAAAGTGTCTGTCAGTTATTTGAAAGAATTATTTCCTGCGGGATCACAAGTCAAAATAAACAGTTTTCACTTAACCTTGAAGCATATAGAGAATTTTGACAAAAGATATAAAATTTATCACCTTAAAATAAAGGCAAATAAAGAAACAAAACTGCATTCCCAACTTCTATATCTACACCTCTCAGTATTTAATGTTTTACCCTAGAGCCCCAATAGCTTTAGGCAGACGATAAGATCATATGGAAAACAAATACCACCACAAAGCAACACAAAAACTGAGATTCTCCAAGTCTCTAGTCCGCACCCATGGGGGAAGGACTGAAAAGCTGAATTATGAGCAGCCAAAGTAAATAAAAACACCTGAATCACACTCTGAAATCTCAGTACTTGCACATGAGCACAAGCCACCATTTTTCACAGCTATAATTTTTGCACTTCCTACATTAACATCAGCCAGAATTCAGCATGCTAGGAGTACCAATAGTTCTTTAAGTACTGTATTAGACCCTTCCAAAGTAAGACATACTTCAACTGGACTTATTTGAGAGTCCTTCAGAGCAACATTTATAGTGATAAAAATTGGGGAAAAAAACCCCAACCAAACAAAGCCCCCCAACTATTCTGACACATGCCCAAATGAAATATTAAGGCTAAGTGACTTTTACACTTTGGTCAGAATCAGAAGTGGAGGAAACTCAGTTCACAGGAATATTGCTGAACATGTCTTTAAATAAGGCACTCAAGGGTGTATTTGTGTGTGGCAGCTTGGTTCTTTATGAACAAAAGGTACAAATATTTTTCTAAACTGAGAACATACTAGAAAGTAAGCAATAAGGACTAAAAGTCAGTTTTTTCACAGCCTCACCAAATCAATTTGGCTCAAATCCGGAACAGAAAGCCAAAGATCCAGTGAGATCCCACTCAAGAATAATAAATAAGACTGAAAACCACCCTTGCTATGGACAGAAACATCCAGGCACAGACAATCACTGTGTGGGGATAGTACCTGGTACACAGACCGAGATGAGCCCCACAGCTCTATCCCTTCTCAGCCAATTTAGTATTCCAGGTGCACAAACACTAAGCCCATATGGTGTAGGCACAAAGCATTTTAGCTCTTAGTGACAGAGAACTCACTGCCAAGATTATTTCTTCCTCCTGTCAAATGCTATCACATTTTTTGTGTTTATGTATATATCATCTTCAAAAGAAAAGCTCTCCTTCTCAATAAAGGAAAGAAAAAAGCTTGTTTATGCAGGTTTGGTTTGTTTTTAAAGAGTTATCCTTTATAGCTACAACCTCAATACCAATTAGTCATGAGTATCAGTGAATCTGAAATATTAATCACTTGAAAGCTTACTTCTACTACAAAACAGCAAAAGCCAGTCTACTTAATCTCTAAAACGCCTGCAATCCTTACATACACACATGCAACTAAAATTAGTAGAAAAACATTCTTACCTTTTTCTTGGAAGAAAAATAAGGAGGTACTCAGAAATGCTGTCACAGAGGTTTCTTGTTCCATAGAGTATGAGAGATCTTCCCTAGCAGGAAACCCTTAAACAAAACCTGGAGCCAGCCTGGGCAGCACTCCTGCACGAGGTGCACACAGCAGCCAGTGGATTTGTAAAGCTGAACTCAGCTGCCTGCTGCACCCTCTCAACCCAACACCAACACTGCAACTGGAGCTGTAAGAGCAATAAACCATTTTCCTGCTTCTTTAACTGATTGACTAAAGAGCACCATAATCAGTAAACTATTTACACGTGGAAACAAGAACACGTGAATGTTCTGACTTTTCTCACTCACTTGGTAAGCTTTTCAATTTGAAACAAAATCGCAAATATATGGTATTTTGAATTTTAATCAGTATTTCCAGCAACACTGTGTAAAAAACACACTGAAGAATTAATTTCTCTTCTCACAGAGGAACACAGAAATTCTTAACTTGTTCAATGAAGATTCCTTGCTAGCTCTCCAGTGCATACCACTCTGTCAGAAATCCATGACTAAACCATTGTCTCAGATTTTTTTCGCTCTTCTAGACTCACACATAAAAAACCCCACATAGGTATATGCCTCACTATTTATTCACCTGGATTGTCATACCGATCTTGCAGAGTGACACAGAAGTAAGCCAAATTCAACTGTTCCTTTGCACCATAAGAAACTTTACAAAATTCTAATATTAATTAAGCAAGTGGCAGCTTTCTGCACCTGTTCATAGAGCAGAGCAGCCTTACCAATGGACAGTCAGCTGTACCATCACTACCAGAACATCTGAATTTCTTGAAGTGAAAACATCAAAATTTTGTCTTCTTACTCCAACATACATAATATTTTCAAGTCTTCCAATACAATACAGAATGAAACTCTCATAAGACATTGGATGCAATTTTCAAATGGATACTTTTTTTTTTTAACTCAAAGACTGAATAGCTGACTGCAAGTCATTCAAAAGACAGCATATTTCAGAATCATTTTTCCCTTTCTAGACTCAATCCATCTCTTCATCAATAACATTCTTATACTAGGAAGTATAAATCAGTTTTCAAATATTTAATTATAGTTGGAAAAAGACTACAAAATACAAAGTTTTATTGTACTTGAGACTAGAGAAAAGTATTACTTTCGTTTTTCCATTTCCTTCGAATTCGAGAAAAAGTAACAAGCAAACAAATGACAACAAAAACTAACAGATATATGAACTAGTTTCACCAATAAAGCTTGGAAATTCAGAAAGGATTTCACCAAACAAATGTCAGTGGCTGAACCTGGCAGAAGCCATTCCCCACAGAAGTGCTGCATTCCTAGAATGAACTAATGCCCTTCGGTAATACAGAGAGTCAGTCACTCGGGCAAGGCAGGACTTAGAAGAGACCAAGGATTAGCATCTCCGAACATTGGAGTCACACGAAGCATTTTGGATCCTGTGTCAATTCAGAGCTCATCATGTTTTGCAGGGTCCAGACTGGGTTTGATGAAGACTCCCTCCATGGCTTTCCAATAGTTGTGGTGGTTGGCAGCAGGCATGCCATGAACTTCCCGCTGACCTCTAATGGGGTGGCCGTACTGCTCCCCAGTGATGGACAGGAACACCTCAGTCCCCACGTGCTTGAAGCGCACGGCATCCTCCCGCTCCCAGTAAGTCCCACTGCACTGCACAATCCAGAAATCCAGGTCATCTCCTTCGCCATCATCCCCAAAGGCACTTACTTCCTGTTAGAGACACAAGCTTTCTGAAGTGAAAGCGTAAGCAAACACCTCCAGGACACACACATATCAACCACAGACTCAGCAGAGTTTAAAGACAAGGATGGGGAAAGAAGAAGTGCTGTTGTTTCGCTTTGTCAACAGTCACCAAAGCCAGAGGCAGTAGGGTTCTACCACTACAATCTGAACACAAAGTGCCAACAAACTCCAACCTGTAATCTGAGCAAAAAGTGCTAAAAAAACCCCAAACAAAATGAAACAAAACCCCACAACGACAGTTGAACGTTCTTACATTAATGACAATATATGAAGTGTCTACACTGAAAATTGAAACCTGGGGGAAGGTTTTAGAGTCAATCCTTCCCCTAAATAATTATTTTGAAATGTTACTTTTCCATCACTTTTTTTAGTAATCAGGTTATCTAGACACCCTACACAGAGCTGGACCTTATTGTTTCAGCCACTTTACTCATGGTGAAAGAAAAACCTTCTCCACAAAGAGTCAGATCTTCCAAGTTTGAATGTAACAACCTACCTACATGACCTTCTACAAGACTGACATGACTAACAACAAAAATCTTCCAACAACTGGATTATTTAAGAGAGATTCTCAATCTTGGAGAAGTATTTGTTCAAAGACAAGACTGGGGCTGAATTACAGTTAGAAACTACACTCTTCTAGATATGTACAAAATTATAAATAAATATCTGCAAGAGAAGATTCAGTTTTCCTGTGGAAGGAAGACAGATAAATAAGAACAGTGAAATGAAATAGGGATAGCAAGACAATAACTGAGACTAAGAGACTGGATCACCAAGGAACTTGGACATAGGAATGCCTAGAATTATAAGACATGATTAGCTGCCTTGCTCTAGAGCAATCTTCACAATGTTGAGGGAGATAATCTCCTGCATCTTGAAAATACCAAACGTTTCAGAACAGTCTTCCCAATAGCAATGATGCAGAAGAAAAAAAAAAAGCAGATTTGTTAAAACTACTGCAAAATACCAATACTGGCACATCCTAATTTTTACCTCTGTCAAGAACTGAAATACATCATTTCAGGATGCAGAAGAGCATATACTTGAATCTGGATATGCACAGACATACTGCTTCTGGCAGCTGGTACCCGAGTCGGATTCTCCAAAAACATGAGTAACTGGAGAGACTATTGTCAACAGCATGCACTATTTATACAAAAGCTCAAGATTTAAACCAACTCACTTGGTTATTGGAGAGTGGTGATGAGAAGTGATGAGTGTGCAGATTTTTCCCCGTGTTAACGTGGGTAAGTCGTATGGCTTGCCCACATTTCACTGGTGTCCCACGCTGGCAACTGCTGTCACTCTTCCCACGGATCCGCCAATAGCTGTTGGCATCATCTGAAGCTTCAACTCCTGTCACTGACTGCTGCCCACTTCCTGTTCCAATAGAATCAAATGACACAAGACTTATCCCACCTCCCCAGTTCAAAAAGACATGAGAGAACTAAAGAAATTTGCTTTAATGTTCTCATGCCTTCATGTTTGTGAGATGCTTAATTCTCACAGTGCATTTACTGACTGCAAAGGGAATGCAGGTACCAAATAATCTTTCAGATGGAAACAGTGAAACACAGCGTGTGTTAGCAGATGCAAACTGTCAAAGTTCATGGTGGACATACAAGATGAAAATCTGATCCATAACAGGTACTATTCACACCATCTCGCCTTTATCAAAAATACTACCAAGGTCTTTCTGTCCCCAAACAGACCAACACCCTCGTTGCCAGAACAGACACTGGGAAGGTACAGCTGAGGCCCTTGACACTGAACAGGGGTTACTTCAGGGGCGAAGGCAAAGCAACCCTGCCGCATCCCGACTCCAGGGCCCACAGCGCAGCCGACACGCCTTCCAGTCCCTCAGGCCTCAGCATCCTCCTGTCCCTGCCATGTCTCCAGCGCACCCCTATACCCCATCCCTGGCCTGCTGCTTCCCGCTGCACCAAGGACACCAACCTCGGGAAGCTCCCACTTCCGCCTCCTTCCCCGCCACCCTCACTGCCTGCCCACCCCC
>VZRR01006232.1:113305-153296 GCA_013398015.1 Oreocharis arfaki | reverse complement strand
CCCCCGCGCCGCCGCGCACCCCCATTGGGCTACGGCGAACCGGCAATGGGGGGAAGTGGCCAATCAGAGCCCGCGGCGTGGCGGCCCCCAGGGGAGGACGCGAAGGAGAACTGCGGGCGCCGCTCCCTCACGGGACTGGGCTGGCGCTGCGCTGCCGCCGCCCCTGGGCCGGAGCGGAGTCAGCTCCGGCTGCCGCGCACCCCCGGGGCAGCGCTGACACGACTCTGCAGTTTGTGCTTGCTGAGAACGTAGGAGGAGAGGCCAGGTGTGTCACTGCTGCCCTCTCGTCCAACGTGGTCTGGGCTGTATGAAAGATTATAGCCAGGTCAGGCTGAGGGGTTGTTAACGGGCCTTGGGGGAAAACGTGCTGTGGGTAGGATTGTTCAAGTATCATCAGAGCCTGGGAAGGACAGATGTCCTCACAGCGAGAGCAGTGTCAGAGACAAACCGGCTCTGAGGTCGCAGCCCAGGTACGGACAGCGTTTAGATACAGCCTCGGGGAGCCGCAGTTGGCACTGTCAGGTCAATCAGCCCCTGCTGCTCCATTCAGGCCACTTCTAGCTCAGAGCTGGCAGGCGGCACGTTTAGGTCTGCTCCGCCCTGCAGTTCTGGCTCCTAGAATGGAGTAAATAGCTACCCATTTTGGGGATTTACAGAGAAAAGTAACACAGTGTTGAAAAACAAAGGGAATTCATGTATGTGAAGTGACTTGGACAATAATACATCACAGCACCAGTAATTTCTGGATTATATTAGACCTTCTAATTGTAGGGCATAAACACTACACAAGGAAGAATGAACAGTGGTTGCTGTAAGATTAAGCTGTAGCAATAACATAACATCTTTGCTTTTGGATCCCTAAATTCACCTTCTATCCTTCAGTCTTTTGCAAAGTTCTTATAGCAAAGACATTATTAAGTTCTATTTTGTAGAAAAAACACCTGCGTAAATTAGCGTACGTACTTTATTGCATAGTTTTGCAAACTGAAGAAATATCCCCCCCCCAAAAAAAAGAAAAAAAAAAATCTCAGTAAGAGGCAGCCATGGACAAAGGACACTTGAACTCCTACATAGTTCATTTGTTTTTGCCTCTGAAACTGCCCACAGGATTCACCCATGTACCACATCACAGCCTTGTGTGAGTCCCATGTAGCACTGTGAAGAATGCAAAGTAATTCAAAAGAGCAAAAGATTTTGATCTTCTTAGTGGCAAGGAGACAGGTAGAAGGCCTCCTGTCTTGGGACTTAAATCTTTGTAATAATGGTATTTTGTCCTTGCAACAGCAAAGAACTGAAACACTGCACTTGATATTACAGGATGGTTTAGAAAGCACATTAGTGTTGCTGAGTAGCGCAAATATCATAAGATGCTCAGCTGACTCTCTTCCACCAGTCCTGAAGCTGCAAGACTTTTTCCTGTGCATGTGATACCACTCAATCGAATGGTTCATTTTTTGTGCTGGCTTTGGCCCATTTTCCATAGCTATACCTACATTTAAGAAAAATCTCTGACTTAAATGCCAGGTCAGCATTAAAACAAGCTCAAGTACTAAACTCAGTCACATACACACACACAGAGTGTGCTTTTCTCAGGACTAAAAACTCATTTTCTAGTGCTGGAAGTATGAAGGTTCACTCACAGAAAAGCAAAAGATCCCCCACTGATAGTCAAATGTCATATTTTTATGTCATTCTAAGCAGCCTTGCTGTTCTAACTAAGACAACAGCTCACATTTGCTTCTGTTGTTACAACTGGGGCAAAACCAGATGTCTGTGGTTGCCATTTTAGCCGTGGAAAATCAATCATATGGGGCTTTAGCTGGCACCTGTCTGTCTTTCTGTGAGGTCGCTCACTCTCAGTGCATTTAGCACCGTTTACATGGTGCTCCCTACAATGCTTTTCAGTCCCACTTTAGAAACATAATTGGGTTAGAACGGTTGCCAGCAAAGAGCCCATCAATGCCAACCACCCACGGCAATTAACAACCACCTCATTGCAACAGGGCCCTCTATTGTTTCTGGTAGATTGCTGTAAGCTCCAGGTAAAATTGCCTCAGAAATTTTGTGGCTTCACATTGGTCATAGGAACATCAGCTTTTTTTTGATAGGAATCTCTTTATGATTCTTGTTTATGCACACAAACAAAATAATTCAACAGTGCTGTAAAAGTGGAAAATGTAAAATATAACTACAAAGCCTTCAATCACTTAACCCCCCTTACCCCCCATTCTTGTGCACAATTGATTTTCAAGCATTTTGGAAACTCCTACCATTTCCACTCAGGTGCAGCTGCAGGTATAACCTGGCCCTCCCCGAAAAAATGATTGAGCAGTGCCAAATGCTTTTAGCATGCAGGAATGAAAAATCTGTGGCACTAGAAAGTTTCAGAGGGTATATGCTGACCCAAAGCAACAGATTATAGAAAAGGGATATAGTTTTTTGTTGGCCTTTGTTTAAGATACTTCAAACTTTCTGTTTGCTTTGCATGGCTAGAGCAGTTACTGACAACTAAGGTAGCAGAGCTGGCAACTCCGGGGCGTGATCTGTATCCCAAAAAGCACTGGTGCATCTTTTGGTATAGACAACCTTTGATTTACGGAGAACACTGCAGCAACATCTGGGTTCTTTCTCAGACCAACACAAAATGTAGGCAGAACAAACAGGGACAGTTCTGAAGCCATTAGTACCTGATACAGAGTCAAGTCCACATGAGCTCTCCCACTGGCTTTTCTCTGCATCTGGTCCCTTCTCTGATATCAATAAAGATATGCAGTTAACTCAAGAGAGTGACTGTAGACAATCAGGTCTGCAAAGATTCTGGTTTTTTTTCTGTTTCCTTCTTTCACTCCACACTGAGGAACAGCTGGTTATAAACCTCACTTCACATGAAACATTTGTCTCCACTGGCATGCCTTACAACAGAGCTCTTCCAACTGTGACCCCTAAGCCTCATACAAACAGTGAACAGGAGTAATAATGATTAAATGCTCTCACCCTGGGAGAAATCGAAGTGACAAAAAATGGCTTGCCAAAAATTTATAGAATTCCAGTTTCTTATCATTCAGCCTAAGTTGTTTAAAGACTAGATAACCAAAATAATTTGCTTAGATTTTTGCATTCAGTAGATATAATGTAAGAATAAGTAGAGTAAGTAAATAAGCAGAAGAGATTTGACAAAAAAAATATTAACATATACATATATCCATATTTAAATTGAAAGTTTTTCATCTGGGGGAGAAAAGTTGATGTTTTTTAATCGCTGTCTTCTATTTCTAGTCTTGGAGGTAGAGAGGATTTCCTGGAAAGCTCTGCAGAGTCCTGGCGATCTGTGTCCCTCACTGTCGCCATCTCTCAGCCGCTCTCCTGACGGATGCTTGTCCTTCAAGAGCAGGGGATCTCCCCTCAGAACCCCAAAGGAATTAATCTGCCTTTCCATTCAATCAGCTGAGATTTTTCACATGTTTTCAGTGATGCTGGGAGGCGACAACAATCACTGTAAGTGATCTGCCAGATTAACTTACATGTGTAGTAGCATTGCCGAGGTGTTCCCTATGTTTGCATTAAATCCTTTTTTTTTTCCCTTTACATAAGGACCTGCCCCTGGTATCTTTAATTCATTTTAATGACTCCTGATCAACATCTGTAAAAATCAGGTTCAGGCTTAATTCTGCTTTTGTTTAGACAGTGTAAATTGAAGCTGAGAAAGTTATTCAGAATTTGTAGGCATGGACTGGAATTGTTGTTTTGATGACTAGCTTCTATTTTAGAATAAGAATGTAAAAATGCAATGTATGTTACATCAGTTCAGGCAGCTTTTAAAATAACTTAGTTCTTCATGGGATTTGAAAAACCTCTAGACATCTGTTTCAGTGGTAGGTAAATATTAATGTAATTCTGAAAATTCCACTCTGAACATCTATGCATCTCTTTTATAACCTGCCCCTTTCTGACCTCAATAGAGATAATTTCCTCTAGGAACCTTTATCATAAATACCAAGAAATGAGCTCCAGATAGTACAATAACTTTCAGAGAGGTCAAACTGAATTCCTGATGCAATCAAACAGTTAATGGAATCCGATAGTCTAGGTTAAGCTATTAATGTGCACAGTTAAACAGTACCTATTTTGGACCCATCATTTAATTGTCTAGGAGAAATATTCCCCATCTCAACTCTTTTTTGACCAGGTGTCTTTGTGTATTTAACAGACCTCAACATCAGGCAAAGAGGCATCTGGAAAAGGAATGCGCAGGCTTTACATCATCTCAACCCCAGTTAGAAGGCACAGATGCTGTAGCTTAGTTCATATTCAAATATTAATTTTTACCACACATTAGACACTGAAGGAAATGCAGCAGAGAGAAAATAACCCTCTGAAAAAAGAGAGAGTGGATTAAAATTCACCATCAATGAGGCACAGCATCACCAAGGACAAGAGGCCTGGTGTGTGCATCAGGAGGGATTTGAGTTTGGTGCTTTTAACAGTCCTTCGTAATTCAGTGCCGAGTGTCAAGTTAACAATAAGATCACAATGGCAAATTTTGCCTTTCAGCCACCTTGCCAGGTACTGGCATTATTTTGTGCTGGTGTGAATTCAGGTATTTCAGACACGGGCGAGGGAAGGTGACAGGTACTGCTGTCACATGGTAAGCAGGGAAGCATTTCACCCTTAGCAGATGTACCCCAGAGTTTGGGGATTTCAACCCTTTTTGATGCAAGATGGAGGAAGCAGTTCCATGGATGAAAAACTGTAGTCCAAGCATTTCTACAGAAGCCACTGTACTTCAAAGATTTAGTAAATCTTTGAGGCTGGGGTGGAGAAAAAAAATGTTTACATCCTTTCATTTAAAAAATGGATTTTACTTTGTCTCAATGCATTTTACAATTCACACTTTCAACAAAATTTCATGCAAGGAAAAGACAAATCAAGTCCTACTGTGCTACCATTGTAATCCCAAATGAACTAACTAGCTGCAGCCAAGGGAACAAGAAAAAGAAAACACATTTTTTATGTCAACGTGTAAACAGACGCCTTGTTGGAAGCAGTAATTGTTGGAAAACACTTTTGAGAAATACAGGAAACTCAAAATTTGCTACTGAATAACTCAAAGTTCAGGGAGAGAAATTCACGCTCAAAAGCAGTGGAGCACTTGAGGCTGGTGAGAGCCCCTGCTGGCTTTTGCAGCTAAGATGAGGTAGGGCTATGTTTTTAGTTAAGCTGGAAGATGCAGCCTCTGCTTAGTCCATGTCTTGGCTTATGCAGCTCCACCAGAAATATTGGCCAATATTCCTGTCTTCAATGCAAAGGAAAGACTATCCAGAGGAAGCTTGCCTTGCCTTTCAGCTCGAGGTAGAATTTGGAAGGGCCTTTCCCCTCTGGGCTCTGTGGGGGTCAGCTGCAAGGGCTGTCTTGGCAGCCAGCTATGTATGCAGGCTGCAGAGGGAGCACTGCTGCTATCTAAGGGGATGTGGCACAGGGGCAGGATTTGCTTGCTGGAAAATGTTTGCTTCCAGTCACAGGAAGGACAGCTGGATAAACAGGTATGAAATAAGAAAAGAAAAGCCTCTAGCAAGTGCATTAAATATTTAAGAAGGATGTTACTGTTAATAGCATTAAATGCATACTAAGGTTAAGAAGGCTGAGAAGCCAAGCTTTGTCTAAGATTCTTATGTAGTGCCTCTAACCTGTGCAGAGGCAGGGAGCACTGGCAGTTCTAGAAAGAGGCAGAAAACCCCAGAGTTTGCGTTGGCAAAGACAGGAGGTACTTATTTTATGATTCATTACATTATTTCAGAGTTGTGCTGACTTCAGCTGTTACAGTAACAGCACTCATCAGTAAGTGAAGCCTCTTGGGGAATGTGGGCAGCCTGTGACGTTCATCTCCCAGAAGGGGAAGCAAGTAGCAGTTGCACAAATATCCCCTCTGAAATGCCAAGGGCACTGGAAACCTTTACAGAACATCAAAAACTTTCCTGTAACAGAGCCATGCGGCTATGAAATGACAGAAAAGCTCACAGGAATTGCCTGAATGAAGATTTAGCAAGTTGTCTACACCATTTTAGCATGATCTGTTTTGAATTTAATTTTCTATACTTTTTACTAAGAGAAAATATCACTGAAGAGGCAGAAGGCTGTCTCCAGCTCTCACCATCATTTCTGGTAGTCAGTGTTCATTTACATGAACAGGGAAGGGCAAGAAAGAGTAAGAAAGTGACAAACAGCCAGTGTCCACTCTCGATGCAGATATCTCCCATGCTCCCAGTCTCCCAATGCTGCCCATTTCAGGGCCTATAGGAAGACCACAGCCTAGGAACCAAATTCTCCCATGAATAATATTGCTGCCACCCATTCTGCTGTTATTTTTCTCCTTCAAAGTATCAAAATAAACTTACAAACCATCATCCAAAACTTAGCTGCCCCTCAAAGTGCCCTCAGTCTCACGGAAACAAAGTTCTGTAGCAGTTTGCTACGCAGACTGCAACTGATGAGAGCCTGAAGATCAACAGGGCTGCAACCTACCTCAGTTCAGTGATTCCAAAGTCCTTGATAGGAGACAGACCTGGAAAACCACGACTTCCACAGGTGTTCATGCCCCCACATAGATGTTTCGAACTTTAGCTCTGGGTGTAAAAACAGTGGAATATCCCCTGCTGAAGTGTGCTTCTATGTCTCCAAACTGATAGTTCTTCCTTTGCTGAGGACAGTCAGTCTCTGGCTGTGCCTACAAGTCACATCCTTGGCTTTGGGGCATGGGCATGCCATCTGTCTTTTAGGAATTGAACTCTGCTGAAAAAGAAGACACCTGAAGGCTTTGGTTTCTTTATACATTCTTTATACCTGAATTAAGGAGCAGGATGGTCAGTCCATTCCCACAGAAACAACCCTTAAAGCCTTTGCCAACCCATTTCACTCCAGCTGCTCTTCCAAGAAGCCCATGCTTGGCTTGACAGCTGTTTCTTCACTTACCTCCGTGCTGGCACAGTTTCAGAGGTGGAAATCACCATCATCCATGCAAGAGTCCCATTCCCAGTGTGATCCCTGCTTCCTGGAACAAATTAGCAGCAGACACCAAGACAGCTACCCTGGATCCATGGACATGTTACGATGACACTTTCTGAGTTGCGACTTTCCCTACCCAAACACGAGTTTGTTTCTCCTCCAGTGTCAGAAGCGGGTCTATGTTTTGTGATAACATTACAGACCAAGAAGGGGGTTGTTCTGCTTTGGCAGAACTTCATCCTCTTCCACAGGTAAAAAACGCAGGCTGACGGTATCTTCCACTCTCCATTTCTAAGCTGAGTACTTGGCACTTTCACTTTCATTCTGGTAGATCCAGAATAGCTTTTCTGCAGTAAGAAAAAGCAGTTCAATGCCAGGACAATCAAGATTTTACGTGCAGCCTGATGGAGAACTGGCTGACATCCAGCACTGAATGACAGCATGTTAGAAGTTGCCCTTCGTGGAATTGTCATCAGTTCTCCCTGACCCAGCACCAAGAGCCATGGGACCTCCTGGCCAGGGTTTGCTGTCCTGTGGCTCTGAAGCCTGATTGAGCGCACACTGCCAGCAGGCCGAGATGGAGGAAAACAAGCAAGTGGCTCCTGTGACAGTCACCGATGGCAGTATTACAAATCCATGGCATCGTTGGGATTATCAGTTTTGCGCTGAAGCCAGCACAGAGCACGAACTGAATTGCTTGTACCACCCTCAGCCGAAGGCGGGTCTCACCTCGGGAGTCTGGAGCAGAGACAGCCACAGAGAGCGGCACGGGTCTGCACCGGGGCCCCGGCCGTACCGGGCCGTGCGGCGCTGCGGGCCGCCGCCGCCAGGGGCNCCGCCGGGGCCAGCGTCCCCCTCGGGGCAGCGGCGGCCGCGGCCGCCCACACCTGGCGGCGGCCCTGGGACCGGGATCCGGCCGGAGCGGAGGTACGCACCGCCCCGGGCACAGGAGGGGGGCCGGCGGGTCCCCTGCGCCCCTGCCGCAGCGGGAGGGCAGGGCCGGGCCCCGGGAGGCCGCTACAGTCCCGGTTCTCCCCGGGGACACGGCCCGCACCCGCTGCGGCCGCGCCGGATGGGGCCGGGGATCGGCGGCCGCAAAGACGTCACGGCTGCGGAGTTGCCTCAGGTGATCCGCACCCGTGCCATTTCGCTGGGCACCGCGGGCGAGGGTGTGCCCAGGAACGGAATCTGACCCCCTGACGTACCCTCGATCAATTAAAGCATCCCACCGAGTCCCTGACCTTTCGCACGCTCCTCATCCCCAGAGGTACAAAGCGCACGCAAGAGTTTGCCCCCGCAGGGGCTGGTGCTCGCAGGCAGGGATGGTGTGAGCCCGGCGGCCACACTAAAATCCGGCCACTGTGCGAGCTGCGAGACAGCGGCAGGCTGAGGTGGAGCAGGAGGAGTTAGTCAGGGGCTGAGTCACGATTGGGTTCGCCCCCGGTAAGCCAGTCTTTTCCCGTTTCCCTGTGATCTGCAGACCGCCGAGTGTTGCGATTTAACCTCCTTTACTTTTTTGCCAGGGATGACATCTAAGGATGCTTCAGGTGAAGCTAATAGTAACTGGAGATGACTTTGGCTATTGTCCTCGGAGAAACCAAGGCATCGTGGACTGTTTCCTGGCTGGCGCGATATCTAACGTGTCCCTTCTAGTCAACGGAAGTGCTGCAGCAGATGCAGCCAAACTGGCAAGGAGGTAAGCTACTTTCTTAGCTCCTTTGTGGACAGCCTCCAGGAAGACCAAGCCTGGAAAACTTAGTATTTTGTAGCCCCAGAACAAACACTGTATCAAAGCTCAGGCTGGTATAAGAAAACTGTATTCAGACACATTTACTAAGTCTCTTTATAGTAAAAACAGTGATCTGCCAACCAATACCTATAGTGCTCTTTCTCTAGTTAAGCCACTGCACCTTTTTTCCCCCTCAGGATAGGAAGCCGCTTCCACTATTTGACCAGTAGAATTTGGGTTTGTTAGACTTTCTCCTTCTGTGCTTCTAAAGGATGCATCATCAGAATGAAAGTGCACATTATATACTCAGACCAATCTGCTCCCCCTAAAACTATTAGAGAGTAAAAGCACAAGTCTTTAAATCTCATTTAATTTGATCCATTATACCCAGGCTGAACACAAGGTCATCCAGGCTCATTGCAGAATCAGGGAAAGGTATGATTCTGCAAAGGCTTATTTATAAATCTGGGCAGTGGAAAACTTGATTTTTTTCCCACCCCATAAACCTTTTTTAAAAAGCACATCAATATTTCTATTAATTCTAGGCTTGATAAACACATCTGTAAAAAATGCATACATAAAGAAAGGGACAGTACCTTGTACCTACCACCTTTACTTCACCAGCTTCAGAGGCTGCTGGCACAGTTAGGTCTGCAGCAGATCAAATGCTATGTGGCAGTCTCATGGACTAGTCCAGCAAATCCTTTAACAGGAAGCATTATTTGTATTTAGGAGGTAAAACCCAGCTAATGCTTCAGCTCCTGTGTGGGCAGGCACTTGGAAGCAGGAGTGTGTCCTGAAAGAGAGAACATCAGGATTGAGAAACAATTTGGGAAAGCAGAAAAGAAAAGGAGCTGTACTGCTGTTAAATAAACTGAGACCTTAAGCTTCAAATGCAGCTGCTGTGGGGGAGAGTTTCATGAGAGTCCTGCTGTCCTTGTTCTCCTTGAGCATCTCTCCTCACTTTGTTGTGGTTTTAGGGGTACTTGGAAATTGCTTGTAGCTTCTTTGGTGTAGGGTAGTGGTGGAAAGCCAGGGTGTGGTGTTAAGTGGCAAACTGGTGTGTAAAAAGGCTAGAGATTCCACACAAACATTGAGGTAGGAACTGCCTGGGAATGAGAAGGGGAGGGGCACAACACCACTGAGATTCCTAAAATCCTATTAGTAAATGAAACAGAAAACCCAGAGAAAGCCAGCACATCTCTCAGACACAGAGGCACTGTGAAACCCTTGAAGCCCCAGTGGTCTGGTAATGTTGTCAGCTATTTTAGCCATGGTCTTTAGCAGGCTTTTAAAATAGAATCCACCTGGCCTAATTTCCATAGCCAGGAAGTAGGCCATGTAATCAGGGGTTTAAAAAGCATCTTTGAATCCAGGTCATGACACTTGTGCTGGCAGCTGATACGGGTGTGAAAAGCCAGGTTGGAGGGCAGGGGATAGCAGAGGCTGCAGCCTTCTGCTACAATTTGATTTTTTTTTTTTTTTGGTGGGGGGAGTGGGGCGGAATGTAATTTTGAATTGTCAGTGTGAATGAAATGTATTTAAATCTATTCCTGAGCATATAAGCAGGGTGACTTTGGGAACATCGGTCAGCACTGAAGATCAACAGCCCAGGTTCTACAGTTCCTCATTTGTGTAACTCTCTGCAGGTGTGTTCAGCCCTACCCAGACATGAGGGGGAACATTAGTAGGTGTGGAGAAGAGGGTTCCTCATATTCTAATGCAAGCCCTTGAGCTGCTGCTAAGTGGCACCCGTGTGTGTAAACAAACTCCTGTGTCACCCCTGAGATATTTGTTCAAGTTACAAAGGCTGACACAAACTCTTTCTACACAGATGACAAATAGGTCAGACTTACTAGAAATGTCACTGAGTCCTCCTCATCTTGTGGAGCAAAAATCAGAAAGTATCACTTGCTTGACTGCCTTGCCAATATTATTCCCTTTTTCCCCTGCTTGGTGTCATCTCCCACCCCACTGTAAATACTGAGGCTTTTTATTTTATGGGATGGAAGTCTGCCCATTTTTTTTTTTTCCTCCCCATGTTTTTCTTCCCCTATTCAGCCTTGACCAGTGGCATAAGCAGGAAGAGTGGATCTATCCCCAGCTGAGAGAAGAGGCTTGAAGCAAGTAGCTTGTCCTTTCCCGGGGCACATTCCAGTGCTGTGGAATTTGGTCTTTCACACACGTGGTGCCAGGATTGTCAGAGTGATGGACTGCTTCTATGGCTGCTTGATAAACTGTCTATGACATGATTGCTTGTCACTGCAAGTCTTAAGCTTTCATTCCTCACCTGGTTTTCAGTTAATTGGACACAGAGCTAATTAATAAGTAGACAACTTTTCCTTCCTGAGTACCCCATGCTGCCCTACAATGTCAGCACTCAGCATCCTTCAGAAAGGAGCACAGTTCCTCTGAAATGTCTTTCTTCCTTTCATTTTCACAATAATTCTGTAGTTTCTGGGTATACTATCTGTTGCCCCGAGTCTTGATTATAAGCCTTGGCAGACACGTGAGGATAGTCAGCAGATCTTTGTATCAGCTCTAACACAAGCCAACTGCAGAACAGCAGAACCAGGCAGTAAAAAAATATACCTTCCTTGCCATTCAGGCTCAGGATCTTGGGCTTTCCTCACTCAGTGTCACAACTGGGCTGAAAGAAGGGGCACACTCATTTCTGGCAACAGAGAAGTTTCAGCAGAGGCCTGATCCATCACCAAACGACAAACCTATTGATAGCATCTGCCAGAGCAGAACATAACCAGAGCAGCAGGTGGGAGAACAGACTGCTATTGTGGGTTGAGGGTTTTTTCAGTAACTCAAAACTTTTCTCTTTATGGGGTCTCAACTGACTGTGATTTCCTGCTTATCCATATAATATAATCTCAATTTTCTACTTAACAGGCCCTACCTTGAAGTCAGCCAGACTTCCTGGTGATTATTCCAGAGCCTTTCCCAGAAACTGGAAGGGTTATTTTGTAACCTGAAAGAAGGAGATGCCTTAATTTTTCCTTAGAAAGATGGAGATAGAAGTAGAGACACCTAAGAAAGTTTGCTGCCATGTCCCCCCACCCCTTCCCTTTATATCAAACAGCTCAGGTGTTGCTGAGCCTTAGGGCCCTTTTCCATTTGTTTGTGTCCAAATAGCCTATGAAAAGTGACATATTTCAGGACACAATCTCAGTCTTCCTGGGTATTTTTTTGCAGTTTAAATACTGAACATCAGCTGAAGCCCCCACAACATCTGGGTACATTTAACAGAAGAATCTAACAAAGCCACATTTAATTGCTCTCTATGTTTTCACTTCCTTTCCCATCAACACTAATTGTAAAATGTGTGTGTAAATAGTGACTTAATTCTGACCCTCCCAGTCAACATCTGACTAATATAGAAATCTCTCATGCTTTCTCATCACCCTTTTGTGTGACTGTTAATCACATAGCAGACAGTTCCACGGCTGAACTGTTTGGATAGGGGTGGGACCCAATCTGAAGCCTAACACTAGAATCCCATGTCATACTGATTTTACTGGGAACAGCCCGTTTTGCTGACGTAAGGCTACAGACACAGGAGCTGCACTTGATACAGAGATGTAATTACAACAGATACTCGGGTCCCTAAGCTGTGTTACAGCACCAGTTCTTAGCACTGCAGAGGCTCTAGGGCATTTCTGGCAGAAGAAATAGGTTTTAGCAGTAACAGAGCAAGAAAAGATGCTATTTACTGAAAGACAGATATTACTGAATGGTAAAAGTGTGTGTGAGGAAGTATGCAAATGCCATCATGAGGAAACTAAGAAGTGCATGTTTTTGCTCAAAGCCTTGCTTTGTCTGGCTTCAGACACTTGGGTGTTCACTGAAGTGGGATGTTTAGATACAGATATTTACACAAGGCTCTGACTTGGGTCATGCTTGGGCTGAAAGCTGATGATCAGCGATTTCCTGGATGATACAAATAGGATGTTGAAGGTGGGATCTGTTTACCCATCAAGGGAAAGGGTAAAGTGCCATGCTTATGCCAGAGCATGCAGCCTTCAGCAAGGCAGTTGGGACTGTGCTTGGCAAATCTCATAATTCCCACAGCCATTGCAACTGCTCCCAGGAATACACAGAGTCCCATGGCATGGCCAGGCAGGACCCAGGACGCTGTTACTCATCCACCAAACTCAGAGTGACTCAGTGTAGTAACCATCTCCAGGGTCGCTTTGCTGCCAAGGATGTGAATGAACAGGGATTGCAGCTGCACATTGCCTCAGCACAGACATTTGTTCAGAGCACTCGTGTGGCAAAACAAGCAACTACTTGAAAAGGAAGCAGTTTAACTGCTTGTATTTCCTCTCTCTTTGATTACTGGACTGGGCCTGCTGACTCAGAAATCTTTCCAGGGTGAGGCAGTACTTGCTCCTTGTAGCGCTTGTTGTAAGGCTATTTCCTCCTGCACAAGCCTCTTCTTTTGTCCCCCCACGTCTACAGGGGATGCTGAGAAGAGAACCACAGAGGTAACAGCCAACTTGCAGTGCAAACAGCTCACTAGTGGATTAACCTTAGTGGCCTGAACCTCTTCTCCACAAGCTCCCAGGCAGCTCAGTCTAATGCTGCTCCTGCTGTAGGAACACACACCTGTAGCCACTGTTCTGTGGCTTTAGCAGGAGTGAACTGAACCCCTGTCCTAAATCCTGCTTCACGTCTCTGCTCTCTCTGGGGCGCTGGGATGGACTTGTAAACACAGACAGGGGCCTCTCCAAACAGATTGGAAGGGTCATTGCAACTTAAAAGAGTCACTGAAAAGAATTTGGAGACACCAAGAATATTCTTCACATCGTTTTGTTTTGAAAATGGTAGCTGTATGCAGAAACTAAACTGCTGCCTGAAGCCCAATGCCAATCCTTTTATTTTGCATCTCGTGTGAGCAATTAGCAGTTAATGACCAGCAGTGACCAGCAGGGCTCACCCTGTCCCATCTGGAAAGGGCTTGGCAGAGGAGTGGGGATGAGGCCAAACCCAGAACAGCTGAGCTCTGGTCCCAGGGCAGCATCACGTGCTACCTAAGCTGCTTGAGCTGCTGGTCTCTGCTTCAGTATTTCAGCCAATAAATTAGCAGGTATTTTACAGTCTTTTGAAAGATATAGGCAACTACAAAGTATATTTCTGTAGTAGAAACAATCATATGCACTCTGAAAAATGGGCCCCTTCAGGATACTCCTGCACCTTGACTTTTCTCCCTGCTAGCTTGCAGTAGAACTGTGCTGTACCCACTGAACTGTCCTCCTTCCCATATCCTCACAACCTTCTCTGCATGCCTTCTTCTGTGCACCTCCCACAGATGAATATTTCTGAACAAGTTTGTCATGTGTGGCATTTTGAGTTTTGTTTTCAGTGCTGTATCTCAGAGCCATTGAAGAGGAGCAATTCCTCTCCAGACACCTCAGCGTGCACAGTCTGCGAAGCCAGGACTGACTCCATGAGAAAACTGTTAAGATATTCAGCTGGTGTTAGGCAGAGCTCTGAAACATGCTCTAATGTTACAGTCAGGGTCTCCTCTTACCCGAGGACAAGGCCAGCTCTCTCTACACTTCCACATTCTGCACATTCCCCAGCTCTGGGGCTGGGTCTGGCTCTGGCGAGGAGCTGCTCTCATGTTCCCCAGTGCAGCCCTTGGCTCCTTGGTGTCCCACACCTGTCAGGAGGACTTGCCTTCTCCCGGAAATAGCTTCCCTCACAACATTTGAGGCATTGCACGATTGGAGGCAGTTCATTTGATGCTTCTGGGAGAAAACACTGAGAGGCTCAGCTGTTCATTTCTTGCCCTCCCACAACACATGAGAAAGAGAGCACTCAACAGACAATCCATCTGCTGATTCATGGTAACACATGAATCCTTTTTTTCTTGCAAACAGCACTGGCTGTGATACAAATAGTACTCCAGCTGATGCAGTTAAGAACTTCCCAGAGACACCATAAAGAATCTGGGGTGGACTTCTAAAAGAAAACCAAAACAAAACCTCAGGCTTTTCCTCTGTCTTTGGGCTCGTGCAGGGTGCCCAGCAGGTCACGGGATGGATGGGAAGCCCTCCTGCCACAGGACCCCTTCTGCACTGTAGCTGCCTCCTGCCCTGCAGCCTGTCACCCCCAGTGACACACCTTCCACTTCTTGTGTTAGCCAGGAGTTGGTGTGCACTTATCCTCAGACCCCAGCTATGATGAACATTTATCATCAGTGAAACAACCAGGCCCTGCTGCACAGAAATCGCCAGATCAGAAAAGCCAGAGAGGACCTTTTTCTCCACAAGCTGTTTGGTCCATTAAACAAAAATTCAAGCTCCTTAATCACACACTGGACTCATTTTGTTCCACAGAGCTGTGCATACAACTTGACTCCTAACATTTGAGAAGCAGTATCTAGCAACTGACTGCACCATCTACCTGGATCAAGACATGGAAGAGTCAGGAAAAAAAAGGCTTTCAGTCCTGCAAGGGCCAAAGTCTTAGGACCTGGAGGAGCTAAATGACTGCGACTTGGTCCAATCCATCCACAGTCCTGTCTCCAGTGAGTTGGTGCTTCACCAGTCAGCTTCAGACCTCAGACAGAAGGGGAAGGTCTCAGTTTGCCCACACTTTGCCTAAATGGAGATCATTTTTGTGGTACAAGGGCTGTGCCAGGGACAGACCACACCTAGTTTCAGGAGCTCCATGCAGAAGTTCCAAGGATTTAAAGCACCGCAGATTTGTTGCCTTGAAATTCACTCTGCACCATGACTCAGACTGGGCAGCACAGACAGAACACTGCAGTCCTGTCATCCACTCACTGAGTCAGACAGAGGCCACCAGTTGTGTTGGAAAAAGTTTCAAAGCATCATTTTGGCTACTGATTCTGAAGATTTCCAGAAATGCTAATGAGACCCAGCACAAATCCAAGCATTCACAAGTCCTGTTCTCATAGGGGAATCCACAGCACAGACCAAGAAGGAAACGCCAGCACCCTGCTAAGCCCTGTGGCTGAGGGGAGCTCTGCAGCCACACCAGCTCCATAGTTCCTTTTTTTTTTTCAAATGTTACAGAGTGCAACTAGTTAATCAATCATTCCCCTGTGATTCCTTAGCAAGGATCTACACTTCACTGTGGGCCTCCTTGCACTAATCCTTCTTTGGCTGTGCCAGGGAGATGCTGCTCTGTACAGCTCAGCCTTGTCACTCACCGAGTGATTGCTCCAGTAGACAGAAGCCTGGCCACTGCAGGCAATTCCAGCTGCAGCCCCTTGGACCAGGAAACCCTTAAACTCAGACAGTGTTTACACCTGTAGCCTGTGCTGTTGCCATAACAGCTTCCTTGGGCACTGTTTATATATAAATGACTGGATTCTCCTTAAGAGCAGCTTTAGGAGTCATCAGGTGAAACTCAAATGTCTCATAAATGTATCATCTTTAACAGGGTGAACAACTCAAGAGGAGATCTAGCAAGGGCTAATGAAGTGCTTTAGAAAAGGCTGCAATGTCTGGATTTTTCAGTTAGTTACCAGTGACTGCAGTTACTGGAGTGCAGTCACAGCACTTAGCCCAAGATACCGCGTGCTGTGAGCCAGGGTGGGAGCAGGGTTTGGGGGCACTCACTGGCTGGCCCTGGGCAGAGTGCACAGGGTGGTTACCTGGAGGTGTCCTGCTCTGGCTGGGGTCACTCTGCTATCCTTTCTGGCAAAGCAGAGATACAAAGGTGTGCTCCAGTGAGTACAGCAACACCTCTAAGATCAGTCTAGTTCTTACACTTAAATCTCCCCCTCTTTGACCGCAGCGAGGGAGGTACAAAGCTTAGCAGATATTTCATTCTGTTACAGACACAACATCCCAATAGGCCTGCATGCCAACCTCTCCGAGGGCTCCCCTGTATGTGAAGTGCTCAAGACTAATTCTTCTCTGCTCAACCAAGATGGATTCTTCCATGGAAAAATGGGATTCAGAACAGCTCTATCAAAAGGTCTCCTGAGTATGTCAGAGGTAGGAGAAGGCCACATACAGCTGTACAACTTGCCTTCCTGATACAAATCAGCTTGCATTTATCCCAGCACAGAACAGCTGAGGATCCAGATCCCAGATCCCAGCTGGGAGTAGGCTTAGAGATGAATCCTGCCTGTGCAGCTTGAGCTGGCTTTTAGGTCCTGGGCCTCATTCTGCCGAAGTCTCTGCAGCCTCTGAGAACACATTCCTCCCTGATTCAGTGCCTGTATACACTGTTAACTATTTATCTGAGGAGGCAGAAGGGGCATTGGAACAGTATTTACAAAGAACCTAGAGATCAGTAAAGAGCAAATGACAGAAAAATCCTGAGTAGGCACCAGGCTTTTTATCAGCTTGTGAAAGGTTTTGTTTCTCTAGGGAGATGGCTGGTTTTGCCCTATGAGCAAGGATGAACACGTTCAGGTGATCAAAACTGCATTCATTTTAAACAGAAATGGGTGTTCAAATATCCTATGTATTTAGAACCTCCCAGTATCAGCACCATCCCCACAAGCAGTACCACAAAGAGCCCCATGCCCAGGAGAGGCTCTGGGCAGCCCAGCAGTGCTGCACATCCCTGTACAGCCACAGCACCTGGTGCTTCCCAGAGCCAGGGCCCAACACCTGCCCAGTGAGGTCCCAGCAGCCCCATCACTCCCCTGCTCTCAGCCTCTGCTAGAGCTCGCTCTGACCCTTTTCTGCTGCACAGGTGAAACAGGAGCTAAAGGCCCAGGTGGAGCTGTTCCATGAGCTGACAGGTCACCTACCTCCTCACATGGATGGGCACCAGCACGTCCATGTTCTCCCAGGTAAGAAGGAAATCTTCCCAGCACCAAGCAGGTGAGAGGGTCGGCTCAGAGGGGAGCCCCCCTGCCACAGCTCCCTGTATGGGCAATAAGCCCCACCATGAGACACCTGCAGGCTGTTGTGGTTTGAATGTTCCCACCTGACCCCACAGTCCTGCCCACACCCAAACTGCTTGGAGCCCTGGGTCTTCCCATAGCAGCACCAGGGCATTAATGGCACAAACGGCCCAGGTTACACCTTTTCCTTCAAGGAACAATAATTTTCCTCAGCATCCTTATTCCATGTTCTCACCCACACTGAAGGAGGCAGACCAAAGCCAGCAGCAGATTGGCCAGTTTAAACTGGAGTGCTGGAGCTTGCAATAGCTTGTGGCTCTTTCAGATGCAACAAGAACTCCATCCTGTCTGTTGTGTTCCCACCCCAGTCTCTGCCTGCAGTTCTCAGCTTTAGAGATGATCAAGGATCTTTTGTCCTTGTTTTGCAAATTAAGTCATTGAGGTACACAGATGGAAAATGAAGTGAGAAAAGAATCCAGGTTTCCCCACTCCAGTACTAACTGCCTCTGGATAACATTGCTCTGGCTGTACAAGGACTTGATGAAGATCTTGCTCCTGACAGTGCAGTCACCTCTGGTGCACTCTGAGACCAGAGTCACTCACTTAGAAGGGGGGCTGGACTAGAGGCTCAGTGCTGAAAGGAAGAATGACAAGGCACCTACAGCAGAAGTTCAGGAAGAAATGTTTCCAGTATAGAAGGTGATTCCCACACAGATGGATTTCAGCAGAAGATAAAGCAAATGGAATTTTATTTTCTTAAACACAGGAGAGGAAGAAGCCTCTCTGCTAACAGCTTGCAGGGGACATGAGAAGTTATCCAACTCCTGACTGCGGTCTCTGGTTTTACTTACAGAGGTCAGGCACGTATTTGCAGAGGTGTTAGAGGAATATGGGATTAAGTACACACGTGTCCCAATAGAGCCAGGCCTTCATAACTGTGACTGGATTCCACCATCCCTGATGGACTTTTACCTGGGAGTAGAAGAAGATTCTTTTAACACAGTGGATGTGTTTACAAAGCATGGAATAAGGTAAGACAGGTATTACTCATCCTTTTTTGTAGTAAAACATTAAGATTTTATCAGTTCCTGATAGTATCTTTCAAAAATGGAACATGACCTTTCACTTTCCTCTTAGGACTTAGAGGTTCAGGAGGAGCACAAAAGTGCCGGGGGCACAGGGGTTTAGGAAGTTTTGTTTGAACAGAGATGAGTCACTTTGTGCTTGAAAGGGAATATTCTTTTCAGGGTAGGCTTCTCAGCCTTTCTAGAGAAGCTGCATCAGCCCTGCATCTGGAATATTACGGGAAATGCTGCATCAACACTGGAATTTTAAAAGTATTACCTAGGGAAAGTTTTCAAGAACTAAATTTTCATCTTCCTGTCATAGTAGAGAAAGGGTTTTAAGTAGCAGGAAAGAGATTAACTCGAAGCAAGTACTTGTTAAGGGGAAGCGAGAAGCTCTGAGAGTTGGCAGTACCACAGCTAGTGATCCCTGCTCCAAGCAAACAGCCTTGTCAGTGTCCTGCATCTCAGGGACCAAGCCCCAGTAAAATCCTTCTCTTAAAAGCTTAGACAGTGTTTTATGGATTAAAGATCTTTCACTAGAAACCCTTGCAGTCACCTCTCCTTTGGAGCAGATGTCATTACTTCCTCAGTCCACTGGAAATGCTATTTTCTGGGATTTTTTTTTTTTTTTTTTTAATCGGTTGTTCTGAACACCAGCAGCAGGCTGGCATTTCTCCTTTCTCAAGAAGAGCCGAGCTGGGCTCTTCTGAGATCATTCAGGTAAAGACTCCAGCCTCGATTTCTTCCAAAAACGTTCTCATTCTGCCCTCACATGCACTGGCTCAGCTCTCCTGGACATGTCCAGGCCACTCAGAACTGACACTTGTAGCCGGACTGGAACAAAGAATTGTGTGAAGCTACTAAGAAACAGCATGCAGGTGGTGTCCTCTAGGAGTAACATTTTGTCCAGTTATTATGGCTCTTTGATACATTCTGGCAGAAGGCTTCTTTAGCTTTATTTCAGTCACTTTTGTTTCTACTCAGCTGAGGGTTATTATTCAGGCTTAAGTTGTTTTGTCAGTGTGGCATTTCTCAGTTTAGCGCTGCTCTTCCCTTTTGGGAAAGTGAAATGCACCTGTAAGCTCACAGATGCCAAACACCCCATGTGCTGTGACACGGTGCATGTCAATACTGTCCCAGCAGCAGTGCTGGGGCTGTGCTGGGCCTTGCTGTCCCCGCAGAATTGATGCTTGAAATAGGATCCTGGTTTCAATCAGGGAAAGTTCTGGTTTTATTTTTGTTTATAGTTAAAACTTTTAAAAACCTCCTCCGCCTTTTCTATCTTAAATTTTAGGTAAATTTTGATTCCTAATCCACTGGCTGTAACACAATTCTCTTCCTACCTCTTTAGCATTAACACCAGTGTTCCCCCCTCTGGCTCCAGGTGGCCAGACATTTACATAGGCCTGAGCACCATGGGCAGGAACATGTCTGTCAGCAGCATCCGGAGCGCCATCGACAGCGCCATCCTGCAGCTCACGGCCAAGGCACCGCAGAGCGGGACAGTGACAATTGAACTGATGGTGCACCCGGGGTACCCCAGTGTCCCCCCCGTCGGCGGCTGTGGGGAAGGACCAGATGATTTCTCACAGTCCTGGGAACGCCTCCATGAACTCCAGACATTAATTAAGCCGGAGCTGCAGAGCTATTACAAAAGCAGGAACATTCAGCTGTGTTCATTCAAGGATCTTTAAATAAATGAGCATCCATCCATCCATCCACTGAAGACAGGCAGTTGCTAATGTCCAGATCACTGTTACCAGTGTCACCAGCCCTGGTACAGCTCACAGGAGCTGTGAACAGCTTGGGAATGGACACCACCACCCTGTGAGCAGCTCCAGGTACTGCCCCAGAGCCCCAGCTGCCAGTTTTAAGGCCACAATGTCAGCTCTAAATGTGCCAAACTCCTTCTGTGACACCCCCTCTACATTGCCCCAGTGCAGCACATGCTCCCAGGGCTCAGCTCCTGCCAGCAAAGGAGCAGCACAGAGACACTTGGCTGTGAGACACTGCAGCACAGCACCCTGAGGAGTCTGACCGTTTCTCCTTTCAGATTTAATGGAAACGTGCTGGGGAGCGGGTGCTGCTTTGGAGCAGCCACTCAGTGTAGATCACCCGCAGGGGCCTGGACACCTTCAGCATTTGGTTTTCTGAAAGCAGCCAGTCCCTGCCCAACTCGTACCTGCTCACCGATGGTGAGGGCTGCAGGGACACGTCACCCTCAGAGCCTTCCTCTTGCTGGAGCAGTCGGGTCACACGTGGCCCAGGGGGGTCTGCAGGAGCCGCCTCAGCCGGCAGGAATTGTGTCTCTGTCTGGTTACGTTGCCTCTTGGCATTAAGCCCCCCTAGGAAAGTAACATCAGCCACAGCCCTGCTGGAGAGGCTTTTTTGGATGACTTTGCAGGAGCAGCAACTGTTGACCCATCTGCTATTTCAGTAACTGCTGTGTATGAGAGCAGCAGCAACTGGTCCTGCACCACCCACTGCCCCTCAGGGCAACCACGAGCTGTGCCAGCCCTAAGCATGGCTGCAAGTGGGGAAGGTCCCTGGATTCGTCCCTTTTATTCCTGACACCAGAGCATTTGAACTCCAACAAGCCCCAGTAATGCTGATACGTTCTTACCTGCAGCCCTGTCATTCCTGTTGGACTTTCACAGGAGGAAAAATAATTTTAGATTGTTTATGCTCATTCTCTGCACAAGAGTTATCTATTTAACATAACCAGTTTTGTTAACCATGTTTTTTAACATTAAAAATGTCGGTATGATCATCGTTCTTTTAAATAAAAAATAAACTCAGGTCTTTTCTATTGCAAAGCTTCAGGAGGCTTTTGGGTTTAGTTACATCTGGTGAGTGAACTGAACCCACTCACCTGTCTGCTCCCACACTGCCGGAAGGGCCTCTCTTTCTACCATTAATGGGAACTGTCTGACCTTTCCTGTACCACGTCTGAGGGAGTTTTTGTCCTGTACAAATAGGAAAAATATCGAGGATGCTCTAGAATTTTTTTCCCCGATTCCTTCCTGTATTATAGAAAATGACTTAGGTGTCTGAGCCGGGGCCGGGTCAGACCCGCGCCCGGAGCGCTCGCACCCGCCAGCGCCACCCCGTGCCCGCCGGGCCGCTCTGCAGCCCGTACCGGAACGCAGAGCTCCATCGCTTATGGAATCGTCACCACATTCTCATGGATACTTTAAAACCTTATTATAAACATGTAAAGTGCTCCAAGTTCTAAGCGCTGAATTGGCTCTGATCGCGCCCATCAGGACGTTACACACCTGTGGAGTTGCGGATGTATTTCCTAGCAGCTGAGCACGGAAGACCCGAGGGCAGCCCTACCCGAGCGCTGTACTATGAACAAAAAACGGATTTTGTAAATTCTGTATTTTTAAATGAAGAGCATTAAACCCCAAATTTCCGTTTAATTAGAGACATGAATAAAGAACTACCAAAAGACTATTGAACAGGGAACCTTTCAATTGCATAAAATACAGGGAGATAAGGAAATTTCTCAGTGGTTCTGTGAAAGCTTTAAAGGCAACCCAAACTCAAATTAAAACACTACCACAATCCCAGCGAACTCCCAGACCTCTGTGAAAATAAAACCATGCCACAAAGCCTTCGAGAGCAATTTTTATTAGGGTAGCAGAATGGACTTGCAGAAAGCCTATACCAGTACTCCTGGGTGTAGTTTCACCAGTGCGCTGCTTTTATTGTGGATGTTCAACTGCACGTTTAGAATTCAGCATGGCTTAGGGAACCGGAGAGAACAAGAGCTTGATTTCCTGAGTTATCATAGGACTTCGCACTTGGATTTCTTCTCCTCAGCCTTCAGCCACACAGGTGCTGGATCCCTTTGTTCAGAGGCTGCCCCAGACACGCGCCAGCACTTTGTTTACGCTTCTCACAGTTTAGCAATTGGACTATGAAGAACACACCAAGAGAACTGATAGCGAGATCTGTCTTCTGTGTGACCTCTGCAGCTGGAATGGGAGCGGCTGGTGCAGCGCCACGCGGCTCGGCCGGAGTTCCTGGAATCACTCAGCCCTTCCGTCCCTTCCCAGGCATCCGATCACAGCAAGGCAGACAGACGCAGTCTTTGACCTGAGAGGCTTTACAACCACAGAGTAACTATTGAGTAGCAACGAGGGCAGCAAACTAGTGCTACAGTTTTGTTTCAAATAAAATTTAGAGAATGGTAAGTTTCCATGCCAACAGACATGATCAAAGGTACAGTGACTCAGGTGATGCAGAAGTTACACACTTCAGTTTGACAGATAATTTGGCATTATTTTATTATGAACCCGAGTGAGCGTGAACGAAACAAAATCAGTACCAACTTTCTGCAAATGAAGACACGAAGATGTGAAAATTTGGTAATAGTGCTCTCACAAGCCTGAAAACACTTAGGAAATGCAAGTTTCCGTAAATAAGGTGAATGTGGTTTAACTTTATTTACCTGCCAAAGAATCTGTCTAAGAACACTTAAACATAAAATTTCTTAGCTCCCTAACTTATAAAAAAATTTACTTTCAACAGAGGTGAGGTACTGGGCTGTCATTGTTTACACTAAATCGGAAGTGAAAGCCAGAGGAGAGGGATGAATGAGGAAATAGGAAATACACAAGACATTAAAACCAAGAGAGACCTACTGCTTGACACACTAGTTCTGAAAGGTTGCAAAGGCAGAGGCTGTATTAAAACTGAATTTAGGAGTACAGGCAACCACCCAGGTGTCAGGGATTTTTTAACTCAGCTTCCCGCACATCAAAATGCTATGTGCTCCCAGATACTGATGGATTTCTGGAAATAATCCATTCACTCAGTAGCAGACCCCAGCTGGAGAAGGGGAGACAGCAAGTTGACTGTGTGGCAGTTTGACTGTGGAGCTACGATCACACTCTGGGCTGGGGAGGAAAGGCAGCAGAAGCAGCAGAGACACGGCAAAGGATGCTCAGCTCTGAACGGAAAGGGCTCCCTTCCCTCAGCGTGCGCAGGAGTGCCCCGGGGCAGCCGGAGAACGGCTCTGCCCGGTGAGGCTCGGCTGACACTGAGCACTCACTAAATCCCCTGCCCGTGTGCTGGAACACAGCAGCAGCAGCAGCAGCCGAGCACACTCTGTCACACCTTATTGCTCAGGCCTGGCCTCGCAGCGGCGCTGGGGCTGGGAACGGCTCAAGGGCCATCCCACAAACACCGATGCTCCTGATGCATTCTGAGGGAAAACGTTCAGAGAGGACAGCAGTGCTGCCAGATTTAGTTCTTGAATTCAAAATTAACATTTCCAAAATAATGATTTTAAACTCAAAAGACAGTTTGTCACTTTGGTACCTCTTGGTCCCCAATTTCTGGAACTCTCCTGGACTGGTTGCAATGTTGTTCTGTGCACGTTTCCCGCTACTCTGCATAGGTATTAAAGATAGACGTGAAGGAAGTTTGCAATCACATTCCACTACTTGTTTGCTACAGATTTTTTTTTCCAAAGTTTTCCAAAAGCAGAACGTAAGCCATATTTTAATTCAATGAAGCACACAAAAACTTGGGTTTCCCCGTTTAATAGACATTGGCCAGATTTACATCAGACCCAGACATTATTTCTGATTGGTTTTGTGGGGTTGGGTTTTGTTTATTATGTTACAAACTGAAGTTCAGGGGAACTTGCAACAAGTCCCACAAAGCACAGTGCAACATTTAGAAAGAAAAGTAAACGAAACTGCCAAACACTCAATCATTTTCTGCCGGAACTGGGATATTTCTCCTAAGACATCACTTTGAGGAGGGAGTTAAAATTCAATGAATGAACTCAAGATAGTGGGAACTGCAAGGAAAAATAAGAAATGACAGCCACAACCTTTTCAATTTAAGGGCAGAATATAAGTCTAAGATATTTTTGATAAATTCTGACAAGAAAAAGAAAACAGCATACTTTAAAGTATATTGAAGCAGTGATTTTTAAACAAAGAAAGCAGAACTAGAACATCTTAAATTTTAATCCTTTCTTTACAGGTTACCTAGCCCACTTTTGATTAAGAAAACTGTAGAAAGTTAGTAACAGCCACAAGTTCACACCGAAAGGTGGCACTTGTCAATTTTCCATAGAGTCCTGCTTTACGGGGTGTCTCAAATGCACTGCTCCGATCTTCTATCATAGGTTGCTGACAGCACTTGTGTCAGATTTTAGTCCACTGGTCGCTTTTCACCATATTTCTTTGTAAACTCTTCAGCGTTCTTACAGAATTTTTTACGGTCCTTAGAGTATTCTTCAGCTAGGTCAGCCCGGAGGGGGTGCTCGGGCTGTGGATCATTCACCAGTGCTATGAGGGACTGGATTACTGTCAAAAGAAGTATAAATACCGTCAGAGACTAAGATGGTTAATTTTTCAAAATCAAAATGTAAGCAAAATTCCCCTGTAGAAAAAGAGCTTTAACTGCATTTAAACACATCCCCATAAATCTCAGGCCTTTTCAAGCGCAGGGTGTGAGTAAGCTGCAGTGATATGCCAAGATTTAGTTCAATGACCATGAATGAACACCAGAAAATCGTATTTGTAAACAAAATCAACATGAATAGAGACCAAAGTGCACTACAAATGATTTCCCATGTAACTGGCATCCCATCTAAAATCCTCTCCTATGGGATTTCCCACTCCTATGGCTGAGAAGGAATTGAAGTTCTCAGAGAAATTCACTGAAGGGATTGGGTAAAGATGGTATTTGCACCATGAAGCATTTCCCAACACCTGTCACAGTGATGCAGCTGTGACTGAGCCTCTTCTGGAAACCCTTTCTTCCAGCTTTATTTCTCTATGGTTCTTACTTCTCCTATGAACAGCAGGCAGGTCGTCCCTTTACTCTCAACTGCCCAAGGCAGCCACCAGTAGAGATGCACTGGGCCAAGAGGGGGGTGAGAGTGGCAAGGTGCTCACAGCAGTGTCACCAATGTCCCTGTCACTTTCCAAGGAAAAGTCATTCTTCAGGAAATGGAACTGCACCTGACATTTACACAGTGAATCTCACACCCCACAGTGCCATTTACTGCTACATTTTCCTCACACACATCCTCATAGGTATTGGAAGCTCACAAGGATCAGGGGTGCCACTGCCCAGCCGCCCACAGGTGACAGTGTTCCTGGGCAGGAATGCAAGTTCATACAATGCTGATCACTCCAGCAGATGCTGGAACACCAGAGTGGCTTCGTTTGGGGCATTGATCTCAGTCTTTTCCATCCACGAACAAACTTCAAAACAAATACTCACAGCCACACTCAAATCTGATATTTGTCTCTAAACTGCTGAACAGGAACATTTCTTACCACAAATCCAAGTTTGAACTGCAACAAACTACCTAAGGAATGTAGAATTGATATGAGCTTCCTGCACAGTAACTCACCAGTCCTGGCCTTACAACAACTGCCATCACATTGCTGACTGCCTGTGAAACCAGCAGAACACGGAGTGGCAATCCCTTCTCACTGAGCAAAGCAAGCAAAAACACTACAGAGAAAATGTGTGCTCAATAACCTTAATACCAGTAAAAGCCAGAAAAAACAGGCCTGGCAGAACAGGAGCTGCCTCAATATCCACAGCATTTGGAAACTATCCTGCCATAACAGTTGTTTCTAATATTAAGCATAAATTAATAAAAAGTACAGCAGTAAGATGCACATTTAATATGTGAAAGGTAAGTTAATGATTTATGATGAACCTAAGCTCTTCACTTTTTTGACACCTGCACGAACAAAACCAATCACTTTGATGCTGTACTAATAAAGTCACATTATTTCATTAAGAAAAGCTGAGACTGATTTTTCAGTGCAGAAGAAATCTGAAGAAAAAGGAATAGACATTTAATGCAGTTGTAGTAACCTTGTCACAGGGTCATACAACCATGTAGTAACAACAGATGTTGACACTAAAACAACTTCTTGAAGAAAGAGTTAAGACAAACAGACCACAACAGAGTAGACCATGAGAGATTTGCAATATTCTGATACCCAGGATTGGTTCCAAATTCTGGTTTTAGCACAGCTTTTATTCACACTCTCAGATAAAAAAGGAATTGCTACTTCTCAGGGAGACATTGACTATTTTCTGCATGCAAACAACTGCTTCAGTAGTTCCAGCTAATGACAGCTTGTTTTTCAAGCTGGGTACAGACACGTAATTCCTTTAAGTTAACTAGAGAAGGCTGACAGGGCCAAGACGGCTGCTCAGGTGTTAACAGAAACCTTCCACACATTCCTTCCACCTCCTCTCTCCCAAGGATCTTTGTCCTGTATAATCGGGGATAAATCTACAACAAATCTTACATCTTGGCTGTCCTATTTCAGAGGTTCTTTTTGCTGCCACCTCCATTTTCACCAACATTCGGCTGCTTCATCTCTTCTAAAACAACTACAGGAACTTTCCTGTTTTGTCTTTGGGCAAGGTCACACAACTGGAAGTACTTTCATTAGCATGCAGGAGTACACAGAAAAAAGAAATCTGAAGCACAGGTTTGTTTCCCATCAGGAACACAGATTGTGTGATAACAACCTTAAAGAAGAGCCTGGAAGAGAGAAATATTTTCTCCTAGGGTCACTGAAGCTCTAGCACTGCCCTAAACTGCCACTCATTTGAATTAATATTCTTAAAAAATAAGCTTTTTTTTGCAAGGATGTTTGCTTTCTATATGTATAATAATAGAAGCTTAATACCCAACTAATCATTACCTGCCAGACAACACAAAATTCTCACCCCAACAACTAATGCAAACAACAACAGGAAAAAACCTTACTTATATTACACTCAAGTCTGCCACAGAACCTGATGAAACTCTTTTCCTTACTATATTTAAATTCTTACCAAAGACATTCAACACAGCAAGCCTGACAGCAACAATCTTCTAAGAACTACAAGTTAATCTGTGTTATTATTTCAGATTTTGTTTATGACTCCCTTGATATTTCAAGCCATATGTTCAAATCACTGAACCACATGGCAGATTCTAAAATATACAAAGCCTTGAGGTTTTAGGCCCTTTCTTTCAAACATGCAGGAATTTACTGAACACCTCTGTTTTCTAAAGTCACTGTTTAAAAAGAAACGCAGAATAAGCCCCACACAAACTATCAGCAAAATTTTAAAGTATGCTGAGGACACTTCCTTAATAAACTCCTCAGTCATGAAGAGTTTTGTGGTTTCCCGGAGCTGGAAATGCCACTTCAGTGCCAGTACCTCAGATTCCAGTAACAAAATGAGATTCCACAAGAGCTGTACTCTGTGCTCACCACATGTGATTCATGACACAAACCTTACAACAAATACACCCTCGGAGCACTGAGAAGCTGACAAGTGAAACATTATTAGCTTTAAATTCAAACACACTACAAAGTTCCTCAATACCGAGTTCTTTCTCCACGCGCAGTCCTACCTTGGTCAGTTTTGGTTGCTGGCTTCCAGTTTTCAGCACTAATTACTGGCAGACAAACCTGCCCCTTTTCATCGATGTTAGGGTGATAGATCTTTGTTTTAAATGTAATCTTAGGAGGTTTGAATGGATATTCTGCTGGGAAGTTGATTTCAATTCTGAAGGCTCCTTTATCATATGGAGGATTGTCCTGCAACAAGAAGGCAGAATGTCAAGAATGTGGCACATGCTAATGGACACAAGTGAAAACCAGCACGGTACAGACTCGGATTTCTCTGATCTCTTGAATGACCTCTTCCAAAGGCACTTTCTACCAACACCACTGCCAGGTTTATGTGTCAGGAAACATCAATACCTATGTGAGAGGCAATGCAACCTGCACATTTGCATCCACCCTAGAAAAAGCAGGTTGCCATTATCCTACAGCTGGCTGACATTTCTATTGGTAAGAAAGCATCCAACTCAAGGCCCTCTCTAGTAAGTAGTTTTATTCCCAGCTTCGTGTTTCAAAAAACATAGTAAACCCTTTCCAAGACACAAACAGCAAGCCTGACAAGGGAAATGGGTTTCTGAACAGTTATTTCGTGTGTCTCACAACATGGTGGCACAAACAGCAAAGCAATTTGATTTGTCAGATCTCCCTAAATGTTTCGAGAACGTTTTTGTGCTGACTACACAAAAATCTGCTGAGCATTCATTGGTACTAAAGATAGATATTCACTGTGTTTGCTGATGAGAACATTCTGAATTTGTATGCAGTTTCAGCACCCACTCTTATCAGATCAGTTTTGAAGGAGCAGGATGAGAGAACTGTGAAGTGAGCAAAGCAGTTCTTCATGCTGAAACAGAAAAAAACAATGCCCAGAATTTCACTCAGAAAAACCTGTTAGACTATTGATACTGATGCTTCAGATACTCCACAAAAGAGGCAGAACAAAAATAAACCATTGCTACATTTAAAGCCTATGAAAATACTGTTCTGCACTGAAAACATTAACTATGGAATGAAGCCTTTCCAAACACTCTGGGAACATGAATCAAAGGATGAGAGTTTCCAGTTGGTGTAAAGGATAATCACACACATTCTTCATTAGCAACCAGACCATTCCCTGCAATCAATTCCACTCCAGAATTTACCAATACTTGGGGGTGGGGAGTGTTCTATTAAAATATTTGTCAACAGAAAACATTTAATTTTAGGCTCATCCATGTGGAGAATCTGGTTGTGTGGTTGTAAGAAATACAGCAGTTTCTGCCAGGGGGAGAGGCAACTACACCAGCTTTAAAATCACTTTTTACCCAAGGAATCCTAAAAGCTTTGGAAGTTGAACTAGTAACTTGTGGTGGTGGTGACAACTTAGTCACTGCCCTCTTCCCCTACACCTCAATTGTTCTTGCCTCCATCATGTGCTGTAGTTTGTAAGGATGTTCAGTGAACTGACACAGGAAGTGACCTGCCTTAAAAACATCCATTTTCTTCACAGTACCTCACCAACATGTTAAGCCAAAGATGTAAGCAGAGTATGCAAGCAACTTAACTTATATTATTTGTTGTATTCGTTGTATTTGACACTGACAAAGAGAAATGGAATTTTAAATTCTGAAACACAACTTGCATTCACCTGGAGTATTTTTGTTCTGCTAAAGTTTGTCTGTAGACAGCAGTTTTGATAAAGTGAAATGAAATTCACGGTACACCAACAGTACCTCTTATGAGAACAAGGAGCCTAGGCTAGAGAATCTTGTTTGATGTTGAAATCAAACAGGGTACCTTGGCCACCCACAGGACACAAACTACTTCATTCTACAATTTAGAACAGGAAAAGAAGTTGGCCAGGTATCTTCAATTTGCTTCTCAATTGAGTGAGCACACTTAAAAACTAACACTTGTTCTGAAGACCAAAATATGTTACAAACAAGAGCTTTTAAAGCTTTACAGTTCACCTTTATATTATCTTTCACAATAATTCTGTATGAACGCTATTAAAAATGATAACGGTTATCTTTCACACCTTCATTAAGCAGCTGACCAAGAAATGCCTAGTTATAGCATTTAATAATCAGTAACTGGTTAGTCCTGCTGAAGTGTGTGTCTTTAAACCCTAAGCAAGAACATCTGCTAAAACGGAAACAGCACACAAAGCAAAAACACACAGAAAAAACCTAAACTTTCAATGAGTTCACGTATTGCATTTTTAAGCCATCAGCTCTACTAACACTAAAACATCTACAGTATATCCTCAGAATAAAAACTCATACTACTCTTTGAACACAAACACAAACAACACATTTTAAATTACTACAGGAAGTGTAATTTCCTAACAAAATTCTCCCTTAACTATACCAGCAGTGAATTTGAGGCTACTTGCCCTGTAACAGGGCATATTACAAACCAAAAGGCAGGTCTGGAGCACAGTTCAACGCACCGACATTTAAACACTTGTGATGCTGCAAAGCTTTGCAAAACAAACACCACACTCATCCTCTGTGGAGGAGAAACTGTTAAAAATAGCTGCTGTACACCACACATTCCTAATCTTAGCAGGAATAAACAAGTATTTTTGTGTTTTGCTTTATTAATCATATTTACCAACCTTATACTCCTTCAAAGTATTATCAAAGCACTAAACTGTTACACATGAACCACAAAGCGGCTGATTAAAGCAAGTTGTTCCTCAGCTCTGTCAAATTTCAGTGTCAGATCCTGCTTGCTTTGTTCACAGGAGTAGTGTCAGCCACTCCAAGGAATCCCTTGCAGGCACATAAGCAAACAGTAAACTTAATGTATTCCACAGCATTTAAAGTGCAAAGGCCCAGCCATTACCTCAGCCTGTGCCATGTGAACTGCAGAGCAGCAAACACAAACCGAGGCACAGGCACTGCTACAGAGATGCCTCAAAGTCTTACTCATATAATAAAAAGACAGACTTACACTGGTTGGGGAGGCTTTTTGGTAGCACCCACAGAAAACCACAACTGCTGCCCCTATGGCCCATCCCCCATTGCTGCAGACTAAAAATAGCTCTCAGAACCAAGCCAGCCATGTGGGAAATACAAGAGGTGAAAATCCAAGTGACTTTCAACCAAGAAACCAACACACCACATTTCCTGCTTTCCCCGTAGCAGCAAATCCCTCTCTATTGACAAATAAAATGCTTATCACTTCAATTAAACATTCTGCTAGAAGACTGTAGTGCTTTAAAAAACAATTAAGTGAAATAGGTTTATTTTGGCACTAATTAATGCCTAAATAAAGATACTACTTTCTTTTAAAGAGCTCACTTCTGAAAACCCAAACCTTTTCCTTGCATTGAATTTTTCCCAATACTCAATTTTATCCTAGTAATAAACCTAGTAAATTAAGAAAACACATATTAAGGAGTAAAAGTATTTAATATTTTCTTTCTTTTTCCTATGATCATGTAGATTTTGTACTTCAAGCTTAAAGTAAAACCAAATTTCACTTGCTTCTCCCTTCCAACACCTCTCCCAGCTGCCCAGTGCCACCACTGAGCTCCAGCCATGTGTTAGCCCAGGCCTACAATAAGAAATTATTTCATGGTCACCAGCAGCACTACTGAGCTGTGGATTTATGAGATACAAATGATCCTCATTTTACTTTAAAGCTCATAAGGAGTAGTCTATACTCACAGGAACAATAAGCCCTTGCCAGGTCAATAAATTAGCTTCATCAACCTGGATATTACGGAAGTTTTTCATTCCACATTTGCGGATTTCTTCAAGCTCCTGAAAAGCAAAGCAAAGTGTTAAGTGTAAGTTAATAACTGTATTAAGCAAGATGCTCACATTTATTTTTCAAAATGCTTAAAGGTCAATGTGGGTTTCTTTAATTAGTGGTGGCAACCGACACAAATAAGAGATAAAACGTTGCACCTGTAAAAAGTAAAATTCCCTGAGACAAGATATTAAAACACTTTTTTTCTGATATGTGAGGAAAACACAAAAATATCTTGTTATTAACATAATTATAGACACAATGAAGCAGAAGTATTAAAAAATAAATTTAAAAGTGTTTTTCTGTTTCAAATATAAATCAGTGCCTTCGGCCACAGACTATTGATAATACTGCAAGGTGCAGAAATAAAAAGCATCTTAGGACTTGTCTGAAGGAGAACAGTGATTTGGAAGAACTATTTCATAATAGTTTTAAACAGGGATAAGACCACTGAACAGGCCAATTATTTCAACTGAAAACAAATACATTCCTGCATGAACAGCTTAAATTGATCCAAACCCAGAAAAATATCAATCTAAGCCAAATGAGCCTTGTTTAGAGCAGTAACTTGGAAAGATTCAGCTTTCTCTCTGTTTAGTAACTCAAAGCTCACAGTACACATTAAGATTTCTGTCTTTAAAGCTGTGTCTGTCTTGAGCAAGGTTATCTTTCTACACCAGTCAAACTATTTTTAATCAGTTAGCGAACCAGGTATTACCAAAAGAAGTATTTCAGCATTTTTATATTTAAAATGACGTTTAAGCCCTGCTGTAGGGACAGTTTCCTGAAGTATTTCAAAAGACCTAAAAAGAAACACCTCAAGATTCCACTTTTATTTCCCCCACAACTATTACAGTCATTTGCTGTTGAACTCTGCCATTTTATCTTTGAAGAGAATTTAACCAAATATGAATTCAAAAGTCATCCACAGCAAAACATAAAAGTTTCCCAGTGCTTTCAAAACTGCAGCACATGCCTGGTGGCAGCCTAGGTTAAGGAAAATGTTGCTTATACAGCAGCACTGGTGTGCTCTGACAGCGCTCAGCCCTGCACTGGGTGCAGGCGTCTCGCAAAATTAGGCTGGATATAATTATGATAAACCCACTAATTATAAGCAAAGGCACTACACACTGCAAAACAAAAAAGATCCGTTTTCCTGCTACGAGTGCTGTGCTGTCTGTGGTTTGTTTTCTAAAATAGCTCTATGCTCATCTTGGATCAAACCTTTCTGCATTTGACTGGCAGATTTAATACTTGCAGTAACCTCTTGCATAAATTCAGCATCATGATAAAATTCAAACTCAAAGGGAAAATGAGAATTCCAAATGCACATGAAACAAAAATCACGAGAGCTACACATCAGAAAATGAACGTTTTTATTCCTACCCACTGCACCAACTAAAGAGGATACTCTGAACACGGAAGTTTAACCTTGGAGGCTTGGATACTGAATCGATGCCTAACACTATCTTCATGACACTAACACTGACTATTTAGTCTAGACCCATGGATTAATCCCCAAATTCCACTGCTGCTCCATTTATGCAATGTCACAGATAGTTTGGGTGGTTTTTTTTTTTAAAGAGCTAAGAGGATTATCCTATTTCTTAAAGCAGGAAAACATAAACCCCCCCCAAAATAATCCCATGAAGCATATTTATAGGGATAGAGAGCAAACCAAAATATTCAAAAGAAAATAACCTTTATGATTGCAGCTCTAAGAGGTGCTTTACCAATCACTCAAAGTGCAAATCCCCACAGTGCCTTACTCTGAATGCTCCTGCACAAAGCAGCAGCTCAGGGAGAGCCAGGCAGATCCTGGCTCTCCTGACAGGGTCAGGAGAGTAACTTGCTCTGAACTGAGTTTTGCTGCTCACTCTCATCACATACAGAACTGTGAAGTCCTGACAAACCCCTACTTCACAGCACGTAAAAGGAATAAATTCCATTCCACATTAAATGTAACACATCAAACATTGGGAACAAAATAAGCTAATTAAGCAGTAGGTATTTAAGCATGAATAAACGTTCATCATCCCAAGTACCTTCATTCTAAAATAAGGCAGGGAAAATGGGTTTAGACTATTTTCTAGTTAACTATATTAAAAACATTATGCATATGACAGAAATCTCCCCCATTATGCCCAGTGGGACTACAGCTTCCATGCAGGAGCTTTTGTCCCAGGTTCAGACAATAGCATTATACTGCTGCTGGCCCAGAGAACAATTGTCCAGATGCAAAAAAAGGAAGGACTATGACTCCATAATTCTGGTATGTTATTAAGCCAATAAAACAAATTAGAAAAGCGTGGCTTCACATTTCTGGAAAATTAAACACCTGTATTTTATAGTTAGATTCAGGTTAAAATCTGGATGCTGAATTAAGCAATGCAAGAATCCCATACAGAGATAATTACAAAACGGTAAAACTTTGTATGTAATCAAAGAAAACTTTAAAATAAATATGCAAATTGTTTCCCACTTTTCCTCAAGTCCACCACATGAGAGAGGGAATTAAACAGTACAGAGGCACTAAAGAACTAGATAAAAATTATTCAGGCCATCTTCCTCTTTAAACTGACATGTGAGGCCTTCGCAGGAAACCACTTCCAAAATCAAACCCGCGGTAAATTACTGGAGTGTGTCAGGCCTGTACTCTGCCCTTCTCCTGCGGGAGGAGCTGACAGCTGAGCGAGGGACAGCCAGGGATAAACCCGGCAGTTCCGGGCCTCACACGCAGCCAGGACTGCAGAGGTCAGGGACAATCAAGCCACCTTAGCCGGGCACGCACCTGAACTACAGGCTTAGACAGATTGCAATTTATAGTAGAAATTACTTTTCTCATACTAGGAGTGTTTCAGACTTTGTATCTCACTCCAAATGAATCAACTCCGTGGCGGAGTTCTTTACGAAGAGCTTTTTCCCCACTCCTGTCCCCACAGCTGCAGTGTAACACTACACAAGCCGTGCTTTCAGGAGTGGTAAGAGCTCCACCATTCACAATTTAAGGGTGTGAGGGGAGGTTGTTTTGGTTTTTTCTTCTGGCAACTGCCAAACCCCATAATAAAGACCTAACTGCCTCAGGGCTTGGGAGGCAGACACAACTGCAGTATAAAAGTACTGTTAAAAAAGTGAATGAGCTACTAAATACTTTCAAGCAGCACAGATTAAAAGCTAACAATACGTTCAACGCGGGCTTGAGCAACTCCAAAGGGACAAAAACTACTTTATGAGGTAAAACGATACAGTCCAGATACTTATTTCAAAGTAATACTTGCGAGTCTAGGCAGACAGTAAATAGATTAACTCCTTTTCTTGTCCTCCACCCCTTAATTTCGTCAAGTAACATAATTAAAGGAGCACAGTAGGAGCGTAACTAAAGGTTAGATGACTGTAGTAAGAATTTCAATCAGTCTTCGTTCCCCACTCTTTTATCAACCTTGCATGTGACCTTGCTGCACTGGTCTCCCCAGCTGAAAAACTGAAATGTCTTAGCTCATGGGGCTCTCTAGAGAGATGATGTTTGTCATTTGGAAATGTTCAGACAAAGTGTTATACACAGCACATGAAACGGAGAAAACATTTTTTCAGAGGTGGTACCGGATCTTCAGATATATAATGCTGAAGGTAGTCATAACAGTACATACTACTTCTCATATATAATCATTAAAGGTTTAAAATTGTCATTTTCAATACTGTGTAATCATTTGTGCTGTTCAAATAAAAAATTAAATGTTTGAAAGTAGAAAGAAAAGTGGCATCAGCCTAAAATGTAGCTAAGTCTTTTAAAAACCTTGCAACTGTTTTGTCCGTATATCATTCAAGTTCTAGGACTTCTCTAAAAACCCAAGCCAGATAGGATAACGCAGTGAAGGCAAATACTTGTAAGAGTGCAATCCCAGAACATGGGAAAAAGTGTAAGAGCTCATACTGACTTTAGTAAGTTCCGCATCAAGCCCAGAATGCTATTAAATTCACAAACAAAACCAAAAGTCACCTGAAGTAATTCTAAACCATTATAAACATTATAAACAACTTATATTTATCTGTTTATGAATACATTTTCTAAAATATGCCTGTAAGCCAAACAGCTCCAAAACACTGATCAGAAACTGGCCAGTTTCACTTTCTGGATTTACCAGTACAGAGAAGTGTTAATAAAACACCTTAAAATCTGATTCTACCACACCAAAAAAATAAAAAAAATTAATCACAAATCCAACCAAAAACACAAACAGAATTTAGTTCTTATAAGAATCAGCAGTAAGTTTCCTCTGCAACATTACAGCCATGTATACTCACATGTCTTATTGGCTGAGCAATTCCACTTTTTGGCCACGAATTTTCATTTGATTAAAAATCCTTTTGTCAGTTCTCAGTTTCAAAAACAGAAAATGCATCGATATTCTCACTTCTGCCTAAGGACAATCATACGTTGCTCAAAACCATATTTCCCTTGTTACTAAGAACTGAAATTTGGATCAATTTAGAATTATTTTTCAAGTATCAGAGTTGTTCAAAACCCCTTTATTTGGGAGCACTACAGTGTTTACAGAACCGCAGCATCCCGGAGATTGCAGGCCACCTACCCGGGTGTGGTCCCATGTTTGTGTTTTATCATGGAGTTCAACAGTTGCATAAATGTTTGACTATGCAACCATGGAACTGGAGCAAAACCAATAAAATTAAAATAATTGTCTACATATCTCACTTCGTATGTGAAGCGTTATTTACTCTTTAAATCCATTTTCAATTTCTAATGCTAGAGATACTTTTGAACATCTAAAAACCAGGAAACCAAAGCATAGGCTCTTAAGGGCACCTGAGCTCCATCCCAGGCAGTGACCATGGAAGGGCACAGCTCCACACTTGGGACAGCACAACCTCCTCCAAGAGCACCCAGGCACTCTGCGGGAGGTGCAGCTCAGCACCACACCTTGGTGTGCAAGGTACCGTGAGTGTCCAGCCAGAACAGCCTTCCCTCTGCAACTCCCTACAGCATTTAGCTATGGATCCAGCACGGAAAACGGCTTCTTTTACATTAGTAGGTGGCAACTGTGCAAAACCTTTCCTTGAAGTCTCTGGCACAACTCTGAGAGATCCATATTCCCCATCATACATGTCTGGAAACAATTTCCTTTCTACGAGAAAGGGCCATGAAGCCCACTACTGCCCTTCAATCTTCTCCTAAATATCATTACTCCATATTTGCCTGTTTTAACCCTGAGAGACTACCTACAACACCACATCCTTGACAAAGCTCGTGGGCTTTATTCCCACCGCTCGCATTTCACAAGGAGTCAGGATTCAACAACTGGGGCTCTCTGAAGATGTGTAATGGTGGCTGACAGATCAAACCTCCACCTCAGATCTGGAATATGAGTCATTAGCCATGTTTATTTCACATTTTCGCTAAGCTAGGTGTGCTCCTGGACGGGCACACCTCCACGCAGCTGCTGTGAATCAATGGAGAAGACTTCAGTTAGATGGCACTATTTGATGGGATAAAGCTGGGCAGAAAGAAGCCATAAAAAAGGTCTTTGGCCTAGGGAACCGTGATGTGTTCAAACACACCCTCAGATAACATGCCAATCTTGTTCTCTTTATAACTCAAATTCATGTTTAAAATTGAACGGTACAAGTACAATGGCAAAATTTGTAATGCTTGTTTCACACACAGGTTTGTGAACTGAAGATGCAAATGGCTTCCCCAATTGGAAAAGGGCATCCATTCCCACCTGGACAGTGGAAATGACTCCCAGTTTCCTACAGGCAGACTGTGTTATTATGGATGTACTATATCCAGTCTCTTTGAGCCGTGGTGATTAATATGAATAACTATGATGTATGACTTGAGTCCACAAAAGATGCAGTACTTCAAAATGTTGGCAAGACCTTAAGGAAACAGGAATTGCTTAATTTTATATAACTGTAATAGGTTTAAGGTTTAGTCTCATTTATCAAAGACAAGCTTGATTATTTAGCTCAAAGAAAAGACAGCTAATGCTTATCCTAAATTATTTTAAAGGTAATTGAGTGACACAGTGAAAAACCCTATTTCCTTTAGTTATAATCACTCATCATTCCAAGACCCTGACAAAGACACCCCTAAGATTCTTCCCAACTGCAAAACTTCAACAGTGAAAGACTTTAAATCAAAGTGGACCTGCGAATTTGAGACTTTAGCAGTGGTATTAGGTTGATACACATGTGAGTTTGGACCCTCACATCATGCTGCAGCAATCCTGATGACATCATCCCTACAAGAGCTCTACTTTGTTCCTACGGAGACGAATGGCAAAACCAGAGCCATTTGGGCTGCCTTGACTCCTCAGAGCAGGAGGGAGCTGCTTATTTGACAGCCACTGCAAGTTGTGTGACAGAGCATCCCACAGCTCTTGAACTGCATGAAAACCACACACAACACGAACAACCCACAGGTATTAAGCAATAAAAACAAAAGTGAAAACACAAGAGGTAAGTTATCAATGTCTCCTTCATTCCCACACCACTCCCTCCAAGAAACAACTACCACACCAATTTTCTAGAAAATAAGGTCACATCATCAAAACTCCTTTTTATTGTATTTTAGTGGAAGACTGAAGTACTAACTAATGTTTCAGAAGTACAGTGAAAATGAGGAAGTGGGCTGAAAAGGAAGAGGTGCTGGAATTACTAAGAACAATTTTTCTTGCATTACCTATTTTAAATTTTTTAAAAAATTGAAGATATCTATTATTCCTACCAGAGTAGTAGCACTGTGCTTTTGAACAATTAATGTATTTTTCCAGAACAGGCAGAAAAGCTGCCTTACAAAAATAGTAAACAACCATTTAACTTCATATCTGAAACTAAGGGAAACCTTGAGTATAAAGCAACAGTGATTATGATAATAAAGCCCTGACAAAACACAGCAGCTATCAAAAATGAAATACAAAATGAATTCCATCTCACCAGGATCCTTAAGGACAATTAAAGGTTTATGCCTACTGATTTTTAATAGATATGAATGACACTGCACACAATGTATCTACTCTTTAATTTTTAAATGCTCGTTAGAAGATTTAAGCCAACAAAACGAGCCTTATAGAAGCACTGCTGAGCTATTGGTTTCTTCCAAAATATGTAAGTTATAATGGTTATTTCTATATCGGCACCATTAAGGAAATGCAACTTCAGGACGTGCCTGGTGAAATCCCAGCCCTACTGGGGGTCCACGTCCTTGAAGCCAGCTGTAAAACTGGTATTAAAGGATTAAGTTTAACAGAATCACCCAAGTATCTGTCAAATCCCAGTGCAGCGTTACTCTGCATCCCACAGGGACAGGTTTTTTAATAAGGCTGGAACACTGCTCAACAGTTACAGAGTCTGTCCCCTCCATTTCCCAGGACTGGCCTGTAAAGTTCATTGATCTCCTCACAGGCACTTTGCATACAAATCCTGTTGGGTTCTGCCATAGCATTTTACAGATGAATAAATTTTATGTCACTCTGTGCAGGTGTCCTAGGCAAACCTCACTGCTTACAGTTTGCGATGTTAACTGGCAATTATATACAACACATAAAATAAATTTGTATGCTTTGGGGGCAATGGTTACCATTTTCCTTCTAAGAAGTACCTTCCTCCTCAAGGAAAATAACGAGAAACATAATCTCGAGTGGTATTTAACCATAAGCCATACGTGCTCTTGGTTAAAGCCCAACTGGGGCCGAGGTTCCATTTCAAAGTATCATCCACGGTTCAGAACAAATAAGAGTGAAGACAAAAACATTACCACGTCCGCAGCGAATGAAGAAACTTCTGAACCCAGATCCATGTTTCTGTGTGATAAACCTCTTACTCATACAAGGAAGAGGTTACTCTCCGAAACAACGAAAACGAAATTATTTCATCCCTGGGCGTCTGGGGACGGTTCCTCACCGGGGCGAGCGCGGGGGAGCGGCGAACCCCCCCTCGCAGGGAGGGAGGGAGGAGAGGGCGCTTCCCTTACGAGCCCTCCCCCGGCAGGGCTGCCGAGCCCTCCCGCCGCCCCGGGGATGCCCCGGCCCCGGGCGGCGGCGTTTCCTTCCCCCCGTCCCTTCCTCTTTGCTTAGTCACCCTGGAGCCCCCCGAGCGAGGGGGTCGGGGCGGCCCGCGGCGCCCGCCCAGCGCCCCCGCCCAGCCCCGGGCGGCAACCGGGCTTGCGGGGCGCTGCCGGAGCGCG
>VZRR01006232.1:84031-112957 GCA_013398015.1 Oreocharis arfaki | reverse complement strand
CTCGGCTGTGTTTAGCTGTGCTCGTCTGTGCTCAGTACGGCCCGGCCCGGCCCGGCTCGGCTGTGTTCGGCTACACTCGGCTGTGCTCCGTTCGGCCCGGCTCGGCTCAATTCGGCCCGACTCGGCTCCCGGCCGCCCTGAGGTCTCGGTGGTGCCTTTTCTCCGAGTGCCTTTTCAATCACTGATTTAAAAGTGTTGCTGTGCCTTTTTCTATCTACTGTGCATCCCCCAAATTCGGTACCACCTTCCTCGGCGGGGAAGAGACAACCACCTGTAGTTACAGGCTTTCCCAAACAAGCCCATGCCCTCTTCAGAGTCCTTTATAACATATATTTCTTAGTTTCTCCAAATACTTCGAAGGGAGAGGGGAGGGCGTTTTCAAAAGAGGCGCCTGACCACAGAACTATCCTCAGCCCCGCTGGTCTCTGGTGAAACCACCCTTGGCCTTACCTCATCTTGACCGGCCCAGTCCAGCCTCACCCCCTGCTTCCAGTGTCCTGCCGCGATCTCCGAGAGTAAAGTGCTGTGGAAGAGGAGGAAATCCCCTGTCGGTACTAGTCAAGACTGTCATTTGCCACGTGCTTTTTAGCCCTTCAATGGAGCTCTTACTTTAGCTGCTCCCCAGCGCTGACCTTCCCCAGCTGAGGAGCAGTTCACAGTCTCACCACAGGATCCAGCATCAGTGCAGGTGTCCTCAGGTATCCAAGACACGGGGCTGGCAGATAGGGCATGGGGCATAAGTTTTTAAGCCATATCTAAAATGCCACCAGACATCTGTGTTCAGGTACCTGAGTTGCTCCCTAAAACATTCTCCTTTGACCCAGTGTACTCAGGAATTACTCCAGGACTGCTGCATAGGTGGCCTCAATTCCCCTTTCCCCCACCCGTGTGTCAGTTCATGTCTTCACTTGATCTAACTCTTGTTCTACAGAACAAGCCACAAAAAAAAAGTTCTGAGCTCTAAAATAAACTTTACAGACTCAGACAACCTGGAAATGTGGTTATTACAACAGGCTTTCAAAAACTTGTAAAAACGCAACAGTAGTTTTTAATTATGAGGCACAGGATTTTACTCTTAAAATTAGTCCTTGAATAAGCTATTTGCTAATCAATATTTGCATTAATATAGTACTTATTGCTACAAGCCTCAATCAACATTTGTTAATGAAATAAGCTATACAGCACCTACAGAAATCACCTTAATCCTCACCTACTTCATATGCATATTATGAAATACTTTGTAAATAGGTATTAAATATATTTGATGATCATGATAACTTTATTCTGTTAGATATGTAAAGATTTTTGCATTCATTTTACTCTAGGAAAATGGAGTCAGAGGAAACTGAAAGAAGCAGGCCCTCCTGGGGAAGCAGTGGAGAGATGCACGGCAAGGCACGCACAGGTTGTGTGAAACCAGAAGCTGCAGAGACTCTCTGAGGAGTCTTGATGTGCTGCTAAAGTGGGATGGTGGTGATGAAGATTTAAAACTGCTGACATCTGATAAAAAAGCTAGCTCAGATTCTCTGATTGCAAAATGTAGAAATACCTAAATCTGATACCATGGTAACTTGGAAGAAGAGTTCTTACAACTGAATATCCAGATGTCTACAAATATGAAAAACAAGCTGCTTCAGACACTATAAGGATTTCTTTATTTGCCAAAACTCTCTTTATATCTTCAGCTCATCTTTATTTGACTGCATTATTTTCCAAGACTACCACATCTTTGCATATTCTCTAAAGACTTTTTTCCCCAAAATACAATTATTTGGGCCCTCATTTATACTGCATTGAGACACAGAGCCACCAAACACCAGAGAGTACTAAAAGCACCACAGGGAATTCTGAAATTACTATCTGTAGTTTTAATCCATGGATTTATAGCTTGTAAGAGAGTGTCAGAAGTACCTGGGATAATTATAAGATAATCCGCATCTCCTTTAACAAGACAAAAATACCACCCACACTATAACTAACAACAACCCAGCCAGCTCTTAAGAAATCGGTGCTGAGTGTAGCTGTCCTCACAAATTGACACTTAATGTTGAAATGGTTTATTATAGCAGAGTGTTTGAGAAGTTTACACAGAAGTGGGCACATTTCACACACCTGCTGCCAGTACCCTGGATCCTTCCTGTGCCTGGGTCAGGCTGGATCCAGAGCAGATCTGATGGCGCCAACACTCACGTGCATCTTGTGGATGAGCAAGGACTATGCAGCTGCACTCCCAGTGCTGGCTCTCACCTGGATGCCAGTTACTAAGTCAGGACACGCTGTTGCACAATCCTGGAGAAGCAGCTGGAATTTCTTTGGAGACAGAATTTCATCAATTACCCCTTGTACTCTTCCGTCAGCAGCAAAACCCAGGCCATTTGTTACATTGCCTGGAAGATGGTTCTGCATTTTTAGACTTGCTTTTTGGTATGGTTTCTAGGTCATATCCATTATTATACTTGAAAGTTAAGAGTGTCCAGAATGCAGGTTTTAGTGTTTATCCTGTAATATCTTCAAAAGACTGGACACTGTACTTATGCCTGCCCTCTGCCAAAGATAACTTTCTATCACATTTCCACTGTTTTAAGCAACGTAACTGTTCCACTTCTAAAAAAGAAATTGTGCAAACAGACTTTGTGAACAAGTGAGCCACAAGACCTCAACCCTCAAAAACTCCAGAAAATATTCTCATGGCTACTTCACTGTTACGAAATGGCCATCTGAAAGAAAACAAAAAAAACCTCATGAAAATTGAAGGGAAGAGGAAAGAATAAGAGTAATTTGGTTGCTGTATGAAACCTTGGTACCCCCACATTGTGCTTACAAGAGGGACAGGTTACTACACCACAAGAACAACACCACAGAACCAGGGAAGGTAAAGAGAAGGGCACATGTGGTGATCAAGAGAGTGTAACAGTGACATACTCAGAGAGACTAAAGTAGCTGGGGGTCTTCCACCTGCAGGGGAGGAGGCTGAGAAAATATGATCAAGGCTTATGAAATCATAAAGGCAGTGGGTAAGGTGAATATGAAGCTATTATTTGTCAGACTGGAACAAAGGTACACACACAGGGACTGACCAGGCATTACAAACAGCCCAAAGACAGGGCCTATTTTCACAGCACGTAATTAATGTTTGGAACTCCCTACCACGGGCTGTAGTAAAGGCAACTGTCAGCAGGTTCAAAAAGAAACTAGTCAAACTGGGTAACAGGTCTATACACGGATTAAAAAAGAGAATAGGCATGGAATAATCATCTAACATCTCCAATTGATGCCTGGTCATAATTATGGATGCTTGGAAGTGTGAGGTGACAGACTGTTGGCATGCATGGTGGTCCCTAAATAAAGCATCTTCTATGCCATGGACAGGGAGAGAGGGGTGGGATAGGTGGACCTCTGTTCTGGTCCAACTGGACACTCCAGACATTCAGGATTCCTTGGATATGATGGTTTCCAGAATATAGACAGAATTCAGATTTCAAATGGGTTCCAATACCTTGAAAATACATCAAAGGGACCTGTAATCCACAAGGGCAAAATTAATCTCTAGGAGCAAGGTAAAAGGTAAAAAGATAAGACAAAAAATAATTAATGCCTTAAATAATTATATGTCTCTCCATTGGAATTGTTAAATCTAAAATGGTTTAAAAAAAAAGACATAATTTGTTGTTCTGTTGACAATCCTCCGTCCTTTATTCCTGGCCAACAATTTAAAGCTTTTGTGTAGGTTTTCTTGTCTATTCAGTCTCTTAGATCTCTAATGACAAGCATTTTGAAGCAATTAATTACGTATGATGATTGTCATCTGACATTTGTTCTGTCTGGTAAGTATACATTATAGAATTGTAAACTCATTGTCTTCCTCCTGCATTTTGTGTGTCATGAATATTTTTACAGTGGTTCTGTCCAATACAGATACCTTTCCCCTTGAATGAAATATTTCTTAACTTTATGAAAAATGAAGTGCATTAAGTCCCCTTTGATGCTGGAAACTGGTCTAGAGATGGAGAGGGGAATGTACAAAGTATTACAACAATAATACCATGAACTTTATGCTGCTTTCTGTTCATACTTCATTAGCTTCTATCAGCCTGAACTAGAGACAGGTCCCATGGTGCTAGAAACTCTGAATATCACAGTGAAAAAGACAATTTCTCTCTGAAAAAGAACCTGAGCAGCAGTGTCAGTCAGGGACAATCACCCCCTAAAGGGCCTGGAGGGACTATGGAGTGTTCTTCAAGATAAGAACTGCCTTGGAGGGAGGGAAGCTCTCTGGAAGTGTGGCAGGAGGCAAAGCAGCACAAGCACAAGGACACTAAACTGCTTCTACTACCCAGCAACTGGAAGAAAGATCCAGGTAATGACACCAGACCACTTTCAAGGCAATTAGGCCTTGGCTTCTTACAGATGAGGCCACTGAGACACAGGAATCAGTAACAGACAAGTGTTTCTTAATTCTAGAGTCTCCAAGACAATAGGCTGCAAAATTTAGAGTATTCTTAGCTCAACATGGCTATGACCCTTTTGATGGACCTAAGGAGCACCCTGAAGTAGAGCTTCCTCTAACTACTGGAGAAGTGGCTTACAGCACTTGAGACTTGGATGAGGATGGCTGATTTCAGGGAGAGCTGACAGATGGCACATCCCTCTAATGCAATAGAAGTTTCAAAGGATGACATGGTGACAACCTAGCCTCCACAGCCAAGTGAGCTCTTGCAGAATGCAGATCATGAAGTGAGATTTTGCAGCAGAAACATGAGCAATGGAGGAAAAAGGGATGGTCTCCACGAAGGAATCTGTGCCATTGTGTTGGCTGATAGACCAGGAGATACAGAGATTCCCTTTAATCACGTGTCAGTACCTTATCCAAGAAATCCCACTTTAGTCAAACAATTTGCAAGAAGTATAGTTGTTGGCTGGGAGCCTCCACTTATGCTGGCTGTGTAGATATTAAATGTGGTTTCTATAGCCAGAGAGTCAGCTCAGAGACTCAAGCAGTGATTGAAGACTTGGATTTTAAAAAGTCAGACCTACCAAATTCTACTTCAAAGTGTAATATAAAAAGGAAATTCATGTTAGAGGCAACACACCATCCTAGTAGGGAGAGATTTCCAAATAGCTCCAAAATGTTTAACTCTTAGGAGCATCATCCTATTTCAACAGAGGTCAAGCAGCAATTATTTACATGCTGTATACCCTAAGGAAGGTACATGCCATGAGGCAGAGGTCTACTGCTCTGTGTTCCAAATCTTGCAGCCCAACCCTCAGCAAAGAGCAAAAGTGGAAGTGTGGCCTCAAGACGTGAAATGACACATTAACCAAGAGCAGCAGGAGCAAAACTCGGCACCAATAAGATTTGTTACTCCATCCACACATCATCAGTGAACATTTTATACATCAGCTGATAACAAGGACAGTTAATGCTGGGAGATCTTCCAAAGGACTGGGGGAAAGGGTGGCTCACAGCTAAATTATATGTGGAGTATTTTAAAATAAGTGAACATTCAAATATTTAAATTAAGTAACATTATTTAATATGATTATTTGTTTAGACCAGTGGAAGGTTTACTGGTTTTTAAAACATTGTTGGTTTTGAGATACAAATGTGTTTAGTTCTTGCAAACATGGATGTTGGAGATGTCTTTCTTGTGATACAGGCTTACTTAAAGCAACATATTTCTTGTATCTTTTCAGCATTTGCTTTTAAACCCACTATTTAGTGAAGGATAAACTTGTAAAACCTTACTAGAGTTATCTTGCCCTTGCAATGTGTTTAGTTTCACAGTTAACTCATGAATTAATCTCTTTGATGAGAAGGGGATTTTGCAGATGTAAAGTGACGAGGTCTAGTGGAGGTTCTGCCCATTCGTGTGGAGAAGAGAATCTGTCCCTCCCAGACATGGGGACATTTGTGGGCCAGTGATATCGTGCACTGGTCTGGCTTCTGGCCTGCCTGTATGAGTACCTAAAGACCTATCAGTAATTTAGAAGGTGCTTTTAAAATCTTTTCAATTTGTGAGCCTTTGGTGGTTTTACCGCGAGGTACAGAATACAGGAAACTTCACCTTACTACTGGCATGAAACTGCTCTTTGTCACTCACTGCGGATGTCTCAGAGATAGCCCGTAAGCCCCTGTTTATCAAATAGAAAGGGGGAAAAGGAACAGTTGCTCCCAGAGCACACGCAGGGAGCAGTTTCCAAGGCCGACTCGGGGCTGTGCGGATACCATTAGGTGGCAGCAGAGCCCGGGGAACGAACCCCCCGCGTCCCTCGAGTCCGGCCGTGCCCCAAATGTCCCTTCTCCCCTCCACGGCCCCAGCGTCGCCTTCAGGGGATTTTAAAAAGAAACTTTCAAAGCAAAACACTTGCTCTTCATCAATGTGATACATTGCAGCTCTTCTTACAGCATATAAACTCTAGAGAGTTTCCAGTCCTTAAAATACTTCCCCCTGCTGCTGCCAATATGTTCAGCCCGTTGGGAACACAGGGCTGCAAAATGACCAGGCTGGGTGGCTCGGCCACAGACACACGACAATCCACAGGGTGGTCACAAGGTAATTCCGGGAACTGGAGCCCACACACTTGTGCTTGCCCCACTGCAAGAAATGCTCTTTTATAGCAAAGCTGACACAGGCTGGATGTACTTTGGGTGCCCTTCTCTCCTCTAATCTTAGCTCAGTTTGATGGAGCAGACCCTGTGGAATAACATAACATTAACCCAAGCCCAGTTTTATAATTCCGGTATTTCAAACCCCCTAATATCGTTCTAAGCAAGAAAAAGCAGGAGTGTCATCCTCTGAAGGGGATGTACTTTGCAGTGACTTTTACCCCGACCTTTCCTGCATAGCACATTTCACTCCTGTGACCCAGGCACAACTGCTAAGCTGTCACATCCATGCAGAAGGAGGACTTAGAGCTGGCATTAACAACTTGCTGCTTATTCACAGAGTCAGGACAGTGACAAGAAGACAGATCCCCAAAGTATGATCGAGCTCTTCAAGCTGGCAAATTCAGAGCATGCTGCTTAGCAAAGGGATTAATTTGTATCAGTTATTTGTCTTCACGGTGTTCGGTGGATACACCTTTACTCCTTATTGCCTGTAGGTAGAGATGTGATAAACATGGTTTGGCAGGGAAGGTTCAGATTGGATCTTCTTACAATAAATCACTAAAGAAAATAAATCCTTATGTCACGTATTTCTTCCACATAACCAAAAGCATGTCCCCGGTCAAAATGGCATTCTCCATTCTATAATGGGTTCAATTCTGGCTCTGTGCAAGGGGACAAATGCCTCCAGCCCCTGTTTCCATGGGTGCCTGTCCAGCCACAAGGAGCCCATCCTTTCACGTGTCAAAATAAGAGAGGAACACACATGACAGTCAAACCTCAAGTGGACTTCCGTCCACATGGTGAAGAAAGCAATGGAGTGAGTCAGAGGAATTGTTCTGCCACCTTGGATCTGGCTCCCTGTCTGATTTTTCACACTTGCTTCACTTAAAAGGATCTTTTCCGTAACGGGGAGTAGCAGTGTTTCTCAGGTGTTGACTGTTCCTTCTGCATTCCCCAATGCCCCTTCAGAAAAACAGAGCAGTGGGAGAAGTATTGCCAGAGCAAGAGATGACTGTCAACTTCTGCTGTATCTTCTCATAATTCTCAGAGATTCAATTATTAAAAATTTAAGAACACTTTATATTTTAAGTCACCCTTATTTCTAGCTCTTTATCACTAAACATTGTTATGGTTTTCCTTCAGGTCATACTAGTGACTTCAGAAAGCTCCAGCACAACAGTGTCTATAACTGACCTGTGAAACCCCAGCATCAAGAAGTTGTTCTTTTTTGTATTAATGGTATTCATCTCAAAATAAAAGGACATGAAGAAAGTTCCTAATGCTTCAAATAATCAAATCACAAAGTAGGAAACCATCTAAGTTTTAAATCAAACTTATCAAACATGATCTCTGAAAGGGCTCCCAGGTGACAAGAAACATGGTAAAGACAAAAATAATTTTTCAGCAGCATTTACATTGTATTCTATACTGCAAAATAGCTCTCCAAACTCTAACAGAATTCTCCATTGCTTACCCTACCCTACTAAAGAAAGACAAAGAACCCAGGGAGAACAGAGCTTCCATGGCTTATGGCTTTTAGAAATTACCTGCTAAGTGCGTAATTTTAAAGTGATTGTCTTCCATTAGGGCTACAATAAACAGCATGGTGGAAAATTCTATCTGATTAGCTTTTCTAATGAGCTGCAGGAGGTTGTGGAGGCCAGAGCTGTAGAATCTTAAACATTTCATCACTGATTACAAACCTGCCTCTGAATTAATCAGATAATGAAGTGCACGGATTTAATGAGCCTTATGCTGATCAACAAATTATCAGTGATCCTTGCAGATTTTTGGCAGGCTAAACACCTTTTTCATAAGATTTCCTAAAGTAGAAAGGTTATAAAAAGCATGTGCTCTCTATATAGTTTTTAATGCAATAACCAATAGACATAAACTTTATAATTTACACAATTATTTAATTTACTCACAGTGTGTTTAAGTTTCTGTTGGGGCTCCAGGGGAGCTGCTATTATCACAGATGCAGTTTAATTGAGACAGCAACAATTAAAGATGAGCTAAATCTTGTGAACTTTTAACTGCAATCTCACTGGAACAAGTGGAGCTCTGAGTCTGGAAATGAGAGAAAAGGTTTTAGACATTGCAAATATTGGTACTGTGTGCAAGTCCAAGTTCCTAAACCCAGACCCTTTTGATAGAACTACTCTCCATGCCAGCACCAAACTGCTTCTGCCCTGACCTCCTGGTGTCCACCCTCCATTGTTCCCCCTCCAGCCATTTCTTTTCCCTCCAGGTTTCATTCCTGTTGCTAGAGTTTAATCACACACTTCCATTTTGCAGAACCACTGGCCAGTTCCCCAAGCCATTGTCCCTGGCTGGGCAGGAGAACAAAACAAAGAGTGGATGCCATTGGGACACAAGCCCACGTTTGCCCTGTGCTGTGCCTGGCCTGCCTGGGCCTGCTCCCTGTGAGACACAGACCTTCAAGGCACAGCCAGAAATGGGCTCACTTGCTCTTTCTCCTGAGTTTTGGAATGTTCTGCTCTTGGGATCTCTTCTCATTTTCTGCTCAGTCACCAACTTAATACTCACTGAAAGATCAAAGTTATTACTGTTAAAATCTAATATACTGCTCTTGGCTACTGGCAGATCTGGGGTATGGACTAGATAGACCTTTGCTCTGATCCACGATGGCATGTCTTATGTTCCTATTATCACTGAAAATTTACTTTCCCCAAAGGGATGTGCTTGTAGAAGTCCATCTGTCAAGTGATTCATGAGAAGTGGACATAAAAGAGAACTGAATATGACTAACTGAATACATTAAAAAAATTAAACAAGTATCCCTGGCAAATGAATACTTGAAAGATCTTAAATAAAAACACTAAGAACTTGAATTTGTCACCTCTCTCGTCTCTGTTTTGCATTTAAAATGGTTGCACCTTTGATGAAACATTTTTGTAATGTTATGTATTGCCCTTTTCTTATAAAAACATATGTGGCTTTTCCTTTCTATCTCAGTTGTTTTGGATTAAAGAAGAAGAGGCAATTACAGCAATATCAAAGAAAGAGACAGAAGCAATCGCATGGATCAAATTATTATCTCATTGAAATCCAGGGGCCTGTTACTTGCAAGTTCAGTCAGACCAGGATTCATCCTCGGTGCCTGGAACGGTGGCAAATTGGTTTTAATCTCCGCACATTTCTCATCTGTGCCCAATATGATTTATCTCGCAATGCTAGGTTCTTGGTATTTGTCTGGGTGGCTTTTAATAAAGATTCAATAAAAATGCCAAACTTTTTTTGTAAAGTAAATTTTGTAAGGTAAATTTTGTAAGAAATTTCATTTTTATTTCAATTACCAACTTCAAATGTTCAGAGTCACTGTGAAAGTAGAGCAGTTTGACAGTTTTTGAAAGTATTTTTACAATGTTTGCTGCTGAGAAGTGGGAATAAACTGGATTTTATGGCAATAACCATTTTACACATTATTCTCAGTATCAGTGGGTATCTTTCAAGTGGTGCTATGTGTGTTGTAAACAAGGTATTGCTGTGATTCTCATAGGGCATAATCAGAATAGATCAGCCAATAGATATGTGAGAGGTGGAATGGCACAACACTGACACTCTCACAAAATAATCAGATAATCTCATTTTTCTGCCAACTGCAGATAAAGCATTGCTTACTGTGGGTTTGAGGGTCTCTAAAGTCTTTTCTAATCACAATTTCAAACATCAATTGTCTTGTTGCTTTGGAGTTTTCATGAAAGGCTTAATTCATAATGTGAGAAACCAAGACCTTACCAGTTTCAGGAGATAAGGATATATATCTGGAAATAGGAGATTGTGTTTATCCTCAGCAAATACCCACACACTCAGAAATGAAGCCCCACTATTTAACATAGTACCCTTTGCTATAAATTAGCCCACTATCTCTTATCCTGTGTTAGTGTACCTAAGCACCGATGATTTTAAAATATAAATATAAAATAGAAACACCATTTGCATTTTTGGAGTCTTGCAGCTTCCCTCACTACTTTTCTAAATTTAATGAAGACAGTTCTTTCAGCCTTTTCTCACAGGTCATGTTTTCTCAATCTCTTAGTGCTTTAGCTCACCCTCTCTTTCTCTGCCTCCCCACTTTTGCTCTTTTCAGACTGCAGAGTCCAGGCGAGATCCAGCAATCTGGCTTGAGTCTCACAAGTGCTAAATTGAGCAGAGCAGCCACCCCCTATTTCCATATGTGCCTTTTGCAGACACATTCAGTCTGGGATCGATGACAACTCTTCATGCCATGCAGCTACTAACCAGGAAAAATCATTCTTGATTTTCAGCTAATTAAATGGCTGAGAGTTACCAAATCTCCCTGCGTGCCAGTGCTGAGCAGGCTCGGTGCCATTGCAGCCATTTCCAGTCCAGAGAGGTCTGTTTGCTAAAGCATCATGATGGGTCAAAGAGAGTTCTTGGCAGGCAACACAAGCTCTTGGGTCAGATGTTACGCAGTCCTGTTTTATATCTTCTCTTTTATGTATAAAATTCTTGTGAAGTTCTTCAATAACAAAATTTCTGTTGCTCTTCTACGTGTTCTTCCAATGTCTGAAAATCTACAGGCTGAAAATCTAGGTGCTTTTGTTTACAGATGCTTGAATTCACATATTTGCTATTGAAAGTTATTGCCCATCCATTTAACAAATCTAACATTTCCACATGGCTTCCAATTCCCGCACCTCAAGGTCCTTCAGGGAACACAGTTAAAATTAGATGGGAAGGCTGAAAATGGTGTAGACAGATACTGCATTTATCTGTAAGAGTAAATCTTTAAGCAATGGAAGAGATGCAGAAAACGAATGGGTCAATGTACATTTGTTACATGAAGTTGAGAATTCAGGCATCTACTAAGTTGTTTTTCTTTGTAACTTTCTCTGATTTTCCTATGTCTTCAGAGAAAGTGTTTTGGGGCATTCAGTGGACATTCACAAGCAAAAACTATTGCTATGCAAGTGGATTAAAATGGGGGTAAGGCTTTAAATATAATAGAATAGATGATAGAATAAAAAGAAATAGAATAGAAAACAAGAAAAATAGAGCAGTTTATAATAATAATAATACACACATGGAGAGGGCTAAATTCACTGCTACCATCAGTTGCTCTCTCTCTTGGTTTAAATTAATGTCTGTCCATTTACTCCAACCTGACCACATGTGCTGGCCAAGTACATTTGAAAGCTTCCAGACTATCTGGTCACACAATTGAGGACTCTCTAGATTAACTGCCTGTACAGATTTGAGTGACCCAACCACCACACATTCACCAATCACTCAGGTCCTGCTGGCACCCTGGACCTGTGGCTGCTTTCTGAGTCGTGCAGAACTGTGAAGGCTGCAAGTCAAATCTACTTTAGCTGAGCAAAGTGCCTCGGATGCCAGTTTTTGAATGTATAGCTCTATAAATTTCAGTATGGCCTTTTGAACTGTATATTACTACGGAACTGTGGGAAATCCCTTTTGGGAAAGAAGTGGCACAGTTGATATTTATCACTACAAAGTCTATTGCAACACACTGTCTCTTTCCTTTGAAATAAAAGCTTTTGAATTACAGATGATCAACTATATTCACACCCCAAGCGAAACCTGAATATTTCTGGCATTTTGCCAGTATCGGCTTGGGTGTGAAATATTTGACATTTTGCATTAATTTTTTATAGTAATAAAAGCACTTTCTCAACTAAAATCTCCTTTGCCATCCAGGAAGTGCCACTGGTCTTGCAGCTACTCCAGACTCCTACTCAGTAAATCCATGACCCATGACTGAAGGGAACTGTTGTCCTGGGCGTTGAGCTACCTGACCAGATTCAGATGCCACCATGGTACAACCATTGACCCCAACAATAATTTGACAGGTTAGCAATAAGCAATACTTTGGGATACATTTTGATAAAGGTAATTGCATTAATCTATGCACATGACCAGTGAAACAAGGCTGCTGTACAGTCTGTGTGCAATGTGGCTGAGTTAGCACTGGCACAGGCATCTTACCTCAGCACTTCCAAAATCTCTAGCTCTGCAACCTGAATGTAGCATTAACTTATCTTCCTCTCTCATGTATTGACATTTCTTTCCTTTGGGGAAGGAGGCATAAGATTTTAATGAACTGAGAGAGAAGATGTTAACCTTGTAAGAGGGATCAGCCACAGAGTGAGCTCTGAGTTCATGTCTAACACCAGTGGTCATTCGAGTATTGCTGCTAACAGGGTCAGTATTCCTCTCTCCAGGAGATGAGCAGTCACCCCATTAAACCCCACTTTTGTACAGTTTTAGGAACAGAGGCTGGCCAATCTGTGAGGACCCACGGAGCAAAGCCTGACAGATTTCTAACCACTGAGCTGCCCAGCTCCTGCTGAGGTGCAATGAGGGAACAGACCACACCATCTCTGCAGGACCTTCCTGAGAAAGCAGAGCTGACAGTCCTATTTCCAATGTCTCAACCAAACTGTCTTACCTGCAATTAAACAGAAATAGAGGGGAAGAATAAGTATTTCTTTCCTTGCTACAGCAGTCACTTCTAGCATTCAATTCATCTCCAAGCAGAGATCTGCCACTTGGATTTTCACAGGACAGAAAGAATGCTGCCACTTGTGGATATTAATTTTTACAAGGAAACACTTGTAGGTATGAGGTTTAGGCTCTCACTTGTGGCTCATCTAAAGACAGCTACCCTGGGATTGATTTACAAAGGCATGAAAGCCCCTCATGATGCAAACAGAAACTCAAGACTCTTGACCCTCTAAAGCCATGATCTGAACAGAAATTTTGTGCTTAAATTGCTTAGAAGAATTTGTGATCACTTCAGGACTTTCATCCTCTTCCTATAGGTGAATCAGGAGCAGTTTCATGCTTCAAATGCTCTCTTACTTGAAAGGAGTAAATAACTGAGTTTTGCCCCTTTAAACAGGAAAAATTGCACTATGAGACACAGTCCCAGGAGATCTCCAAGTTATGTGAGCTTCCCTTCTGGTCAGGGGACAATGCAAACAGCAGAATTGCAGTCTGCGAAAGTTTTGCTTTTGGATGTTCCCCAACTTCCACCTAACCCTATTCTACAACTATATTTCTAACAAAAAATAATGGGAAAAAAGTGTAAAAAGAAAAGAGTCCCTATACCTTAAAGGTGTTTAATTCTATGATAATGGATCTACACAGGCATCTGCTGGCCAGAAGACTTCCCTGCTCATTTATGATGTTAAGGGTTGGGATACGTGACCTAGTGGGCAGGAAATTAGGCACACACATGACTTACCCTCTTTCTGACTCAAACAGAAACAGGATAAACAAAAGTTTGTGGAGGGGGGGAAGAGGACGGAGCAAGAGGGAATGAGAGACAGAACAATCACAGTTGTTCCAGCTCCTCATCACGTTGTTTTTATCCGTGACCACCTCCAGTGACGGATGCTTTGCATGGGCTGAGGATGCTTTGGGAGAGCCCTGGCCTTTATGAACAACTGGGGGCATGTGATGCTCGAATGAGAACAAAAGGCACTGTGAAACCCGTGTGCACTCCCTGCTGCCTGAAATACTGAAAGCCACTTTTAGGAGACAATTTACAGAAAAATAAAAAAGTTTACAAACTGGTTTACGAGACAGTTAAATGGTTCTTGAGGGGGGGTCTTTATAATTGAATTATAAGAACAAAAGAAATCTGAGGAGCAGGCAGAGGCCTTAAGGCCCAACATGCTTGACCTCATTTGGTTTAATTGCACTGCTGGCTCTCTCACTGTAACCTTCACTTGGACAACAGTCTCTGGAAATCATTTAAACTCCTTGCTTCAGTTGCCTTTGCTAGTGATTTAGTCAATAATTTTATTACCTCTTTGGTAAGATAGCTCTGAGTGCCCCAGTCTTTAATTCAAAACCTCTTAGGTTTGAATGTTTTAACAATATGAACATATTTATCCAAGATCTTTATCAGAACCTTTCCTAAATTTTGTTACTTTCTCTTCATCCTCATCCATCTTGAGGATGCTGTTTTCTACTGTGGATGAACCCAGGTCCCCTTGCACTGTCCCTCTGTCTGGAGCAGGGTGCAGAGCCAAGGGCAGGCTGAGCTCTGCAGAGCTCCTGGGGGAGCAGTGAGGTGCCAGTGGGAGGGTTGCCAGGGCAGCAGGGACAGCAGGGAAGTGTCTGCAGCTGGGGCTGGTGGGAGGTACCACAGCACCGGGAATGCCTGTGCTACCCCTGCCACGTTTGTTACAATAGCCAGGGGCTAACATGGTGCAGATTTTGTCTTCCTGTATGCTGCTAGTGGCTGTAGCAACATTGATGCCACAGTCCCCAAGACTTTCGCCTTCCTTTGTACATAGCAAGTGTTAAATTTGAAGCAAGCCCTTCCAAAAAGCCTTGGCTTCAGACTGACTTTTTAATATCTGCCCTCCATTACCTCCTTTATTTTTAATATTTAGGTTATTTCTTTTTAAATCAGGTCTTGTTCTTCAGGAGGGTTTCTGTCCAGTCAGTGACCTTCCTGAATCACAAATTCAGTGCCACACAGTTTCAACTCCAAGTGATCGGAAGTGCATGCTTGCAAAGCTGGAAATAGTCATCTCTCTTCTGAACACAGTTGTGATGGTCAGTCTTCTGGAAGCAGAGCAGGGGCTAACAATGAAATGGGCACCATTAAGATACTAAAAGTCCTGGTAAACTGATTCTGCCAGGGCTCAGTGCTGCGGTGAGAGGGCTGTGGAGGATGGTCTTCTTGGGAGCGTGTTTTAGAAACACTTGGGTCTGATCCTGCCCCATCTCATGCTCTGAATCCTTACAGAAAATGTGTCCCCTGAGGTCTCTAGGCAGGCCTGCTCAGCCCAGCTGTAAGGATGGAGTTGGGAAAGATACGAGTGGTGCTAAGTGGGTCTGTCCCCATGGTCTCCAGTGAGGCCTGCCAAGGAAGCTCAAGCTTCCTTGCCACAATATACTCAGGGGTGGCACTTTTTTCACCTGTCCATAGTCTTCCTGCTTCCTCTCCAGCAGGATCCACCCAGGCAGACCTGCAGAGGGTTTCTTGAAGGCTACAGCCCGCAGCAGCAGGCTACTCTGGCTCCTCACTGCCTGCAGGCAATGGGAATGCTCAGCAGTTCCCTCTGGAGGTTCTCCAGGGCTGGAAGAAGCCTCCTTGCACCTCTGTTCCCACATCAAATTTGAGAACAACCTGCTTCCACCCATCAGAAGTTCAGCCAGCTCTCTCATAGGGAAGATCCTGAGCTGTCACACTGTCCTCCAGCCCCAGGATAAGGCACAACCTTCCTGCCTCAGTTTCCCTTTCTGCAAAATTAGGGTAATTGTGGTGGACACCTCAAGGGGGAGGTGGTTCAGAGAGATTAATGAGCTCTCTGTAAAGTGCTTTGAATATGAATACTGCTATGGATAGTAAGTGCTAACTATCAATTATTAAGTGGGAATCAGGTTTCAGGAGCTTTATATCAGGGAAAGGTTAAGGAAGTGTAATAGCAGAAGACATGTAATGAAGCTCAGTACTGCCCCGTAGCACTGGCTAGGAAAAGCTAATATCCACAGTAAAATTCCAGCTCTGTAGCCTATGCAGAGTATTTTGCTCTGCTGCTATAATGATGACACTTAGAATTAGACCGACATAACCTAGAGAGCTCTGGGGACTCATCATCTCTGAGATTTCACTTAATTATTGGCAAACTCTGTCATTTAGTATCCCAAGCAGGCTGCGCTATGTATAACCAACACATCTAATTTGATTTCATCTTGAATTGCTCCTATGAGTGGTCTTGAATGGAACCGCATCTGGTATCTTGGCAACGTCCCTTCTTCTCTTGGAGAGAGCTGTCCTTGAATCCATAAAATGGATCTCTTACTGCAGGGGGGTGAGTGTGCACGTGTGTGGGGGGGAAACCCTCTGGGAGCACACAAAGGGAGGCTTGGCTTACATGCACATTTGACACGTTTAGGTTTTTAACACTTTTTTTCCAGATAAATTATATCCACGAATCTTGGTGTAAATATTTTTTTAGAGCTAGGGCAGTGGATTTAAGAAGCACTTAGGACACTTGATCCTTAATTGAAGCTTTCAAGAAGGAATTGGTTGCTGGTTTGTATGGACAAAACATTATTGCTTTCCTCTCTATGATATAAAATTAGAGGGGAGGGTGGGGGATCAAGTGTACATTTAAAGGAGAAAAGCACACTAATCATGGAAGTATAGTCAGAAGGTGATTTTTTCTGTGTAACCTGATGAAGTTCAGAATTCTGGCATGTAGGACATAAGGATCACACAGTTTCCCACTAACTCAGGACTTCTCTGTCCAGCCAGCCCTCCCTCCTGGCAGCTGGCTTGTGAAGAGGAAAAATCACCCCAAATTTTCATATACATAGAAATGAAAGACAATTCACAACTCATTTCCTTCTTCAGGGTTTTGGATGTTACAGTTTACATGGGGATGAGCCCAGGAGAATGAATGAGTGGTTTCCACAGAGGATGTGTATTCCACTGTGCTCATGGGGGAAATGTTCAGATAGAGCATTTACATACATGTGTGCCACAGTTTCAGTAACTTCTCTCAATTTCTACTACTCTGTGATAATACCACATTTTCTGAATTATCTGTTGCTTAAGAATTGTTGTTGTTCCCTTTTGCTACAGCAAACTTAAATCACTGCAGTTATTCCAGGAGCTGCAGTATCCTACTGGTCAATAAGACCCAATCCTGTAAAGCTGAAAGCACAAGGACTCTTGGTCTATGTTTCCAGAGGAGGAGTATCTTACAACATCTATGATATGAACTGCCACAGGGAATACTCTCCCTTTGTGTCATAAATTGAACATCCTTAGGAGTCATGTTTCGGAAGAAGTATGGTCCTTCCAGCTCTGAATGACAGAAGTGTGTCAGGAAGAAGCCCAGGACTAAAATGAACTAACAGTTCAGGTTTTGTTTTACGCTCTATAACTCAGAAAGTGACACTTTTTTCAGTCTTCTTTTGGTCATTCCCAGACTACCAAGTTAAAGTTTCCATAGGAGTAAAATTCAGATTTAGAACCTTGAACATTACTACATTAGTAGTTACCAACTACTTGGTAACTTGGTTAACTGCTTGCTTACTTGACAAGCTGGTATTCACAGAACTTTTTATTTTCCCACAGGAGGAGCCAGTCTTTTCCTATTTGAAAGAAAGCTGTGGTCATATTTTGCTTTAAAGACAGACCTTTTACCAGCACCTAGGATTGCATAAACTGCTTATTTGCAATGATAGTGTCTATTTACTCCTTTACCTTGCTCAGTTCTCTCCAGCAGAGTGAAACCACAGTACCACGTGCACTTGTGAATATACTGTGTTTGAGTGGTTAGAAGTACATTCGTCAGCTCTAATAAAGTGCTCAGTGCTTCCTGGATGTACAGGATATGAATCACATAATGTGAAGAAGATGACCACATAGCATCCTCATTACTGAGCTGGATTAATGCTCTGCTGCCTGCAGAGCAGCTGTGCTGGTGTGTTACTCTGCACATTCCAACAGACGGAGCAAAGGGAGGGAGATGGATGCAATCCTCTCCTCAGGCAAACAGGAGTTAATTATGAAAAGGTGTGATTTTTGATTGGTGTTTTCTTTTGTAATTACATTCCTGACTTAACATGGCTTCGTTCTGACTGTTCCTCCCAGTAACAGCATGGTTTCAAGTACAGAATGATGATTGCTATTGATATTTGCACTTCAGGTTTGGTCAGATGGAGGAACTTTTATGACCTTCCAAACAAATGGAGAAAAAAAAAAGATGCTAAATCAGGATTTTTCTTGTGATTTATAAGGGGAGCAACGTTTGGAATCAGGATGGAGTTGGCAGTGTTGCTGGGAGATCTCCAAGTAAGCCCGCTGCAGCAGAGCTCCTGCAGCCTGAGAGCAACACTGAGTGGGACACTTCCAGTTCGTGCACTGGTTCCACTACACTTCAACAAAGCTGGACTAACTAGAAAGAAAACATTTATAAGCATCTATGAAAATGAGTGATGTCAGGATAAAACTAATCAGAACAAAGGGACTTGTGCCTATTTTAAAGTATAAGCAGATCTGGCTTTAATTGTTTTTTTGAAAACTTTTGCTCAACGTGGGCCTTTCTTCAATTTAGAGAATAAAATACAATTTTTGGTTACTTTTAGATTCAAACCATTGCTGGCACTGTGCAATGGAACCGTTTTTAAAAAAAAATTCCAGGGTAGTCCTTTGATTAAAAAAATTGATTACTGCCAGACTAGACAATCTCTCAGGGTCTCTGCCAGCCTTATGGTTCCATGATTTGTCATCACTCTGGAAAAGTCTCTGCTCTCATTCCTATCTATGTAGCTGCATTGTCTTCATTTTATACAAAGAAGTGATGTGGAGAGGCTGAAGTAGCTTGCCAAAAATCAAAAGGGGATTGGTGATCAAATCTGGGCAGAAGTCAGACTTTGTCTTTTCCTCTGGATAACCAAAGAGCACGGCCTCCGACAGAGCTGCTCAGGAGTCAGAGCCACCTTCTCTACAGACCTTGGTGCTTTATCCTTCCTGTCAAATGCCAATTCCACAAACAATTGTTTCTATTAATTTCTTTAGCAGTCCTTCATCCTCCCTCCTCCTTCCCATCTTTTTCCTAATTCCATCTCTTCACACACCCATGACATCACCTGCATGCCTTCCCACGCCTTCATTGCCACTCTGTTCTCCAGGTCAGTATTCCAATCACTTCCTTCCCAATGGCTTTTGGGGTCACAGAAAGAGTGAACACATGTGCAGAGGTGGGAAGAAGAATTTGAGACAGGTTTGATTTGTGGGAAAGGAAAAAAGGCTGAAGAAGACCCAGACTGTGCTGGCCTTACCATAAACTGAAGTTTATGAAAACTATAATGAAAGAATTTAACACAGAATTAGCAGGAAATGCCAGGAATATTTCAGACTCCCTCCTCCCTGTCACCAACAGGTACAACATGCCAATGCATACGACACACTCACAGCCACAAGACTGCAGAGTTCCTGTCTTTATTCAAATCAAGCCTGCAACAACCTCTCAGCATTTGGTTTCCAAGAAAAATGAGGACTGTACATTTTGTCTGTCTGTTCCTTGTCCCAGTAATGTTTCAAGTAGATGGCCAGTTTCTAGGAAAATGTTTCAAAGCTATTAAGTTCCCACATGTTTCATGAAAGTGAGTGTCTGGACAGAAGATGAAAGCCTTTGTCATAAAAAGCTCTTATGCTCCATAACAAGGATCTGGATGTGGACGTGTGGTTGCCCATCCCACTCTGAGTTAGGCTCAAACATCTACATTTTCCTCAGTGAATTAGTTTTGAGTCCAAGTCTATTCTGGAAAGCCTCTAGCAAGGGGATGCCTCATCACCCCCTGACCAACCCAGAACTGCCACCTAAGCTTTTCCTCCACACACTGCTGTCACATCAGCTTGGTATGGAAGACAGTTTTAGGGAAATGTAAGAAAAGAAGGAAAATAGAAAAAGGAAAATAGTTCCGGGTAACAGTGGCAATATCAGCTCTGTATCCTGATACAGACGACACAGCAGCTGTCTATAGAGGCAGATCCTCTCAAAATTTAAAAGACTATTTGGAGAAATCAGTCCCAATAGTCCCATAAGCACAGATCAAAACACAGCAGTGCTGGATGGTGCCAATTTGTTGCTGACAATGCTTTGTGTCACTCCCCTCATTTAGGAGCATGAGATGGAAAACACTGTCCTAATACCTACTTATCTCCAATAGCCTCTGCCCCTTGTTCATTTCATTTTTGGTATAAATCTACTCTACACACCATATCCTTTTGTGAGAGCCAGGGCAAAACGTATATAAATACGACCCAGACGCAGCCCTTAGCCTTGAATGCAGGCCGGGAAGCATTACTGCAGTTTGAAGTGCGGGAGATAAGAGCACACAGCCAAACGCCATCTCCATTGCCCAGGGCACAGCGGGGCTGAGCGCTCGCGGGCACCGGGGCCGCGCTCCGAGCTCGCCCTGCGGCCACCGAGCGCCGCGGCCCCAGCCCGGCCCGGCCGCTGCGGAACCCAGCAGAGGGCACTCCTGAACAAGCGCCAGGAGGAGCTCTGCGGGCAAAGATCCCGCTCCAGCGTGGCTCAAGGACTGGCCAGCTCGCCTTTCACACACACGGGGGCATCCAGAGCGGCAATCCCGAGAGAAAATCCTGAACTTCAGGGGAAAAAAGCAGAGACATTCGCTGGCGCGTTGCTTCCCCGATGAGTGTTTGGTTTGCCAGGAGAAAAAATGATAGTTTTCCATATCCTCCAGCGCATGGCTATGGCTCCGAGTGCAGTATTTCCTCCAGGTTTTCTGGCAGTGCCTAAGAGCTAGGGGTTGTATTTCAACATGTATTAAATAGAAAGGATATAGGGAGGGGCAAAAAAAATCTTGTTTTAATGGGAAGGGAGAAGGCAAATGCGGAATCTGCAGTCTTTGCTTCTCTTTACAGCTGTGCAAACTGGTCTCTTACTGGTTAATCTTCCCCTGTCGCTGCCATCCTGCCAGACCAGCTCATGTTGCCCTTCCAACCACACTGCAGTGAAAAGGAGGTTTAAAAATCCATCAGCACTCACAGAATGCATTCAGCAGTGCTGCTCAGTCCCCCCTGCCCTCATCAATAGCTCCTGCACTTTGATTGCACACTCCGTGGGCCACAACTGTCCCAGGATAATTAGGAAGTACGGAGAGGGTTTAGTTCTGGCTTTCCTATTTCAGAGCTGTCTTTTTCTCCACTTTCAACTGCTTATTTTGTTTACTCTATGCTGAATACTCTGTCCCTTGACCTTCCACCTTTCCAGGAAAGTTTCTTCAGGATTTTGCCAAACATGCCAGGGTAGGGCAGAGGCTGAGCTGGGAGGAAGTCAGGCATTGCTCCTTCTTCCCAGCACCCAGGCTCTGCAGTGTGCTAGCTCACAGTAAATCTTGCTGCCACTTGCTGATGGGCACAAATAAACATCACAGCAAAGGTGTAAGAAAGACTTTGTTAAACCTTCTTGGAAATAGGATGCCACTTACAAGTTAATCCCAAAGATTCAGGGAGAGTTGTAGCCAGCAGATGAGTGTAGGAAAGTGGATGAGAGGCACTTTTACTTCTGAATCCAGCCTGATTTTATACCTGCAAGAAAAGTTGAAAAATTTCTCTTCCCCTCATCCACAGGAAAGAAGTGACAGGTATAAAAAAAACCCTCAGCTGACTTTGGGGAAATAAAGGCACTAAGAATCAACGCTACATATACTCCCTTGGCTTCAGGTTTAGGTTAAAATCACCTTTTTCTATCAGTAGGCTTGGTTCTTGTTTAAGTGTCAGCAATGTTTACTGTGGCTCAGCCTGGCTGCACAAAGGCTTGTCCATCTATTGCTGGGTGGTTAAGTTCTCAGGTTTTGAATTCTTGCAGGTGACTCAAGGAAATAAGATTTAGTGGCTTTTAAAAAAATTATTACTTGTAAGAGACAGACGGATTGCAAACAAAGGGCTGGTTCCTGCTCCTGTTGATGGCATGGAGTTGAGGCAACAGAGTTCATTCCTGACTGCCTTAGGTGTTCAGGGAGAAAGAAAGAAGTAAGAGAGAGCTGTAAGGCTAAAAGCAAGCACTGACTTGCTGTGAGACCTTCATGATTACCTCCGAGGGGAGAAACACAGCTTGTAAAAAAAATTATAAGAGGATAACTGCACCTTCTCCTTCATGAAAATGAGCAAATTCCAGAGTGTTTCTTCTGCCTGCTATGCGATTTGCTTCAGCTTCATTTCTTGTGCTGTCTCACACAATAGCCTCTGGGGATTCTCAGGGAAAAAAAATTTAGCTGCCTCACCTTCTGTGCCCAACTCCTGCCTTCCTGCAAGAAAATTATTTGCTGCTTCCCTAACAAACCAGCTTCAGTTGTCACTGTAGGTAAGGTTATGTCAACACTTCTATTATAAACTCCTCTTGTCAGGAATTTACAAGTCGGCTGTAAAAATTCCCTTTGCACTTAATTCTGGCAGAGATGAAAAAGCCCCAGGAGCACATTAAAAAAAAAAAAAAAATCAACATTTACATATTAGATTTTAACACTTTCCAAGAAATGAACACTTCAATGATAATGCAGACACTGTATGACCAGACAAAGACCTAAACGGATGGGTCCAGTCAGGGAGGGAATCCTCTACTGAAATAAGTCACCTTGGAGTGCCCTGCACACCAGTGCTGCAAATATGGAAATGTCACTCTGAGTGCTACCAGAGGAGTAAGAACAAAAGTGCCCTGGAAAAACCTCATCTGCTTACATTGCAATGATAAAATGCAAGCCATCCTGTCTATTGAGGGATACATCCTGTCTGTCATACCAAGAAGCTGAGTTTAGTGTTTGAAGGTTTCATAGGAGTTGAGGAAGGATTTTTTTTATCTGTCTAAAGTATTTATCTCACCTTCATCCTCATCTGAGCCCCTCGTAATCACCAGCACATTTAGCTTTCCTGGTGCATTGCTGCCGTTTATTTTCATTTCAGAAACAGAACAATGATACGGAGAGAGGTTAAATGATTTGCCCAAGGTCACAGAGGACAAGCCTCTGCTCTGGGAAAGGCACTCGCCCATGTCTGGGATCCACCCCAGCAGATTGTCCATCGTCTCATGGCTTGCTAAGGGGTAAGAGCAATTTATCGTCCTTAATACAGCTCTGAGCCTGCCGCTCCTTTTCTCTTCCCTGGCCCACTGCTTGGCAGGATTTAAGAGTTACTGGCTTAATTCTGCCCCTCCACTGCCACCCTTGTTTTTTACGGGTCTAAGAGGAACCTGAAAAGGTCTGATTTTGGGTCTGAGGAAGTGTAGAGCCTGAATTCTTTGTGTATCAGAAATGTTGCTACTTAGAGGCTGAAACAGAGACAGGCCAGGATTTGGTGTGTACACAGAGGCGTGTGCTTTTACATTCTGTCCAGTCCCATATTTCAATATGGGAGGAGTACATGGCACTAAACTAAACTCTGCAAGTCTTGAGAGAAAAAAAGGGGAAGGCCAGGAAAAGGAAAAAGAAGACAGAGAATAAGCAGTAAGTGTTTTTGGTACAGTCTTTAGATAATTTTCAAATGCTATAGGAAATAAGCAACTGAAAGAAATTATAATAATCCAGTTTGAACTAGTGCAGCTTCAATAAGACCACATTTTTAAAAGTATGATTCCAGCTCTCTAAACTCTTCCACATATTTAATGCATGCAAATATCTACACCCATGTGTATGACTCTGCAAAGTTATGTTTGCAGCTTCACAAACCACACTTTAAACAAAGACTCAGATCTCCATCTTTTCCCTCTCTTAACAGTTCCAGCACACGCACAAGGAGTGCTGCTTCCTCCAGTGACACCAAGCAGGACATGCACTAACCTGGGACACCCCAGGCCCAGTTCTGAGTGAACAATGGGGTCAGCCTGCCAAGGAAAGGACTGAATTCTGCAGAACAGAACAGGCCCAAGAAGCGCAAAAGGAATTCACAAAGCAAGATTTTCTGTAATATGGTCCATTGGCTTTTGATAATAAAAACCACATTGTAAATGGCCAAGAAATTAATCTTTAAAAGGCAGCTGTAGCCCATGTGTATTAACTATTTTTCAAAGACATTTCCTATGGATTTTTGTTACCTTCTTTAATACATGTTTCCAGCCAGCAGAGATGTTATGCTCTCTGGGTGAAATATAATATGCATTTTTAAAACATTTATAAATATGTATACACCCTATGGATTTACACGGCACTGTAGGAGCTGTGTTCTGGTCCGCAGTCTTTAAAAATTAATTACAAATATACTAAGGTGTACGTTCAACACAATGCATGGGGATTTAGCCACACAAATTTCATTAAGGCTGATGAGAGGTGTGCAGCTAAAGCCCTGCATATCAAGACATCATGCATAAAGAAAAGCCTGTCTAATTATGTATTTACTTATTAAACCAGAACAGCTCTGAAGGGCATGCATGTTTATCTAATTTTATTTATTCCTTTTCAAAACAAATGAAATGCACACATGAGCACACACGTGCGCACACACACACCTATATTCTGCAGAACGTAGAATTTTTTAATTTGATATGTTAATATGTTGAAAAATCAATTAAAATGATTCTTCAGCTATTGTTATTTTTTGTGACAAGCAGGATTAAAACATCCCTTGAGGTCACAAACTAGGAACATGTAAATAACCTGACTAGGTGGAATGGCACTTTTGTGGTAATAAAAGCATTGGTGGCACATTTTAGTAGAGTTGCAATTGTGACACACAGTACTCAAAGCTGGGAAGTTCTCAGTTCACCTACCTCATTTCCTCAGCTCTCACTTTTGTCATCATAAAACTTCTTTCCTGTTCTTAACAGTGGGGTATGTAGAGGGCACACAGCCTGCATTAAGGGAAAGCCTTGGGTTTAGCACATGCACGTGGGTAGAAATCTGGTATTTTTCATCAGTTTTCTTAATTTTCAGACATGAAGGAATGCATTTCATAAATTGTTTATTTTCTTCTCTAGATTACAATGGGTTCCTTTACTGAATGGCTCCAACATGTGTTTGCTGCCAAGTTCAGGATCCGAAGATGTTGCTCCAATGTCTCTTCTGAACACTTCGATGCCATCTACTAGATCATTGTGTTAGGGGCCAAGTTAAGGCCAGCAGGGTAAAGGCAATTTATAACCCACATAGTGACATCAGTCTAACCTAGCAACCTCCCTAGCAACACTGCCAAAGCATCACAATGTGGCCCCCATAGCTCAGATGATATGAAGATAGCAGCATTGTTAGGGTGGGAGGTTGCCACTTTGGCCTAGCAACAAATAACAGCCTGACCTTGGGATCTATTGAAAGCTGAGAAGCCAAGCAGAACAGAGGGAGAACCACCAAATGAAAACCCAAGGGTTCCTGTCTATTTCTTTTATGTAACCTAAACAAATTCTTCAGAGGAAAATATGGCAATGCTTCCAGACACGCTGCTTGCTTATATATTCAACATTGCTTTTCCACATGGCTTGTTAAGAGCTGAACAGCTTTTACATTGTGGTTCGGAAATCATAAAACCTGTGTGCAGAGAAAGGATGAATAAAGAAATCACTACAGCCAATTCAGAGTGGTGACAAACAGGCTGCGTGTTGCTATTAAAGTGCACTGATGTGAGGACTCCCAGCCCCAGGTATCGCTCAGGGTAATCCGTGAGCCGCACACACACCGGGCTTTGGGCTCACCCGAGAAATCCAGCTGTAACCAGTTTATATGCAGCATTTTGTCATTGAAAATAACGAAATGGATATAAATCACACCCCCCCCCCCCTTTCTTCTTGTTGCCCATTCAAATAAGCCTCTTGTCCATGCCATTGTGCCAGCTCTGCACAGGCAGCTGCCGAAGCAAAGTAACTCTTCTCTCTCAGATACACATCAAGAGTAGGGCATCCTCTAAAGACACTCTGAGGAGTTGGACTTGACCTGCTTGATGTTTCTGGTTTCTAGCAATGACCCCATACTCTCGGTGTTTGTAAGTGAATACCACTTACAGCATCTTGGCAGTTACAGTGATTGGAAGACAACTGAGAGAAACAAATGGCAAGTATGGAAAAAGTAAGTGATGCATTTGTTTCCGTACCGGTGGCCCTGAGCCAGTGTGTGGTGCTGGAGGTGGTCTGATGCTGAGCTTCCAGACACCATTTGGCCTCAAGAAAATATAAAACAGTATTAGCCCAGCAGTTCCTAGGAGAATCATAACCCTCGGAATTCCAAAGCTATCCTGTACAGTGACCACTTCTAAGACCAACCAGTGGGGATAATTCACCTCCCCCTTCCTGTTTGCTGGCTTTAAGTTACCAGCTGGCCAGTGCAGAGAAGCTCAAACTGCAGCTGCCTTCACCCTCTTTAGCTGTCAAGATAAACAGATGACTTTGGTTTGCAGCTACAGAACACTGAATATATGTTTTCAAAAATGTAATTTCTCTTGGAATTTCAATAAAACATGCTTTCACATATGTGTGGCTCTGCATGTGGGTGTGTGAACACACATACATTTTTATATAATTATATATTTTTAGTAGGTATTTAATTTTTCTTTTTAAAATTCCTTCAATTTTTGTGCATTGTTTCCCCCTTGTATAACACTTGGTATCACTTTCAGTTTATAACTTCTCTTGAGAGAGGAGCCACAAGCCACAAACAGCCAATTGTCTACTTGCAGCAGCCTTTTACAAAGGGACTGATAGAGCTGAACTGGACATGGTCTGTCTGTCCTGCTGTCACTGCTGTAGTAACCACAATTGTCATGTGGGTAACACGAAGTCAGGGGCAATTTATCTTATAAAACCTTAGTGCAAGTTTCATCACGGAACACAGCATCTGCCCATTAGCTCCATTTCTATTTTCAGCCAAGACTGTGACACATTCAAAGTCATTGTATGAAGCACATGAAAGTTTACTCCTTTGGATCTTTCTTAAATTATAAGCTTTAAGTACATTGAAAAATAGCGAGTATTGAGAGAAACCTCTCATGTGTTAGTACCACTTCCTTCATTCCATGCTTTTTCAAACTCATACCGGCCAGCTTTATCGCCTCTTTGACTTTCCCATAACAGCCCCTGCTGGAGATGTGTGTATCCAAATGGTGAAGTGGAGGTTCCAATTGTATCCAAAGCAGTGTGCCTACCTCCCTATGATGCAGATGTGCTGGAAATCCCACAGACATGAAGGAAAAGGAAATTTCAGCTTCTCAAAATACTTCCCAGCCACACTGCTCTGTCTCCTTCTGCTGCCATCTCTACACTATGGTCTCCTCAGAGGTTAACTTCCAAACTGTAAAAGAATGGGAGGAGAATGGGAATGGGGACGAATTCTTACAAACTGACCATATGACTTTCTCCATGTATTTCCTGCTAAGCTTCTTGGAAAGCTCTGATAATCTTTCTCTAGTCCTAATGTCGGCCACAGGTTTCCCCCCAGGGCTCCACATCAGCGTGAACCCTCTGTCCCTTTTCCATGTCATTTCCTTCCCTATTTGAACCATGCATCCTAGACGAGGGAAGAGAGAAGGGTGGGGAAGTAACTCCTCCACATAGGGCTGCCAGAGAATGAATGGTCAATATTGGCTGTGTGCCTTTTCCTCGGCACCATATTTTGCCAATCTGTAAAATAAAATGTGTGAAATACACTTGCAAAAAATAGCTGAGAAGCTCATTTCCTCCTCCTTCCTCATCACTCAGCACCTCTGCAACTCCAGCCTGTGCTCTCACCAGTCCCAGCCATGGTGTTCAAAAGCTCCAGCCCCAGCTCTGGCTCTCCTCTGCCCTCCTACTGGAAATCAAGTCCAGAGCAAGAGCCTGGTGTAATGAGTAAACCAGGGGAGATTCATTGGGACCAACACCAGGAAAATTACTTGATTTCTCTGCTTACAGAATTCAGTGTATTCATAATTTTGCCAGTTCTGAAACTGAGTGACTTTGGCAAATACCAGAGTCAGCCTCAGCTCCTCAGAGGAGACAAAAGACTTTACCATTAATATTTCCAGAGCAGCTATACTGTTAGACTATAGAGACTAGGACTGCATTGTGTGGATTTTGATATGTGTATAAATTTAACATTCTGGATATCCACGCTTTTTAGAAAATGAAATCAGTGTCTAAAAATAAATACACCTTATTAAATACTTAAAATTCCTACCCTTCCCTCTAGACACCACGCATGACTAGCATTGAAGCTGGGTCGTTGCAACCAAAAGAAATGAGCAACCAGAAATCAGCAGTCTCTGACTGCATCAATGAGCCAGTGGGGCTGGGGGAGGTTATACCAAACTTGAGATGTTTGGATCTGAGTTGTGTTCCACCAGTTAATGACAGATGCAGAATCTGGGATCCAGTTTAGGTAGACTTCATCTGTGTTCAATGCCAATTTAGGTGCCTCTTCGGTGTAAATCTGGGTAAACCTCATGCACAAGTGCTGGGGAAAACAGGCTCACTCGAATCCCTTCATTCTTGCCCGGGAGGGAAAAGCAGTGGCCCTGTATTTGTGAGAGGAATGCAGGGATATATACGGATCTCCAGCGGCTGCAGTTAATGCCAAGGTCAGCTCCAGCTGACACCCGTGCCTGGGATGTGGGGGAAGGGATGGCTGTGCTCTGCGGCCGAGCCACAAGATGTCAGAAGACTGCTGTGCTGTGCCATGCTGTGCTCCTGCTGTGCTGTGCTAGTGCTGTGCTGTGCTAGTGCTGTGCCGTGCTGCGCTGGGCTAACGCTGAGCTGTGCCGTGCTGGGCTAATGCTGAGCTGTGCTGTGCTAACGCTGAGCTGTGCCGTGCTGGGCTAACGCTGAGCTGTGCCGTGCTGTGCTAACGCTGAGCTG
>VZRR01006232.1:65887-83829 GCA_013398015.1 Oreocharis arfaki | reverse complement strand
TCGGCCGTGCTGGGCTGTGCTGTGCTGGGCTGAGCTCTGCTGTGCTGGGCTGTGTTGTGCTGGGCTGAGCTCTGCTGTGCTGGGCTGTGCTAACGCTGAGCTGGGCTCTGCTGGGCTGAGCTCTGCTGGGCTGTGCTACGGCTGTGCTTTGCTAATGCTGAGCTGTGCTGGGCTGAGCTGTGCTGGGCTAACGCTGGGCTGTGCTATGCTTCGCTGTGCTGAGCTGCCCTGTTGCACTGTTTCACTGCTGCCCTGGCAAGGCATTCTACACTGGGGCCTGGGAGCAGCCTGGAAGCTCCTGCCATCATTTTTCAGACCCCTATGCTATCCTGCGTCCTTACCACGCCACTCTGCTTCTTGATAAAAAGATGTGGGCAAGAAGATGAGGAATTTGTCCCTTTTCACGACTTTTCTAAAGTTCCTATTTTACAGCTTGCCAACTCCGTTGCCGTATACCTACATGCAGGTTCCTCTCTTATATCTCACTTTATATAGTTAATTGTGTTTGTATTCTCCACAGGGTTCCTGCCAGTTACAGCACACTGTGAGGTCACTGATTCACCACTGTGTTTTCAGAAACCTGCCTCACCATCCCCACATAAAACTGAAAACGAGTGGTAAGTGAGATAGCAGCAGTTTGCAGGAACGCTCATGATGAAAGGGTAAACAAGATCTTACACAGAACCGTGCCTGGGCTTGCATCCAAACACAGTGTGTTACAGCTTTAATATAAAGGGATGGCTGTAAGATGCATTTCATTCTCGCTGCATGCACTCTGTTAGTGAATGCTCTGATCACCAGACACTAACTGTGTGTTGTGCACAACTCCTGCAGAAACCTGCTGGTGGAATAAATCCTCTTCCCACACTTACAGTACACCCCTCTGCCAGTTTTTGCATGTCAAGCAGCCAGAGCACAGCTATGTGTGTTTCTAAAGCAGCAATGGCAAACCCATGAGGTCCAGTTCCAGCAGGTGGTATTTAGGGTGTACACAATTGCTGGGAAATTTAATCTAGTTTCATTTCTTTAAAATATTCCTTCAGGTCCAATCTGGTTCCTAGTGACTATCTATCTCATGGATTGATAGAGCACTGTCCAAGTGACTCCCATTTTGTTGCCACTGTCAGATCAACCCCAAAATGGTGTCCTGCTGCATCCCTCTCCCTCTCACACCAACACACTGCCACTTACTTGCCTATACTTGCAGAGTGATACTCTTTTATGGAGAAGCAATTTTTCCAAGCGCAAAAGCTGCCATACACAGAGGATATGTGTGGCCAAGATCTGCACAATTTACAAGCTAAACTGGGAATTTCAGGGCCTTGTTCTTTATCATTCTTCCCATACCATTTGAGTATGCTTTGGCTGCAAGGTATCAGCCACCTGAATCGGTCACTCTGATCGCTCTGTGTGTGAAGGTGTAAACAGAAACACGGGTCACTTACGTGCAGGGAAGAGTCAATCCCTTATTTTTCCACACTAGAAACTGTAGTGCCCTACAGGGAAAGTGCTGCAAAAGCTCAATGGCTTTAGACAACTCAAAGCTTAAGACACTTCCTAATAAATGTTATGCCTGATTTCCCAAGTGGTTGCATCGCTCCCCACCAAGCTATCTCCATTGGCTTTGGTGAGCCCTGCAAACCTACACTGCATGGCAGCACCAGTGGTGCCATGAGAGGATGAATCAGGGCCACTGAGAGCCTGGAAACTGCTGTGAAGCTGAATGTGCTGCGTCTGGCCATCCTTATGAAACCTGGTGTTCTGCTCAGGACTCTGTGCAGCAAGGGATTCATTGTTTCTTCAGCATTGCATCACCTGTGCTATACAACTACTTCTCCTTGGGTTACATTTTCAAGGAGTTGTGAAAAGAGCATTTTAAAAACTCTGCCATTGTCCTGTTCTGCCATTAATATACGAAAAACAGCTTTCTGAGTCTCCTTGCTGCTATGTTCAACTGTGGTCTAGTAGGAATCCCATCCTGTCCAACACCTTATTTTGCTTCTGTATCCAAGTTCTTGAGTTTCTGGTACTAAATGGATACAGTATAGCCCCCCTTTTGATATTAAGTGGCATCAGCACACTCAGGTCTTGGGTGTTGTGCTAAGATCTGAGAAAAAGGAAAAGCAGAAAACACCAGAAAAAAAAAAAAAGAACATCAACATTGTTAGGGTGATAGCTCATTTGCAAGAGCAACATCAAGAAATACAACACACCCCTCTGTGTGTCATGCTCCAGTTTCAAGAAGATTCACTGCCATGGGTGTTGAGGCGGAACGCAGAAATGGGTGTCAGATACTATCAATGCAAAACACAGGTACCATCATACAGGGTGTTTGTACACAGTAAACATTGAAATATTCAGTTTGGAAGTTTTTGTTCTACAGCCTTGGAGTTGCTGTATGAAATGACATGAAACTCACCAAGCTTATGTTCACATAAAAAAACCCCCCAAACTGCAGGCAGATGGCACCTTGTCTTTCTGGCAGCCTCAGCAGGTTGGACAAGGATTAAGCAGGTGAGTGGAACACAGGCTCCGTGGCTGCCACTCGTAGAGCTCCCCTGCTCGCACTGACCTCAACAGAATTATGATTCTTTGTGAACAAACCACAGCCCAGTCCTGTCCCCTCCACGCCCGCCCTCTCTGACAGGCCTGCAGCTCATTAGTGGAGCAGCACGGGATCCCTGCATTGTCACTGCATTTGGCACCTTGCAACTAGAAAATTTCTTTATTCAGCTCTGTCAGCCCAGCACCCAACTAGCAAGCCAGTCATGAAAATGAGTTCTTTTGGAAACACGGCGCGGGGATGAGAGCAGGCAGGAAGTTAATGAGCAGTGAACACTGAATGCAATTGAGGAAGGAAGATGTTTACAGGTAGGATCCCACAACCCTGTAAATCAAGTTCTCTGTCCAACCTGCTACTGTAACTGTGCATTTGGAGTTGAGCACTGATGTGTAAGAATGAGCACAAGCTCTGCAGGACAAGGCTGCAAATCCTGAGCTTCTGTGCAATGGCTCTTATCTTGTATTTAATATCATCATCAAGTAATCATATTTTAATGAAGGAGTAGAACATGCTAATTGTTTTTCTTCTGCTGTTCTATATAACTGCAAATAAAGGGACACCAGGGAAGCAAGAATTACAGCCCTGTGTTTTAGGATGGTGCACACTTGCTCAATACACAGCTTGAGTGCTTTGTCATAGCTACTTCATTTGTACGATGTGCTTTGTAGCCTATGGCTCATCACAAAAAAAATAGATGGATTGCTTTTGTCACTGTGGCACCAGACTGGTGAGGAAAATACTAATGGATTTGGTAGCTTAAAGTGAGTGTACACCAGAAAATGATGGCATTTTCATTTTACCTTAACAGGACATTTCCTGAGACTATCTGGAGAAAAGCTGCTAGACACCAACTACAGTCTCGTATTTTAAAAAGAATTGCAAGAAAGTAAAAATACTGCTAAGAGGAGTTGCTAGGTACAATTCCAGTGCATAACTAATGGCAATTTGTCTTCTGTTATAAATGAAGTACTTGGTTCTGACCCCTGTTTCAACAAGTCTACAACTGATATTCTGGGACACATTTTAGAATCTTCCGAAAACAAAAACTACTTGGAGTTTGGGAAATCCTGACAATTAACTAAATTCTTGCATTTCAGCTAAGATCTTCCTCCCATGCATTGAGTCCTCGGCACACCTCAGGCACTGCAGTACCTTCCTGTCAGGGCTCTCTGGCACTTGCAGAGCTCTAAAGAAATGGATTCCAGCTTGAAGTAAAGTTTCTGGTGACTGGTAACTTGTCCCCAGGACATGGTGGTTGTACCTTGTCTGAATGGCAACTGAGGGCTAGCTGTTTGCAGGGCTGCAAGCAAGTAAAAAATATCATTAATTTCTGTGATATTTATTTCTATGTCCAGGATAAGACAAGGGAAGGAAATAGCAGGTTTGAAAAAAACTTCCCTATAAACATTGGCAATTACTTAAAAAAATATTCTTATTACACAGTAAAATCTTGCTGTTATCTATGACACTAAACCTTTGAACAAGTGAATTTTCACACTGCATAGAAGGATTTAGGACTTACTTTCTGGGAAAGTTTTTCAGCAAAGCCAGCAGGCTGGGGCTGAGTACTGGCATGATGGATCTTTTTAGAAATAACTGTTAAAAGAAACTGTGTTCTGCAAGTCCAACCCTTCTACAGGGGAACAAGGACAGCAATGTGTGAGCACTGCTGCATGCTGTAGTGTGGTTTTGTGTCTCACGCTGGCGGAAAAAACAAGTCGATGGTGGCACAATTTGTAAAGCAATTACTGCTCCTGGAATTGATAGTCTGGTGCTGCTAACTGGGGTCTAACGGGACCAGGTGTTTGATGGCAGCACTGCCCAAACTAGGACAGACAGCAAATTAAGTGCTGTCCTGAACAGCAAAGAAAATATTACTTTTATTTTGCTCTAAATTAGCAGCACTGAAGTTTTTATTTGGACTTCAAAGGCTTACATAGGGACCAAAGCAGTGCGTTGCTCTGTGGTCAGTTTACATTTTTAAAAAAGTAACAATGCTAGATTGAAAAGAAAACAAAAAGTCACTGAATTTGCCCTTGCATGGAAAAGACCACAAACTCCGGGAGCATTTGCCACTGTGCCATGTGACCGACCTTCCCCTGCCTGTGGATGGTGGATTATCACCAAAGCTATTCGGGCATATGCACATGACCTCACAAAAATGTGCACTAGCAAAAATATACTTTTTCTCAAGCCAAAAAGGGAACAAAATTTTTCATAAAAGAGACCTAAGACTTGCTCTTGTGCTAGTGATTGGATTAGGTAATGACTAGTTAGATGAGGTCATCACTTTCTATGTCATATATATACAGTATTTATGGAGAATTTACTCATTCTAATTAACAGAGTAGAAATAGTTTCTCGACAAACTTCATTTTCCTGAAACTAAGAGCCTTGAATTTGTTCCACTTTTGATCTTTCTTTGGTGGCTATGTTTGCTTTACATTAAAATAACTTCTAACATTCCCATTAAGGATAATCCCTCCAGCAGCCACAGTATGACATTTCTATATTAATCTTTTAAGCATTTTAGAAAAGCAAGGTTTCATGTTTTAATAATCACAGTGTTTTTCTCTGAGGAGTTGTAAAAATTTATGGGGCTTTTCTATTCTATTTGACTTCTACATCTTTAGAGTTTGGTGCTAATGGCCCATTCAGCCCGCTTACTCTTTGACTCCTTTTTTATTTCTTTTTCATCTTCTTACAAAAGAAAAATTGCTTCCGTGCCTTACGCTGTTGCAGATGCTGTTCAAGTGGTAAGCAATTTCAATCCAACTGGCTGAAAAACCCCCAGTTCACCCTCATCTCAGAATCACTTGGGGGTCTCCAATGTAGACATGTGCATTCAAACCCTTTAATTCATAATTAAGAACAAAATTTAGCCAGTTGTTTAAAGCAGGAAAAGCAGAAACATCAATATACATATACACATTTTTAACAGTTTATCTGCTCATCTTAAAAAAGTGTGTTTTCCTGCTCTAATATTTTATTTCATTCTTGCTTTTTTAGCAGAAAAATAAAAGTAATAGATGAACTATGTTTATTATAATTATAAGATGACCATAAAAATGGCTCTCCAGTGCCCCTGGAAGCATTTTTGTCCCATACTACTCATACTTTGTTCTGTGCAGAGCCAGGCAAGACATTGCAACCAATAAAAATCCAGCCATGCAATCACAGTAACAAAACAAGCAAATTCCTCACTCTATCACTGAGATCTCTCTCACTGCTCACACTTTCACTTCCTGAAAGCCAAAAAATCTGGGCCCTTTTGGACAAAGTAATTTCCAAAGAGGAGAGAAAACATGCCTGCCTTAAGTCAAGATTGCCTCTGGTGATTTCCATCGCTGGAATCCCTGCAGAAGAGGAGCTACAGCATCTCAATTAAGCAAGTCTCAGAGCGTGTGTGGTTACAGAGAACAAAACAATATTCTCAGTTCCAGTTCAAGTGGAAGACACTTAGTGAGATCAATTTCTTGAGAGATGTTTCCCTTGATTTGCACAAGCAGCATTACTGTTGGAAACAGGGGCTTACTCCTTACTGAAGCCACCACCTGGCTGCCCCATAGAGAACCAAGGGATCAAAAAGGACAGAGAGGATAAAGAATAGAGCAGTCAGCAGCACATCAGAATGTTTGATAATGAAGGAGACAGGAGTTTCAGGGGCTGGGAACACCCACCAAGGAAAGTGTAGTAACTATAGAGGAGTGGGAAAATGTAGTTTCTGTTGCATATTCAAGACTGTAATCAAAGAGATAAGTGCCAAAAGATCTGCAGCATCCAGAAATTGTCAGGATTGTCTTGCCACAGGTTCCTCAGTGATCTTATCCTGAGTGTTTCATAACAGATCGAACGATAGCTGGAATGCATGTTTATGAACAGACAAGGAAAAAGCAACTCTGTTTTGTACCAGGAGACTCAAGCTCTGTTCAAAACCAGCAAGTAAGGGCATGGTGGCAGCTCAGTCGCCAGCAGCAGCATCAGCCCTGCTCAATGCCCCGGCAGCCAGCAGGCAGATGGGTCTCCCCTCAGCACAGCTCTGTGATTTACTGCACCCACACAAAGCTGGAGTAACTTGAGTGCCTCCTGGGTGATTTATAGAGGCGTGGGTTGCTCATCTAAGCAGAGGAGTGGGATGCAGAAATGCTTGTGCTCTAACCAGTTTCTGATGTAGAATCCTGCAGCCCAAGGCACGTCAGGTTGTTTTGCAGCCTCTGTGCAAGTTCCCAAATCTCAAAGTAAAGCCCAAGCCTTTTCAGATGTGCTGTTAAAGGTTCCAGGAGAATGGAAGGTTGAAGAAGGGCCCAGCTGTTCCAGTGCCTTTCCTCCTGTGTATCCAGCTCTCCCGTAATTCAGCCCCTAAGAGCGAGAGAGTACTTGGTATGCACGAAGGTGCTGTGATTTCCTTCAGGAGCCTCTGGGAGAGCCACAGCAGTGTTTCTGTTGTGCAGGATGCAAAGGGCAGTGTTGTTGGTGTTCATTGGTTTCACAACCACATAACTCTGGTCCTTCATCACTCCAGAGTCTTCCTTCAGCCCCTGTCTGTCTGAGCACTTGTAACAAATATTTACCCCTTTCTTTATTTATTTGTACAATTATGAGTGTAACATTTCTTGCTCTGCATCCTTCTCCAGTGTTTGTAAAACCACTGAAAAATGCTACATTTTTACGGACAAGCTAAAAATATTTGTCAGCAAATAGTGTTGATGATGTCTATTGTTTTACTCTCTACGTCAAGTTTGATCTTCAGTGCACGTTTTGGATAAGCAGATTATTACCTGGTGAATGTTATACCAAGGAGTGGGGCCAGCATTATGGTTTAGAACATTGAATTTGTCACCAGAAGTTAAGCAAAAGTTGAATATATTTTCCTCTGATTCAGCCCAGAGTCCTGCTAGGGATGCTGTTAGCCTGTGAACACCATATGGGTGGTACTAGGTGGCCACTGTGGCATCTCTTGTGTTCCCAGTCAATGATATGCTCATCACACTGTCCCTGCACCATCCTGTCACCCATCACTGGTTAGAGCAGGCTAAAAGCTGCTGTAAATGATGCACGGGCCTGGGGGCAACAGCAGAGCACCAGGAATTCCACTTTTAACTGGGTTTCTTGTATGCTGCTTTCTTTACTTGCATTGTCCTTAAGCTAAAACAAGAATACTGCTGGAGATTTCTGCCTCCAAGAGAAACAGAAAGAAAAAAACAATGCAAATACTAAAAAGAGCGAGCAGCAGAGAGTCCCCATTCCCATGCATAACCTCTGAACTGGCACTGGAGATGTGCAAGAAAGCATCACTCAGCCCTCGGTGCTGATACCGACAACAATGAAACTAAAGTGCCCCAAACATTCATAACCAGTCCTCTGTCTGTCCCTGAAAAAACCCCAATCTCGTGTTCTTTGTCCCCTGAACTATAGTCACCTTGCATTACACGGTAGGAAATGACTGGCCAGGCTTTCCATTGCCGCTGGCACTAATCACAGAAGATGGATATGAACTGACCAATGGTGTTTATAACCTTGTTTAACAATGTCAGGCACTGGGCTGGAGTCTCTCCCTTTCACCCATATCATTCCAGTGCCCCCAGTGCAGTAATTTCAGACTTAGACCAGCACTGGTGAAGTCAGACTCAAACAGAAAGGTGCTTTTAGGACAGAAAAATCCAACCACAATTTTGAAAAGTAAAAAGCAAGAGAAGTATCAGAACCCCGAGTCAGAAGTATGAGAAACAGTGAATTTATTTGCTTTGCAGCTCAGGTGTACCCATGAAAACAGCACCATGTACACTAGAGTGAGAGGGTCTGGCCTCTGAAGCAGATCCTCTTGCCAGCATTAAGCAAAACATGTTTCACCCCTTTATATTTTCATGAACACTTGAAAAATAACAGTAAATGCAGTACATACAGGTATCAAACATGAAAATATATCTCTGCTGGTAGAGAAACTTTTATCTTGGGTCACCAGTGCCCTGCTGGCACTGTAATATATTTATTTTTTAGCATTCAGTGACCTTTGATACCACTATCTAGTGAGGCTGCCAAGCTGCCCATGGGCTCTTCCATGCCAGTCTTTATCTGCTTTGTAGATGGGCAGTCTGGAATTGAACTCTGCCTGTTTGTGAAGAGGTGGGCAGGGGAGGGAGCAAACCCTCTGGGGACTCTGCTCTATCAGTGTATGCCTGTGTGTTCTGTGTGTGCCTCTGTGTGTGACACTGATTCTGAGGCCCCTGATACTCAGCTAATACACACCTACATCTGTGTGCACATATTCAAGGGCCCTGTAGTTTCTCTCTCTTTTACAGTATAAAGAGTGGTATTTGCATGGCCGTTGGCTTTAAGGGGCAGCCTTCAGCTGGGCTACAACATATCCAGTATTCTGGTGTCCACTCTGGATGGAAAACAGACTTTTTGTGGTTCTTGTGATTATCTTCTCTACCACATTAATTAAAAACACTGTTGTGACCTGTCCAAAACCAGAGTGCTCCCTGGGTTTGTACTTTACCCTGGGCAGGGCAGTGCCAGTTTTGGGGGAGTTTACACAGCCCAGTTGCTCTACCACAGTTCCATTTTTTTTCAGCTAAGTTCCCAGGTGGAGAGGCACATGTCACCCTGATCCAGCTGTCCCAGCAACAACAGGACATGGCTCACGTTCACCTAGAACGTGTTCTCACTCACTGAGAAAATGCCAAGCTAAGGAGGGAGGAAAAGGTGATTTTTAGTTAGACCTCCACCAACTAAATCAAGCTAAAATTACGTATGCCCTTTGCTTAAGTGCCAGTGCTTGAGAAGCAATCTCATTACGTGTGACACGTAAGCTTAAAAGCATTCAGCTAAAACCGATCCTTCTGCTGTCCCCTGGTCACCAACTGGCAACAAAGCTCCACACTGACACCAATCTGGCAACCTGTAGAGTTTGCCCTCTATTATATTTTGCTTCTATAAGCACAGCTATTATTGGAACTGCTTACTTGACCATATTGCATGCTTTACCTCCATCTGACAATAATTCATTCTTCCAGCTTGCAATATTAATTACTTATGCATACTATACACACTGCCTCTCTAAGTACATACACAGTAAAAAGGCAAAAAGATTTCACGTTCAGATGAATTTGGTGGTGGTTTTCCTATTATTTTTACCGAACATGAGGACAAGAAGAGATTTTTAGGTTGTCTATAACTTGAAAGTCATCACCAGAAATACTCAGAAATGCAGCATATCAACAAATACTGGCTGGCTCTGTGGGTTTTTACAGAAAACACAAAATAAACCTCATGTTTCTATGCTGCTCAATCAACAATAGAAGCAAAACTTCACTTAAATATGTATTTATGGATGGATATGTGTACACACACATATATGTAGTTACACATAAAGAAACAAACAAAAAAATGGGACCAAGAAAAAGCTGGTCAAAAATATACACATGTTCTTGATGATTAACGCTTTCCTATCTGTAACATCAGAAACATGAGACTGGAAGACATCCTGGCACCTCAGAAATTCCCAGCCACCAGCAGCAAGGTACTGTACATCCCTCACACACCCTCACACACATGGGTCAGTATCTATCTGTAGAGAGTAGTTTTCAGCTCTCCCCTCTTTTGGAAAACTCAAGTCTCTTATGATTACATGGAGTATCCTGACAGACTGATACTTGTCCTAACACCTGTGACAAGATCTTATAACAGACATGATGGTCCAGCAGTGCCCTGTGCAATGTCAGCAGTGCCTTCTCATTGCTGCTGGAAGAATCTTGTCTAGGATCACATTTGCCATTTCTCTCAGTGCCTCATGCACTGATGGTTCACAGTCATCCCCTGACAAACCAATACAGAGATCTGTTTTCTTTTTTTTTTCAATATTGTAGTCAGTTTTCTTCCTTAAAGAGAACTTACTTTTCTTTATTCTTCTGTATAAAGTTCTGTATAGTTAATAGAGAGACTGACATATCCACACAGCAGTTCCTCTTACCCTAAATCAAGAACACAAAAAAGGCAGGATAGACCTCCACTCTCAGGGAATCTTCCCCTTTCCAGAGCCTGCAGAAGAAGCCCTGGATTAGACTAGCTTGAAGAAGATGCTTAATTTTCAATTGTTACTGGTGAAGTGCATCCCAAATGTATGTTTGTTTTTGTATGGAATTGCATCCCATTTCTATCACTTTCACTGTCTTCCAGCTCACCAGCCACAATACTCTGACGCTGTTGATAATGGTGCCTCTTGACTCTTTTATCAGAACATTTCTCTACCATTCTCCATCTTAAACGACAATAGACCATTGAGTGAATATTAAACAAGCTCAATCTTGAATTACTACAAATCTCTATCCCAATAGCAATCTATTGGCATCTCTCCTTCAGACAACTTCGTACGCATTTTACTGCTCTTGTGCTAATCCCCACCTTCTCTGTCTTAATGAATAACTTCCCATGTGGCATCATATCAAATACTTGTCTAAAATCCATACAGATTAGATCTACTACATTTCCCCTTGCTTAGACAATCAGTTATCTCTGCAAAGATAAAGTATCCAGGACAAAATCAGCACTGTGGTTGCATTTTATCCTGTTTATCTTCTCTTGCTCTCTGTCTTTTTTAAAAAAATATATTAAATATGTTAAATACATTTTTCTTTAAAACTCTTCTGAAAGTCTGAGATTGTCTCAAAACCAATGAACTCAGTGGCTTCTTAGATAACTTTCTAATAATTTTTAAAATAAAAGTATTATATCTACTATTTTCAAATCACGCAAGAACAACCTCCAACTCAAAAATTTATTTCAAATGGTCTCTGTCAATCTGGTACGAGTTCCTTTGGAGTTCTGGGGTGAAAATTACTGGTCTCCCTCACTTGAAAATGTTAAGCTATTTTAGATTTGCTTTCACCTTTATTGTGATAACTTCCATTTTCTTCCCCTCATTCCAACTAATCATGCTGGTTTTGCTTCCTTCTTCAACTCCATTGTTCCTCTCAAAAGCTATGGCAAAGCTTCATTTAGATTTTGGGTACAAAAGTATTTTTAATCTTTTCCTTGCCCACTCTTCAAAGCAGCACCAGTTCTTGTTCCCTGTTTATACATGGCTGAAGTAATGTTCCATTTTTGTTCTCATCTCCTTTGACATCTACTTGAGACTCATTTTCAGCAAAACTCTCTTTATTCTGAACACACACAGGTAGTGGGTTTGTTCATCACTTGTTTCCCTTACTCTTATTACTCTCCCACAGTCCAGTGCAGCGATGCCATTGCACAGACTGTATGAACCAACACGGTAGACATAGTCTAATAGAGATGTTTTGTAGACAGCTACAGAGTGAACATATTAGCAATGAAATTCACAGGTCAATAGAAATCAAAGATCTGGTTATAATGGAAGCAGTGTTTTTATCTGATTAGAGCTGCAAAACCCCTTGCCTCAGCCCTGCCTATGCCAGAATGTCTCACAAAACGCTTCAGATTCTAGCAACAAAAATAGCGCAAAATTTCTTCTCTTCCCAGGAAATAAAAACTTTCTATCAGAACAAACAGAAGCAGAAGTGGACAAAATAGTACCTTGTACAGGCACTAAACCACTAACCTAATTTTTCAAACTGCTACCTTCTGTTGTGTTTTTTTGTTTGTTTCTAAATCGGGTTCTAAGCTCAGGATTTTGAGCAGAACCCTCATGAGGCAAAACAGTGCAGAGCTGAAGTAACCTGTGACCAGCCACAGCATAAAATTAGCTCTGAAGTGGGGACCTTTGTGGCAATTTTTGACACTAAGGATTCAGGTTTCATTTACAGTTTCTGATTTTCCTTCACTACAAATGTATTTCCAAAAATATTTTCTTCCCCTTTTCAAATGTGGAAAAATTACTTGTTGAATTTGTTTTCTATCAAGTTTTGAATTAGTAAAACCCGGGACAGATATGAGAAATTAAAGAATCATTACACAAAGGTCAAAATGTAATGCTCTGTGCATCATCCACCAACTGCAGTCAAAAGACTAGAAGTAGCAGAGTGGGGGAACCAAATAATCCAGAGAACGATGAAGGAGCTTTACTGAGGATGTACATCCAAGCACAGCACACCTGTAGATAAGAGGAAAAAGATTTTCCAAACCATCTTAGCATAAAATTGGAATGTCCTCCATGGACACTTCTGAGTTTGTTGGGAAAGACTTTCCAGATACATACATCTGACTGTAGAGGAATATTTCTATGGTGGGGACAGTGACATTACTTTTTCATGTCATGAACTATCACTGGGTGTTCTGACACTATTCAAGCACAGCTTCCTGGGTCATTGCAATGCCTCACATGATGCCTCTTTCAGTTCCAGACTGACATTATGGCCCTCAGCACTTTTCGTGGAGCTGTCAGGATTACCCCACTGCAGAGGCAATGAGTGCAAACCTCTGCTAAGAAACTTCGTTTAAATTTATTTTTAGAGCCAATTCATTATCTAGTCTTGAGGAGCAAGCTGGTACCCCTTGCTTTAACCTTACTTTCAGGCAAAAGCCCAAAACTGCCATTCTCTGCCTTGTATATTTTGCTTAGTTCCCCGAATTGCAGTTTGTCGCTTTTCATGTCAGCTTTTCTGCCCAGCTTTACCCATCGGTTCGCTACTGTAAACAACTGTTTTGCCTGCTAGATGGCACTGGCCATCCACCAGCGCTGGGACTGAAGGCAGGTGGCACTGAAGAGCCGTAAGGGCACACGGCCACCCTTTGGTCGTTATTCTGTTTACTTTCTGCAATGGCATTTTCTTTGCTCAGATTACTTTACTCCTCACCCACAGCACTCGCTTGCCACTATAATAATTCTACCCATGTCCTCTTCCTGCTCTAGGAAGAGTATAAACTTGCTGTTAGCACTGCTGCAAAGGGCTGGAGCTGCTTCTGAACCCATCGGTTTGTTGAAAACTGAAAACGAACTGAAGCCCTGAAATTCCTCTGGCTTTCAGTCACTGACTTGAGTCTAAGCATTTTGCAAATAACAACTTATTTTGTGGAGGGATACAATTAATTAAACTTGTCTGCTTGAAAGCAGCATTACAGAGCTATCTGTGAATAGATACTAAGGATACAAGGATGGTGTGAAACCTGCTTGTTCTTCGGATTCTGTTCTAAATTCTGTTTGTTATAGCTACCTTGGATGTGTTGCATTCAATGTACTCATCAACACACCGAGGAGGAAGTTGAAGCTTTCAGCTGTGTCTACAGAGCACCCAGCACAATTCACTGCTGCCATCCTCTCTGTGCTCTTTTCAGTATAAGTGCTAGAAAACTCACAGTCAAACAAAACTAGAAAATGAAGTCAATGACAAGTGTCCAGCTGGAAATAGAAGAGCCTCTTTCTTCAAAGTATTCACAAGCCCAAACCATCTCTCAGAACACGCCCACTGTGCCAAAGTATCTGCAAGCAGAGTGCCACCACTACCCTTTTAAACCAGCCTTTCATCTGAGCACGCTGCTCTCTGCACCTGAGCAACAAGTTTGCTTTTCACATACAGGGGCACGTTTCACCAGTGCCAGATGTGCCCACAATGGGTGTGATTTCTCAGAACTTGAGGGTGTACCCTCTGTTTGGATGGCAAATTCCCTGGCTGTGGTTGCTTGGAGACATTACAGGTATCACGGTATCTGCCTTGCGTGCCTGTAGATGTTTTCCAGGTAGGTGTGGCCATACTTCAACTTGGCTCATCAGATTCTCCACAGATGTCCAGGTTCTAGTGACAGTGCCAGGTCTAACTTTCTCATTAGTTCTTTTTCAACCTTATAATTATCACCTATATATGAAGCTGAATGCAGTGCTGTATCATACCATATCATTTCTAAGTGCCAGACACCTAATTTCTATCTTTTTTTTTTGTCTCCTCTCTACTGCAAATGTGTCCATCTCTCAGTTTCCTGAGGGATGCTGAAAACTGATCATTCTCAAATCTAGAGAAGATTCAAATACAAGTAAAGCTTTTCAGACTAAACCTTGTGGTCACATTTTGGGATGTTTCTGTCCAACTTCCCAACCTTCTTTCTCCCCTTCACACTCAAAAGTTAACACCTGCCTAGCAAAGTTGGCAGACAGGCTGAAATGCTTGTGCCTCAAGCCATTCCTGTGAAAAACCTGGCACCTTTGTTCAAATGTCTGATGAAAGCGGGTTCGAACAAAGATGTTGGTTTGTGAACTGGCAGGGGCACACAGGCTGGGCTGGGGTGGAAAGCTTCAGCGGAAGGAAGGAAGATGAGGGCAGATGGTGGCATTGTTGAGGTCTTGAGATGCCACACAAAGATTCACAAAAGTGAGTCTTTCTAAACCCAAATGTCTAAACTTATCTGAATAAAAATTTATGATACATTTTGCCCCTGTTTATACAGTGCAAGGACTTCTGTGTATTTGCCTACCAATTCCTCCAGCACAGCGTGAAACAAATGGCTACCTACACCTCCCTGGCTATTTGCAAGGCCACTTAGCTTTAAAATACAGCTCAGAGCAGCACCAGCGATCTTAAATTAACTCTCCTGGTGGGGGAAGAGTCTTGAATTGATCCTTATCTACTTCACTGGGTCTTGTGCTGACAGTCAGGTTTGCTGTTCTCACCACTGTTAAAGTGTTCTGCTCTTTATTGGGTGTACTGTGAACAAACCACCAGTCCAGACCCTTCTGATATGGCTGTTGTGATTTGCCTTATCTTTATTTGCTCCTCAAGCCACTTTGGTAAGGCTGAAGAAACCATGTCCTGCAAAAACTTTGAACTCTGGATGAGCAACTAGAAAATATCTTTATTATCAGGGATGGAGAGCTTAGGCTGCAGCTGGGATCCAGCTGAAGGGCATGCAGACTGCAGGGATCTGCACAGGAAGTGGCTGAGAGAGTCACTGGCGTTGTGGCTATTAGGGAATTATTAGACATATGTTAAACGTAGGCTTAGCTTCACTAATGAATCGCCTTGCTGAGGCTGCAGAGAATTTTGGTTATGGGTGGCTGTGAGGGCAGAGAAGGAAAGGAAATGTCATGTCATACTTGGAGCTAATACAGTGATTCCTATATGGGAGAGTGGAAGTACTCCTGTGCACAATTACAATAAAAATGTTTATGACCATTGCTCCTGTTATTATAGATTAATTAGCTATGGAAGGGAGAGAGTGCTACAAAGGGATAATTCAGATTTTGGCACAGTTGTACTTTGTGGCAATGGTCAGTAAGATTAAGATGTAAAATGTTAAGTTCACTTAACATTTTACAAACTAATAGGTTGAGTGTGCAGGCTGGGCACACACTGAGTGGAAGCATCTGAGTAGCCCTTCTTACTCAGTGTGATTAGTAATGTGCTTTAAGTTAAACATGCATGGAAATCTTGCAGGACCAGGGACACAAAACACAAATAACTTTTCCCCCCGATATACTTACAACAGGTAAATAACTAAAAAAGAAATGCACAAAACAAAACTTCAGATTCTATGGGTGCAGAGGCCACGTCTGTATCTGTGCCCTGAATGATGCAAAATGCTGTAACAGTCCTTAACACATAGACATGAGTGACAAAAAGCTAATATGCAAATTGTGCTATACATGCTGATTCTTAAATTTGTGTATAAAACTCATTTCAGATTCCAATACATGCACAAGCTGTAATCTATATAATTTTTCTTAACACACACTTGAGAGTTCATCACTGATGGGAGAAATAATCTTAATAAATGCCTTTTTCATTGCTCTAAACCTGGGAGGGAGCAGCAGTATTTGGGTTGCCGCGAGGCAGTGGTCGGGCTCCGGGCTGGGTTTCGGGGTGTGGGTGGCAGAGAAGGGGGGCGGCTCGGGGTGGGGGAAGCCCTGGTCCCTCGGTGGGAATTACTCAGATCCCCATCCCTTTCCCAGCCCCGCCGCGGCAACATTTATTGCAAAAGCAGGAAATTGCTTATTACTAAACTAGCTGGCAAGGGAGCGGAGCCGATGCTGTTCCACACTGGCACAGCACTTGCTTAGCTGCTGCTTTCCCTGCCTCTCCTTGTTCCGCTCTTTCTTCTTCTTCTTCCCTCTCTTTCTCTCCTCTCTCCCTCGCTCTCTCCTCTCCTTTTTTTCATTTTGGCTTCTATTCAAATGTGGGTCAGGGGTGAGCGGCTCCCAACGTCACAAGCTTGCAAGATGGCGCTGGGAGGAAGGCTGTGAGATGAGGAACAGGCTGGTATAAACCGAGAGGACAGGAGAGGGAGAGGAGGAGAGGGGAAGGGGAAGAAAAGCTGCTGCTCCAGATGCAATAAGAAGGTAACGCGGCGCGGGGCGCGGGCGGGGGCGCGGGTCCCGCCGGGCGGCCGGGCGCTGCCGGGCTCCGCGGTGCAGCCCAGCCCCGCTCCCCCGCTCTTTATTTGCAGCCCCGGTGATTTGCCCATCTGCACGGGTTCGCTCGGGAGAGTCGCCGGGGTGGCGGGGGTGTCCCGATTTTCCCTGCCCTGCATCAGCCGTGCCCGGCACCGGCGGTACTTCCATTGAAAAAATCCGAGATGGTTTCTCTGCTCTTGCTCCCCTCTCTCCGTGCCCCGGGCCCCCTCCCCTCGCTCTCCGGGCGCGCTGCCCCATTGCTTTGGGGGCCGGGGCGTGCACCGGTGTGCTGGCCACCGTGCCTGTCTGGAGCTTGCAAATGTTGGTTATTTGGTTGAAGCGGCTGGAAACTTTCCCCCTCCTCCCGTGCCATTTGTGTGTGTGTGCGCGCACGGGTGTGCGCTGCCCCTTCCCCGGCGGCGGTGGGGTCGGGGCGGGGGGCCGCAGCTGCTGCCCGCCGGGGCCGGCCGGCATGGGGCTGACCGGCGGGGCGCGCAGGCAGCCCCGGAGCAGCCGGCTGCTCCCCATCGCCACTCGTCCCTGCAAGTGAGACGTATTGTGTTTTATTTGATTTTATTTTTTCCCCGAAAGGAGAGAGCGGAGCCCCGGGGTGCCGGGGGGCGTGTTTGTGCCGGGGATCTGGCCGCATTGTGGAGGAGAGGGCAGGAAAGGGGCTCCCGGGACTTGCATCGCCTCCTTCCCGCCCCCCGCGGTCCATCCGCCGGGCTGCGAGGCGACGAGCGAGGCCGGCATCCCCCAACCCCAGAGTCGGCCCCAGCCCCACCGAGCACCCCCTGCCCTACCGGGACCGCGGTGAACTTTTGCCCTGGCTCCCCCCTTCCCCTTCGCCCTCCTCGGCCGCTCGGGATCGCGGAGGGAAGGACCCACCGGCTCCGCTCGCTCTGCCCGTCGCTGCGGGTCTCTGGCTTTTGTTACGGCCCCATCTCGGACGCAATGGACGGAGCAGGATCGCGCACCCTCCCGCGGCCAGGGAATCCCCGGACCCTGCCCGCCGGCTTTGTGCCCCGCAGGAAATGCACGTTCCCCGGCCGCGCTAGCCAGCGTAGAGCTGTCCACCCGTTA
>VZRR01006232.1:0-65875 GCA_013398015.1 Oreocharis arfaki | reverse complement strand
GTTAAAAAAAAAAAAAAATTAAATTGTACGTCCAGGCTGGCAGTATTGTTGCCGAGGCGCTCGACATCGCAACTGAGGGAACTGGGAGGGCTGGTCGCTGCCCGCGGCTGCCCGGTCCCGCGGGCACGGCGCCGCGGAGCCGGACCTGGCTCTGCATCCGCCGGCGCGCCGGTCCCGGTGCCAGCTCGGCGGCGGGGGGAGCCGGGCTTTTTGTGTTTTTCTGGTTGCATTAAAAAGCAAAGCAAAGCCGGCGGGGGGAGTGGGGGCGGGGGAGGCTGCGTGCCGGCCCCCTGCGCGGTGCGCGGCCCGGGGAGCCCCGCGGTGCCCGCAGCGCCCAGCCCGAGCCCGGCCCCTTTGGTGCGGGGCGAGAGCCGGCGGGAAGTCAATTATTGACTTCTGCTTGGCCGGGTCCCAGGTGGAAGTGGGCACGGCGGCGGCGGGCGGCTCTCGGCGCGCCCCCCGTTATCGGGGCCGCCAGCCGCGCTCCTCCCGGGGGCTCCGCGGCCGCCGGACACCGTGCCCGGCCCCGCCGCCCGGGGAACGCGTATGTACACACGGGGTCTGGGCACTCGAATATTTCTGCTGCGAAATCCGCAACCTTTGAGAACTCGGGTGGCCTAGGCGCTTCCAGAAACGGGTAACTTGGCGTTAGAATCTGCGAGTGGGGCGGGGGTATATACACCTTTACACAGAATTAATGAATTATGTATGGAACCAAGTGTTTTAGCAGACGGTTACTGAAATCACTCAGGGTACTACTTAGCTGTTAGAATAAATCTGAGAGAGCAGCCAGAAACCAGTTAAGAGCATCAGAATTACATTCTGCTAATGAACTGTCCTTTGACCAAAACTGGTTTAAATTTGTTGTGGAATGCTGTTTATATTTGAATAGCTCCCATGTTTTTCCAGAAATTAAGGGGAAAACAATATGCAATAGTCACTTTCATTGGAAAATGTCAGAACTATGAGCAGATGTTTGCTATGCTTGATAAATACAGCGTATAAACAACTGATATTTCAAGATGACTTATTACTATTTTTTATTACTCAGAACTATTGTATATACTACAGCAGCTCTGGAGAGAAAGCTGTAAATGACTCCTTAGGATTTCACAGCGAATCTACATGGGGAAAATGACATATGGAAAGAAAATTGACTTATTTCCACAACTGCAAATGGCCTCCTTTTTGCGCCTTTTCATTAGCAATCTAATCCTAAAAGCATTAGGAGCAATTATTTGCAGTGGTGCCTGACATTCTAGGTCTAATTATTTAAATCAGTTTAACTTTTGATGGTTGACCCATTAGGTCAAATCTGTGTGCCCTTTGTTATATTTATTAAAAAAAAAAAAAAAAGGAAGGGAGGGGGATTCTTCAAACTTGCCACCTGCTACTGACATATCATTTTAGCACTGGAGGAGATCAGCATTAAGAATAAGCAACCTCTTACATTTGTTACTTTCCATTCTAACATGGGTAAGGACACCCTGTGTAAGTGCCTTGTTCTTTGACATATAAAATCCATTGCTTAATCATGACAGACTCGTGTGGCCACAGGAGCGTAAGCAGGAGGAATGGGAGAATATGAGGATATGGCAGGTTTTCCTTATGTCATGCTTCCTAATCTACGTGAAATGCAGATGAGACACACATACATAAAAGGGATGATTTTTCAGTGTTTGGGGGGAAAAACTTCTTCCAAGGATCTGAAAGAACTCTAAATCTTTAATGCATAAAGAAATAGCTCATGTTAGTATTCACATACGTTTCTGTGTGGAATGACTTATGGATGTGTAGATAGTAATAAGTATTGCAAGATGCTTGAAGCACTTGGTATCACGTGATGCGCTGTAGTGTCAGTGCTGAATTGTTTGGCAGAAGCCGATGTGTGACAAGGGGTGGGGAGAGAGGAGAGAAAGAGAAGGTGAGAGGCCTTGTTCCAGAAGGGTACATGTTGAATTTATTTTGATTAGTTGTTTAAAATAACTAGAAAACAACCTAATGCTAACCAGTTTGGCTGTGTAATGGATTTAAACTCCTTAAAACAACCACCGCAGCCCAAAATTGGTGGTCACAGTATGAAATTTGAAGTTGTGAACAGCAGATCTTGCAAGGAGAGATCTTGTCTTCTAGCATCTTTTACAGCCCATAGTAATTAAGTACTGTCAAACATAAACTGTGTGTTGTGCCTTTTCTGACCTTGCAGAAAATAGTATGTGGCTATTCTTTGAGCTCCTGCTGCCTTCTTTGATGATAGATGTAGGGAAATGGGATGATGTTTGAAAACCGAGGTGCATTTGCCTTCCTATGAGAACTCCTGTTTGTGCTGACTGCAGCATTTAACCCTGTCATCCAGTCTGATGAACATAGCGCGGCCTGACAGGCAGAGGTATTGGTAGGAAGAGGTTGCCATGTTTTCTCTACAGAAAACCAAGTTTCCCATCCTCTAACCAAATCTGACTGATAAAATGTATGAACAACACTGCAGCTTCTGCCAACAGCTGGGGAACAACGTTGCCACAAAGCAGCATTTCAGTGCCGCAGCAAATGTGGTGTTGGAGTGGGAGAAAGCAGAATTACATTTGTGACATAGCCATTACATTGGCTGTATTGTGACAGGCGAAGCTCAATGGGAAGGGACCATTTCAGCATCAGCAGACATGCCTTCCCTGCTGGGCTTGGAGAAAAATTAACAGGGCTCAGCTGTGGCACTGCAACAACGGAGTGTCGACCCAACCGTAAGCAGGAGAATATATTTACAAAAAATAAGGATGACTTCTTTGGTTTGGTGTGGATTGAACACCAGTGACAGCCGTTAGGGCTTCTTATCTTGGTTTTTGTTTTGCTGTACTATTGGGAGCAAGGACAATGCATTGCAATAGGGATTTCACTTTGCTGTGCAGTAGCTCATTGGCAAAGAAACTGCATCGGTTTGTTCAGGTCTCTCGCAATCAGTGGTGACAGTGTGCTTACTTCTCTCAAAAGCAGCAGAACAATGTTAAAAAGATGTCCTGAGAGTTGTATTTTCTTGTTCAGTTAGCATCTCCGAGTTCCAATAGGATGCCAGTTTTAAGCTGGGTTTCTTTCCTTGAAGCACACATGTATTATGCTAGCTGTCCAGACTTGTAAGTTACTCACAGCTTCTTGTTTGTAATTCCTGGAAAGAAAATTCACCCTCCAGTGCTGGCTCCCACAAAACAAAGAAGAAGTGAAACAGTGAGGTCAATTCTGAATTTTAAGCTTGATACAAAATGAGTTGTTACAATAGCTATAAAGGAGGAGGCTACAAGACAGCAATAGCTGTACCTGCTGTAAGTGACAGGTGGGAGAAATTCTGTTCTTTTTCATCTGTGTTTGGATGACGGCCCAGTGCTGGCCACAAACTGCAATCCAGGATTAATCCTCACATAGTGTTTTCTTTCTATGTATCAGATTTCTCATTTTGTTAATAAGCACAGCCTAGCATGCACTTCAAGTCAGCTGTTCTGGAGTGGAAGCAACAGGGTTTTGCGTTATTGAAATGACGGCTCTCATGCTTTCCTAGAGCCCGTATTGTTTGACTAGAGCAGGGCAGAGGGTGATCCTTGTAATCACAAATCCTAAACAGGGATTCTAGTTACTGATTTTACTTAATGGAAAGGGGTGGGGAATGTAGTTTATCCAGGATTACATATGTATCGTATCACATTTTCGGATGTGCACCCTGTGGATTTGAAGGGGCTAAAGAGTGATTTTTTAAACTGAAAACCTCAAGCACGCATTTAGAAATGGACCTACTGTAGGAAGCTTCCTTCACTTACTCTCTCTAACGGAGAAAAGACAAACTGAGCTGTCCTGCAGAAAGTGTTAGAAGTCACATGCACTGACAGCTAAGCTGGAAGAAGATTCTGAGTCTTCAGCTGGCAGTAAGAAGAGTTTAGAGAAGTGCAGGGATTGGTTTCCTGCTCAGAACAGTCATCAGGGAACTCTCCCGATAAAAGCGAACCTGAAAACAGGGTGAACTTCTTCCTTCTGTTGCTAGGTGTTCTGAGAGATCTGTGCAGGAGCTAGGAACAACACCCTCTTGTTCTTCCAGCTTTAGATACTGGATGGAAAAACGTGCCAATGTTGTCCTCGCCCAGGTTCTGGATGGGAGGTAGGAAGCATTCCATGTCAGTATGCTGGCCTGAGGCATTTGCTGTCCTTCAGTCCCCTGGGGAAAGGAAGAGGGGATGGCTTTTTATAATACATCAGTTTGCCCTATCCACTCCGTTCCCCCACTGAACCAAACACTGTGCAAGATAAAATTGTCTTCAAATCAGTCCTTTGCCACGAGTGTAAAAAGAGATACACGATGGAGTGACTGGGGAGAGGCCTCACGGTAAACAACCTGACTCTGCCCTTCGTGCTGGGCTAGTCCCATTCGTTCCTGGACCCATTTAAGAGGACAGGGGTGTGCAGCAGATTCCTTCCCCTAAATGTGTGCTCATTTCCCGTTGTATAAAGAGCCATTCAGTGAGTGGATTCAGTTTGCTAGGAGTCACATAAAGACACTGCCATGTAGGACTGCACTTACTGCATTTCCATCTGCTGTCAAGATGCCACCAGCCAGTTTGACAGTTTGGAAATCTTTTCTCTTGTTCGATAAAGAACAGAATAGAGTAATTTGCATTGCCAGCTTTAACTGAGAATTTAAATCAGCTGACAAGAAACCTTATTTTAAAGCTTGCTTGTTTGTCTATGTGGTAGTTACTCTCCAGCAGAAAGACCGGATCTTGCTGGTCTGTACCTATTAAAACATGTTGATGTGCAACTAAAATAACTTTAAAGTAAACTTCATGTTGAGCAGAAGGACAGGGTTAACACATTCAGACTATGATTCAACATGCAAATCAGAAACAAAATTAATTTACTATGTTACTGTTTCTGAGAAGTGACTCAAGAAACTTCTTATATAGCATTAAATTCAATGAAATGTTAAACCTGAATATTTTGAAGTGTTAAATAAAAATATTTGGAAAATACTTTCTTATCAAAATACTTTCTGATGACCTCCTGAGGTCCCTTCCTGTGTGACTTATTCTGTGATTTTTATTCAGCTCCAATTTAAATGCAAAGCAAAGGAAGTGTTCTTTGAGCAAAAGTGAACTGATTATTTTCTACTTTTGTTGCTCTTTTATGAGTTTGGAACTAGCAGATACTAGTTTCTAACACCTAGTTTTTATTTGGAGGGAAGGAAGCTTTCCTGCCCTTCTGCCCCTCCTCAAATCTCAGTTGCTTTCTGCAGTCTGAAAGAAGTGGTTATTGAACTACGCTGAAAAAACAGCCTCTGTCCCTTTGCGAGAGGCTCCTGGTGCAAAGGGTTAGTTAGCTGCCCAGAGTGGATGGAACAGTAAAGTAGTGGCTTTTTCTGTGGAGAGACAAATTTTCCTCAAAACTTCACTAGAAAACTTCTAGTTTTCTTCACTAGGAGAATGCTTTTTAAAAACAAGACCAGTTTGAAAGGTTTGAAATTATGCCAGTGTATAGTGAGACTTGTGCTGTTTTTATTTAATGTTGTTTCCCTTACCTCTGGAAGGGTGAGGTGCTTTGTTTCTGTTTACCCTTATAAAGTATCCAGAACAGTCCTCATGTGGAACTTTTTGCATCAAACTTCCTTGAAAAAAGCTCTTTGTTATTTTCTAGGCAGCTTAAATGTTCTTTGATAATGTGGTATTAGTGACATGATTATGCCCAGTCTTCAAAGAAAAACATGGATGTCCTTCTAGGCAAGGAAAATATCTACCAAAGTTGTAGATGGCAAGGAATCCAAAGTTATGAATTTGTGTGCACAGCTATGAAGTGTACATAGCCAGAACCATAGTACCAGAATGCTCAATAACGGGAATTTTGGCATGAGAGCAAAAGTTGTCTTGAAATTGTTCAGATGTCAGCAGAATGGTGTTTGGCTGAGTGTTTTTTAAAAGTAATGTAAATTACAACTTGAAAAGTTTTACCCAGAAAACTTAGTTATAAGCACTTGCTTTTATGAATTGGTGCAGTGGTTGAATATTTGCCCATGTTCAATTCTTCTGGATGAGCTTGTGGTCCAAGGAACTCTGCTTCCATCTCTGATTTAAACTTTCCATGCTATGGTCATGAAGGAAGTTAAGCAACTTCAGCTGTCTTCATCTTTAAAGTATGGAGAATACAATGTCCTTGGTTTGTTTTGTATGTTTATCTTACAAATGCTCATCATATTTAAAAGTTTGCATAATGGGACCCTGACCTTAGCAACAGCCTGTAAATGCTGTCATCATACACATAATTCTAATAAAGCTTCAAAATGGTAAAGTTGCCAAAGGACTAACGCTTTAGGATTATGCAAAACCCACAACGAGGGAGGGAGGCTGGAGAAGTCCTCTAGTTCTTCAGAAATGCTACATTTCTTAGTCTCCACTGTACCTTATCAAACAAGGCTTTCAAAATTGTAATGAAAATTGAAACACGCCAGCTATAAAAATTACTCTCTTTTTGCTACAGCACTGGAAGTATTAATGAGACTATATTCCCTCACTACTGCTGCAGTGAGCACTGGGAGATTTTTGGAAGGTCTGTTCTGCACCGTCAGTCTCTTCCTGAAAATCAGTGAATGCCTCTAAATAATCCCCTTCAGGATGCACCAAGCAGCAGCTTGTATTTTTGTGTCTTCCCTCCCCGAGTTGCATGGTGCAATGCCAGCGCACGGCGTGATGCAACAGTCTTGGAAATTCTTGGAAAAGCACTTCCGTTTGCTCTAGGTAGAAATTGTGTTGGCAGCAAAACTGACTCTGCTGTTTACAAGCTGGCAGCATTCTTAAATGAACTCCAAGAAAAGCAGTTTAATGTATGCGGTTCTGCGTATCCATCCAAATGCAGAGGTGTTTGAGACTGTTGGCCTGTTATTATGGGTGGTGCCTTGGAGAAGGAATGTCTTGAGTATTTGCCCAAGTGTGGACCTCTTTTTAGCAGCTGTAGTCAGCTGGTTTATTCCAGTCAGGCTGGGTCTCCCAGTTTCTGGTTGCTGCTTGTAAGGTGATGGGTTTAATTGCTGTATTGATATTCCTCAGCTCCTGAGTGAGGGAAAAAGTGACCTGAGTGCAGAGAGAGGACCATCAGCTTCATTCTGACATCTCTATTGTGGTGGCTAAAACAGAGTTGAGTATGAGAATTTGTTTGCCACTGATATGTTGTTTGAATCTGGAAAAATAATTTCATCTGTCTGTACCTCTTCGCCTCTGCCTGTGTAAGGCTATGGTATTTGGAAGATGGGCTGAATTTCTATTAGCATGTAATGAACAGAAAATAACAATAGTAGCTGCTATTGTCTAATATTTCACCCTGTTTATTGTGCAAGAAGATTTCAAGCTGAATGCTGTACTAATAATTCAGAGTCTTGTAAGTGGAACCAAATGCAGAGAAAACTAGTATTTCTGATAGAGCTGTACTACTGGAAATCATGCATGGAGGTATAACTAACTATAGAGGACAGTCATAGAAGGAAAATATATTTTAAGGGTCCTGCTGAAAGACCGATCATTGGAGTATGGAATTAAAATACTTGCCTATCCAGAAAAGACATCATTTCCACTCAAAGAGCTCAAAATGCTTTCATAATTAGTAATCTGTGACTTACAGCTGTATCTCTGGCAGATTCATGTAACCTTTTCTGAGATGTTTATATGACTTTCTGAAAGCTGCACACAGGTTCTTCTTTAACGGAACAGAAGCCATGGCCATAGCCCAACAAACCAGCTTCCACTCCCATTAGATGCAAATGACTGATTGAGCACCTCAGTTTCTCTGTTTCACTTGTAATAAATAAAACCTCCGTTCCTTTCCAAATTTTGAGAGTTTGTATGAAGTGGGACCTGGGGTACATGACGCCAACTGTTCCATTTCAAAAGACTTATCAGTAGTTTCCTACCTAATGCCCGGAGCATCTAATACCATATGCCAGAGGACTGGGATGTTCCCTATCCATTAACTGGTTGGACAAGAAAGGGGAAAAGGAGTCCAGGTGAGTTCAAGCAAGTTTCCACGTGCATTTACGCTGCCATTATTCAGAACATTTGCCTATTTGTGCTTGCTTCCTCTGTGGTTACACATGGACTCCTGCTACCTCTGTGTTTATCTGAAACAGCTTGGGTTGTACCCTCACCGAAAACTGAAGAACCCAAAGCACCCTCCCTAAAACTTCCTGGAGCAAAAGCAAAGCACGTCTCCTTTTGAGGCAGAGGGGAAGTCACTGCATTTCAATGGCTTTGACCATCAAAAGTGGTGAGTGGGAGGGTATCTGACAGCGTTAGCACTGTAGATTGACTGGCTGGGGTCACGTTTTTGTAAGTGAGAAGGTAGCAGCTGTCCTTCGAGGCATGCAGGATGCAGCATTTCAGAGGAACTTGCAGATTTTTTTTTCCATAAGAACTGCTCCATGCTGTGCCAGGCTGCTGCCCCCTGCCTCCTCTGTGTCTTGGGAGGGGGGAAGGGGCTGGGTGCCCATCAGGAATGCTTCTGATGGCACAGAGTAAACAAGTCTGCCTCTGCTAAACTTACACCTTACTGGAGACTAACTAGTCAAGTTTGTTGCTTTAATTTTAAGTTTCCAGTTTTGTAATCTTCAGGGAAGGAAGGATGGCAGCATCTCAAGTGAAGTCAGTGTAATGCCAGGGTGTGGGATTTCTGTAATTCAGTTCCTATTGTACTGTATTTGAAGAAAATGCTTGAAATTAGAGAAGTGGAAAGGTGGTATGAACATGGTGGTTTTGCAATAAAATAAAAATATGAACAGTGCAAACTAGTTGTTGGTCAGATCACAGTCTTCAGGGGAAAATGTCTTTAATAGATGTCATGGTAAGGCTAACGCTGCACTTGGCACCAAAAATTAGATTTAATGCTATAAATGGAGATAAAGCACATTGCAGCTGACAATATACTGCCAGACCATGTCCCCAGCTAAAGAGCTTGCAGTGCAAGGCACAAATAGGGGCTGTATAGATAACTGGCTGGGGGGGTCAGATTCTGCAAATGCTTACTCAGGCACTTTGCCTGAACTCGGTGTGACTGCTGGAGTAAGAGCTTGCACAATCCAGCCCTAGGAGTGGGGCTGGAGCCTTAAAGCTGTTGGGTAAAACATCTGCTTGGGGGGTTTATTTATTTTCCAAGTGCCTGGTGAGGCAGACTTTAAGTAGAAGCCCGCTTCCGACCCTGACTTGCATGCCTGTTTATTTGCTGTAATCACTTGTAACCTAAAATTGCAAAACTCCTGTGGATACACTAATGATGCCTTTGTAAAGTTTCCCTAGCAAAAATTCAACTGGATTTTAAAAGCACACGCTTCTTTCAAAACACTTAGCTATAAAGTTCAGTCCTGCCAGCCTGGTGGGCTGAGAACATTTTGGAAAAGGTCAGAGGGCCACGTTGAATACTATGGGTCCAATTTCCCAGGTTGATTTGTTGCCTGTGCTCTTTGAAGGGAGTAGAGCACCTGCAAATCCCCTTCTGGGGATTCCCTTAAAATGTGGGGAAGCCTCCAACAGGTGTGTGGAGCTGGCATGGCCTTGGCCCAAGGTGGGAGAGGTGTGGCTGGGACGTGTCTGAACCTGCACTTGGGCTGGAGCAGGGAATCAAAGAGGTTTTAAGTGGTAGCTGTTCTCTGCTCCTCTCACTCCCCTGAGCCCAGGGAAGGGATGCTAAGCTTCACCAGACGGAATTCAGAAGCTGTTCTCCGTGGTTCCCCAGCCTGTTAGGAAGTAGCAGTGGGCAAGGGAGTTGCAGCTGCTTGTCCCCCCCTCTGAGAGGCAGCGGGTTGGCTGCCGGGGCAGATGCTGACTAATTGTATCAGGAAAGAAGTGGGAGGCGATATAGCTGATTCAGATCCCTGCTTTAAAAACCCAGAGCCTGGCTGAGTGAATGCCTGATTAATGTATTTTCTTCTCAGATTCATTTGCTTTGAGGTCACAGTTCAGAGGCTCAAGAGAAAACAGGCAAGGCATTACGAGTCTCGCTGGATGTGTCACACGCTCGCTGCCTAAGTGCTCTCCGTGTAAAAGGCTTTGACACAGTGAAGTCCCAGATAGACTGCGGTGTCAGAGAAGGCTCTGGCTGGCTCGTCTGCTTGGGTACGGGTTTGAATCTTTCTTTTTCTTAGGAGGCAGTTCCCTGGCTGGTATAAAGAAGTTATTCCTTCTGATGGGTCATTGGGTCTTCTTCGTAAGATCTTTCTGGCTTATTTTAAACTTAAGGTTAACAAGGCATTTCTTTTGCTTTCATTGAAAAGAGTGTAGGCACTTCATCTGAGTAGGAAAGAAAAGCAGGATTATTCATAGTAAGTCAGTCTCTACAGTGGATGACTGAACTAAAAAAGTCCACCTGGAAGAGTACATCAGTGCTACTGAGGACAACAGACTTTTAAATTCTGTTCATCCCCAGAAGTCATAGAGAAGAATATGTTGTCTCCATCCTGCTTCTTGTCAGTGGATTTGTCAAAAAGAAATCTACATCCTTCCCAATCTAGTTTTTAGAGTGTATTTGCTCTTCAAGAACAAGTCAGCACAGTAATCCTGTTTCATGTTAACTGTTATGAAATATGGTGTTAACATTTTAGCCCTATACTGGCAGGAAATGGGATTTAAGATTTTTTTTTTTCCTTGAGTATAAAAGAGTTCAGGAGCAGGATTTAAAAAAAAAAATCCTTACAATCCTCTCTCTGAGTTTGTTTCCATAGCTTAATCTTTCAATTCATCTCATTTGTCTATTACACAATTTAGTTTATGATTTTAACTATGATAATCTTTAAATGCAAGTTGACACTTCAGATCCCTATGCTGGCTTCAACTCCTAATCCATAGTGTCTGCTTATTGCAATTTATGCTTTGGTTATCTAACCTGTGGGATTCTTTTCTTCTTCCCCAGTTGTGCACATACTTGCTTTTTCCAACCATTCCTACATATTTGCTGTATTACTGTAATCTCTTTGTTCCCTGGGCTGTGTCTATTCCTATCTGTTTTCTGTGTCTTTCCACACAAATTTTGCACCGTGCTTTGGGCTGTCCTTCATAAATATAACAGTAATTTCTTCACTCTAAGCTACTGCAGAACTTCAGAGAGCCACCAAACAGTTGCAAGTTACATCATTGCAAGTGTTGGTGTGGCATGTGTTTGTGCATGGAGGCTCTCTTTAGAACAGGATTTGTGTTTCAAAACTCTCTGCAAACGCCCTTCCTTATTATAATACTTGGAAGGCCACCTGCCACAAAGATTTTTTTTTTCCTGACTTGTATGAAACTGAAATCACAGTAAATGAAGTATCCCTGCAAATGCATTTAGGAACAGGGAAAATGAGGAACATCTACTCTTAATTGCAGGAAAATCTGGCTGTTCTATTGACAATGGCCTTCAGCTTCCCTTAGTATACTTTTTAATATTTGATTAATTCTTCTGGAGCAGAAGAGTCATATGATAGAGTTTTAAGGAATAATTCAAAAGAGACGAACTTCAGTGTGTTGCTCCTTTGTCTTGCCAAATACCAGTGGTTAGATTGAAGCCTCAGATTGTACAATTCCCACTTACTCTTGACATCAAACCTTCAGCCTATGTCAAAGTCTCGCTTTCCAGAACTGCATGTCCTTACGTCTAGGGAAAACTTGTGACTGATGGAAGGTTTGATATCAAATGCTCTCAAATCCCACTGAAATCAGTAAGCTGAGGGTGCTGATTACTAAGATCAGGCCCAAGATCAAAAATGCAATTTGTAGATCAGATCCCTCCTGCAGCTGGGTCACAGAGCCTTGGAGAGATGCAGTAGGTAGTTTCATTCCATGCCAGGGACAGTCCTGAGCCCTCTCATTAAATTGTTCATTATTTGTCATACACATACATGCATTCTTTCTCTGTTTTAAATGTATGTGTATAATAGCAGACATGAGTGTTTCTGTGTGCAGTAACTGAATTCAGTTAAACTTGACATTCAGTTACAACAGGAAAAAATGGGTTTTGGTACTTAGTGCTGAATAGCAGAGGCCAACTCATCAAGTTTTTCTACTGCAAAAATGCTCGATCTTAATTTCTTGAACAGTATGTCTCTAATGGCCCAGAGACATGACAGCACACGTGAAGCACATGAAGGGGAAGACATAGGACATAAATTTTTCTACAGGTTTTAACAAAGCCAGAATCTTCCATGCCCTCTGTGCTCTGCCACACAGAACAAAAGCCCCAGGGGTTTTGTTTCTAAAGTCATTTGAGAGCTGCCAGCACAAAATGAAAGCCCCAAGGGTTTCTCCAGTCATTGAAGGGGCATCCACCACCTATAAATGTGAAAATGCAACTGAGTTGCACTTGGAAAGTGAGAGGGCAGTGGCCTGGCACAGTCACTGGGGGAGTCACTGAAATAGCAAGACTGACAATGTGGAACTCCTGAACTCGCGCTTAAACAAGTAATTTGTTTAACCAGTATGTGACTTACTGCATGCTGCTGGCTCATGGGCCCCACATCCTTAATGTTCCCCTACCACCTTCCCTATCTCTGTGCCTAAGTCAGCTCCCCTTTGGGGACACTTGATGTGGCATAAAGCCTGCTGGAAAATTCCAAAGTCACACTTCATTTCAGACCTGGGCATGTAAGATGCCTGGCTCTGACAAGAAACGTGAATTTTCCTCCACTGATTTTTAGGTGGGACTGTCACCACGGTGTCTGGAGGTGGGGGCTGCATGGCCCCTGTGAGTGTGGGGCTGCTCCCAGCATGAGCTCCATGAACAGATGTGCAGGCCTTGGCAGGGAGCAGCTGCTTTCCCAGAGACCTCGGCTGCAGCTCCCCCTGAGTGAGCAGGGCTAAGGTGCCACGGCAGGAGAGGGAGGGCAGCGTGGGCAGTGCCAGGGCTCTCAGGAGGGCAGCGTGGGCAGTGCCAGGGCTCTCAGGAGGGCAGTGTGAGCAGTGCTGGGGTTCTCAGGAGAGCAGCATGGGCAATGCTGGGGTTCTTGCTTCAGCCCTTGGCTGCCTGAATTCCTGGCAGGCAGAGCTGCTGCGTGGCCGCTGTCACGGACAGTTGCACCTGATGTGTGGGAGTTACTTGGCACATGGTGGATGTAGTTTCTCATTGATTTTTGGTGGAATTGATTTATAGAGCTATTTAATGGAATTGATTCTTTTTACAACTTTTTTCCCTTCCTAAAGACCAATTGTTTTTCTTGAGTGATGGCTGCAGGTTTGTGTTTATGTATTAATATGCTCATGTACCCACAGTCCCAACTGCTTTCTCTCTACTCGAACTGCAAAAGAAAGTCTCAATCTCAAATGCCATCTTAAATTTTAATATTATATTTGATGTATGACCTGGAATAAATTAAACGTGCTAAAACTTGCAAGATGAAATCCTAGTGGTGGGTATAACCACAAAGCAGTGTTCTATTAAGCCAAGGACTGTCGAGAATGTCTGTTGTGGTTGTGTCTGGGTTACGAGTGGCTCCCTTTGGTTTAGTGTAGGTGGATATTTTTATTCCGCCTGGCTTGTGAACAAGGAGATGAAACTTCAGAATTTACCTACAAGAGGAGTAAGGCTCTGCTGACTTTTCCTTTACAAGCCCATAGGTTGGAACCACATTTTTATCCTAAACCTAGTATTTTTATTGTATTTTAATGTATTTCATTGATCATCATTCCAAAGTGGTTTGTATTAAAGAAACATTATATATTATACCTGGAGGAATACTATGAGAAAGTGTGAATATCATAATTCTCTGTTACTGTTTGTACTTCGCAGGTCAGTTCTGTCAGTAAGTTTAAGTGGAAAATCTGTGTTGTGGTTTTGGGCTTCTTTCTTATTGCCTTCCTTTCTGTCTTTCCTCTTTCAAGAAGCACTGAAATAAACGTGGGCAGGCTCCTAACTCTGGGTGGGACTCCTGAGCAGATATGCCACCCAAATTTCCAGATCAGAGAGATTTAAATGTGTGTGCTGAGGGCTTAGGGTCCAGCTAACAACTGCCTGTCAGGATACAATAAAATAATCTCTGAACTAGCCAGCACCCAAGTCATACAAGGAATTAGTAATCCAAAAGTACCTCTTTGAATGGCAAAGTGAAACAAACATCAACTGCCACAGTTGTCGTGTGTGATCCCTGTGTGAAATTTAGCTAAGCAATTTGGCAGCTGTGTGTAGCACTAACTGGATCTTCCAAGTGGCCTGATGTAGCTGTGAGCCCAGTACATTTGGGTAATCTAGTTATCACCACAGAAGTGACAGAGATAGAGACAGCAGTAGTCAACATCCTATTTGAATAGAAAAGCTCTCAACTTCATCACTGCTTATGAAAACTTCCACCCATGGCCAGCTGTAATCTGGAGCCATCTAAAAACTGCTGAGAACCCAGCAGGGCTCACTCCTGTGCATCTACCTTACACTGGGAGTTTAACAGGCCAGCCAAGAATAATATCATTAGGATGCTGAGTGTGCAACTGCTGCAGGAGTGGGCTGTCCATGTGAACAAAGCTTAGCAGGAAAACTGTAGATGGTAGATGCATGATGCAGAGCAGATAATAGCAGAGTATCTGGTTGTCTTGTATCTGCAACTCCAAATACCACACACCATTAATTTTGGAAAAGGACTCCAAATGTAAGCAAATTGCTCTGACCCAGATTTTAAACTGGTAAAGGAACCTGAATTCACAGGCAAGGCAATATGGGCCCTTTTGCAAAACATGATATTTAAATGTGGCTTGCTTAGAGAAACTTCCAACAACCATCAACCTTCACCCTGTGCCCCAGAGGACTGCCAAGACTTTATTCAACATCGTAGTGATCCTAAATGGCAGTCTTTGAGAGGGAAAACTGTATCCTGGCTTTGTAAATGAAACTGCAGCAGTTGAATTACACTGTAGTTTTACAGAGGTGTTTTATATACCACAACCACATTGTAAACTAGATTTTGTTTGCTTGGAATTATCCTAGTGATTTGTAGTCTGTCTCTGGCAGACGTGTCTCCCTCTAACCATCACATGCCCTAAGCAATTATGCAGAGTTAACAAAACCTAGAGAAGGCAACTGCTCTTATCTGTCTTGCCCCATGCCAAGTCTTTGCCTTCCACTCTCTGCTGGGAAATAGTAGAAATTCCAGGCATTCTTTGGAAGGGAGAGGGTTAAATTTAAAGAGAAGGGTATCTTTTCTTTCACCACTACTGGGGTGGAAAGATTTTAACTCTGCCTGTTCCCCAGAGGTGCTTCGTTATTGGCATAATGATATGTCCTTGTGGGATAGGTTGGACATTAAGGATCTGTACTGCCAAGTTTCTTCATTGTCATATGGACAGATTCTGGCATTGTGATTCTCAGGACATCAGAAGAAGCATTTACATGAGAATACATGATTTAATAGTTGGTGTTATGTAAATTGGACTATGTTTGGCTTAGGGACTGCAGAACCCTAAGGCTGTCACTGGGCTGTACCAGCACAATCTCTTCCCTGAAGAATGTTCCAGTCTAAATAGTAGATGGTAGTAGATAGGAGATAATAGTAGATGACTGTAGTAATAGTAGATAATAATAGATAGTAGATAGTATAGCAAAAGGGGAGAGAGGAAGCAGAGACACAAACAGATGCATTATTTGGCCAAGGTGGTGTGACAGATGTAGAGAACTAGGAGGAGAACCTAAACTCCTTCAGTTCCAGTTTACTTTGCTACCAGAATAGACTACTGTTATTATAGCACTCTTATTTTCATCCTTACTCTTCCAACTAAATTAACTTTCCTTGCCTCAAGGACTGACACAGTCCCTGTACAGTCTTCTGGCATATCTTAGCTATTCCAGAGAACTGGAACAACAAGCACACAAACAAGTCACCACACATTGACTGATCATTGCTTACTCTCTGTACTTGGGGCTTTAGCTCATGGCAGTGAAAGGTAACCAGCTACAACCCAGGACAAAGCCAGCCACACAAGTAGCAGTTGCTTCTGGATTTGCACAGCTACTCATCAGTCCTGCTTGTTCTAGAGACGCCTACCTTGCATTTTGGTCCGCAGGTTCCTGGTGCCTGCACACATGGGACGAGGCCAGGTAGTGCCAACACTACCTCAGACTGCTCTGGCTCCACTTTGGATCCTCATGAGCACCTTGCTAGTGTTGAAAATTCCTTGCCAAACTCCTACCTTACGAAGAGCTCGAGTTACTGCATTTCTGTAGTGCCTGGACTTGGAAAGCCATGAGATGGAAACAAATATTCCTGCTCCGGTAGATGATAAACAGGACCAAACAGTTACATACTCTTTGTGTGTTGCCTTGGTAAATGTAAAGGCTTCCATGTATTAAATGATGCAATAGCAAATTCCTTACAAAAAATAAAATGTCTGTAATCAGATAATGGTTGCTCTGGTGCTAGTGGTAATATGGCATTGAATATCTCTTGGTTTGGCTTCCACGGTTCAGGAGGAACTGGAATGGTGTTTACTGAGCCAATAAACTTCTCACTAAACATAATTCATGAGCTCTAGCTGGCTAATAACCAGGACCTCAATGCTCTAACAGTTGGCCCCATACATATTAAAACAAAGCTTTATTTGAAGTGAAAACTTTTAGAAAAATAAACTTTAGGATTTAGTGGCCTCTAATATTGTCTGCCTCCACAGGCCATGAGAGATCTCATAACTAGAGAGTAGGTTTTAAAATATTTCTATTGCAGTCTCTTTGACCAATGCTGAAAGACTGCTTGCTCCAGAAATTGCCTCAGCATAATTTTTTATTTGTTGTTTTCAAACTTTGAGGAATCCATATGCTTCTTTTAAAATAGCACCGTGCAAGGATTTTTCTTCCCTATTTATGTTTAAAAAGAGTTTCTGCTGACCATTTGAGTGCGCTAGGCAGTCAGCATGGTTCAGCTATGTGAAAAAGATATGAAGAGCTGAAAGAAGGTTTACCCTCTTTAAGGGGGCATTCAAAAAATTACTTCCATAACCTTTCTTACAGTCCTAGTTTTTCTCTGGAGAGATCTTCATCTGAACAGGTTTATTTAAACACTTGCTAGATTATGTATCAGGATTTCCCTTCCTCTCCTCATGAATGAAAACCTGTGCTTCTGCAGGTTCACTCAAGGAGTGCTTCTCCTTGGAGCACTAGAGAACTTCAGATCTGGATTGGTTTCAAATCCCCATCATTTCCCTGCGTGTAGAAGAGTATTCTTGTGTTTTGTGTTTGTTTAGTTTCTCATGAATTAAATTTACATTCTTAAAGAATCCTGAGCAGTTCTCAGAGGGGTGTGGGTGAGTGGTGGTTCTGCTCTCTGGGGCATGTGTAATTTGTACTGAGGCAGAGTAGTTCGTTTTTAAGGACTGGGAATCACTTAATTTAGATTTCTGCTAATGGTTTTACCTTCTGGGGAAGCCTTGCCACTCTGTGCTGCAGCTTCGTCCTTGGACGGATGATGACGAAACAAGGCCTGCCCGCCTCCTGTCAGATGCTTTGAAGTCTGTAGATGAAAGATACCATATGAATGCAAAGTACTTGCCAGTTAAAGTCAGCAAGTAATTTTGCTTGTACCTTGGTGAAAAAAGCTTTATTGTCAGCTTACAATGAATTGATCTACATATGCACCAGTAGTTCTTTCCCTTTTACTTAAATCTTCTGGAACATTATATTGACAGCCTCTCAGAAAGATAGAGGGAGGTTAAATAACAAGCAATAAAGGTTATCAAGGAAATTTCTTGTCATGCGATACTTTAAAGATAATACTTAGTAATCCTTTGAAAGGGATAGAAAATAACAACTATGCACAAGGAGTTTCTGCTATATATATTTATATTATATATACATATAAATACCGTCTCATTCCCTGTCTTTCAGGGATTATTATCTCATGCAGAGCTAGGCCTAGTTCCATCGATGCATAGAGAAGTTCTATTATTATACACTGATTTGATAAGATAATATAATTAGTGTCTTGGTCCATTGATGCAGACCTCTACTGTCCAAAACCAACATTAGGTTATTAAATCAATTCTCGTATTTGTTACACTAATAAGATAAAATAGCATTATTTAGATACTGCTTGTCTAAACTTAGATAAGTCGTTCAACCGTACCTGTGTTTGCTTATCCACATTCTTCTTCTGCTTTTAAAAACCAGCACAAATTTGTGAGGTAGGTGCAGGCCTTGGATTTCCTGGTCTTTATTGTTTGGTGTAGCAAGGTCTTCCCTGTCAGTTATTTGTGTCTTGTCTGTGTGGCTCTGGCTCCCCTGCAGCAGATGGGCAGTGAGGAAATGAGGGCTCCAGTGGATAAACGCAGCAGCAGCAGCTGCTTTCAAGAAGGGTATCCATGAGCAGGCCACAAGTGAGATGGTGTCTGGGCAGCTAATCTGGACAGATATCTACTGGCAATTTCTGCTGACATGCAGATCAGGAGACCTGGAATTGATGGCTAAACTGGCACAGAGCCAAAGTCAACAGAGAGAAGGATTTTTAGGTAGAAAGGCAGGTCTGAGTTTCCCAAATTACAGTTGTCTTAGGAAGCTTGGGACCCTTCTGGCTCCAGAGAAGGAAGAAAGAGGCTTTGCCAAATGCCCATTTAAAGTATAAACACCCTCCCATGCCCCTAGTTCATAGACTGATACAGGTATTTAATATTCTGCTGTAAGTGGGCTGACTTACTCAAAGTTTCTACGAATTGGTTTTGTAGGTAACCTTTGATGAGTTTTGTTTTCTGGTTGTTTTTTTCTGGCTCTAGAGGCACAGATCCTATAGGACAATGACTGATCCAACCTAATGTTAAGGGACCATGGTGTCTAGTGAGATCTGTTTTTAAATATTGTATTTGGTATTATCTTGTGCTGCAGACCATAATTCTGCTCTGTCCCCTGGTTTTGTAACACATTTATTTGCATGGGAACATCCTGCTTCTTGCATGCGTGAGGACATCCAAGGCGAGAGCTGAGCTCTGCTCAGCTTTGTTCCCAAATTCTGTGGTGGAACACAGGACTCTTTGAGAGTGCAAAGGGCCAAGTTGTGCTGCTGTGTGCTCCTGGTGTGCTGCTGGCATGACTGTGCAGGGCCAGACAGGGAGGGAAGGCCATTTAATGGGGCCATGTGTTATTGGAACTTGCCATCTAACATTCTTTGCCTTCCCCAGTGTGTTCTCCCCCTTCCAGGCTGGAATGCAGTAATTGCCATACCAGAAAGAAGCCATGATCTGCCTGTCTAGCCTGGCATCCTTTCTCCAAGACAGGCAAACACCAGATGCTTGAGGGAAAGGTACAGGAACTCCTAAAACAAACAACTATGGTATAACTTGTGCGTAGAGGAAGTTGGTGGTTGGTTTATGCCCTGAGGTGAGGGAGTTTCTAGCCTTTACATGAGTGTGTAGCTGGGTATTCTCTTCATATATGACAGACTTGCACTCAAGCCATTCTCACCTGCTCCCTGCCTCTGGAGCTGGGTGCCAAGGAACAGCACAGCTCAGCTGCACCACTGCACTGTGCTGGCGTGGTCCTCAGTCCCCAGCTTTTGTAGCAAAGGGTGTGGTAGAGCTCCATAGTGTGTTGCTGATGTCTGCAGAGGATGCTGAGAGACTGTTCCAGGCAGTATCACCACATGACAGAATTTACTCTGTTCAGTGAAGTGTGATCTGAGCTCTGCCCTGCTCCTGTCTTCTAAACACGAGAGCAGGAGGGTTGGCTCCATTGGTGCTCAGTCAAGGCCACCAGCAGGGGACCACTGAACCCCTATTGTGAATCACGATAAGAGCTGCTATCTGGTTGCCTCCCTCCTGCTGTTCTCCAGTGGCCAAATCTTTCATCACAAGATGCACATGCAAACAGCATGTCCTGCCACACAGGGACCTTTGCAGCAACTGGTGTGAAACAGCCTCCAGCAACTGAAAGCATGAGGGAGAGAGGCCTGGGGAGAAAGCTATTGCCCAAGCAGTAGCTTCATTGTCTGGTGCTGCTGTAGAAGTCAGTAATATGCAGGACCTGTGTTCACCTCAGGGATGAGGAAGGGGAGAATGCTCTTTTTAATTATGTATTGCTAATTCTTTCCCAACCAGCCAGCCTGGGATTTCCTTGCATTCTGAGGCAATGCTTTCATCTGTCTCCTGTTTAACAATCTGGACTTGCTTGAGAAGTTGGTTTTCTTTCTTGTGGAAGATTGCACTGGAGCCAGAGTGTTGTTTACCTAAGATCTATAATAAAAATTCTTTATCCTTATTTTGCTTCCTCTCCAGCTCGAAAAGGGGGGGCATGGAAAGTAGCACGTATTCTGTAGGGAAGATCTTTTGGGTTCAGCCTATTCAGTAACCACAGTTACCAGACTGCTCTCACTTCAAGCAGTTGGTCAGTCTCCCTTGTGCTACCTGGACTTCTGTAGTCTATGGTTCTGATTTGCTGCAAGCTCTCCCAGCAATCCCACGTAAACTGAAGCACAGAGGTTGAGTCTCTTCCCAAACCGCAGCTAGAAATTGACCATTACCTGTCATTTCTCCTCTGTGAAGTGATTTTTGCTGAGCCCTTTGGTAAAGAAACGTTCTGTCCAAGCCACTATCTGGGTTGTGGTGTTGTAAGACTCATGATGAAGCTTTAAGAGGTCCATACTACTTAGTAAGCTGGAAACATACTTAGTTGCTAACAAACAACACAATAACCTCAATTCTAAAACTTGAGAATTATTCTCTCTGTTAGGTAGTCAAATTAGTAGCTCATGGAATGGTCTAGATCCAGGTCCATTGGCAGACTGTTGCTGATGTGGCTTGGGTCTGGTGTCTGGCGTTTTTTTAAGTAACGCCATGAATATTTCTTCTGTGCTGTTGCCTTTTCCTGGTTTCTTAGTATATCAATGTTCTTTTTTCTTCTGATACTTTAATTTTTAAGCAGTGCATATGGTCTGGTAGATTGAAGCAAAAGACAAATGCAGAGCCAGAGGTAAGTTTTTCTAGATGCAGCTTGAGATTTGTAGGCATGGGTAATTAGGAAAATAAAATTTATCATTTCAGTTAGCTTATTTTTAAGTGGGTGGGAAATGAGCATTTTTTAGCATGGAAGTTGGGTGGCTTCCTATGCCACATTCAGCTTCAGCATAGCATGTAACTTCATCATTTGTGCAACCCACTAATCCCTGCATGGGCCTTCTTAGAATTAAAATGCTCTTAATTTAGTAGAATGAAATAAATGAAATTAAAGTTCCTTTTCATACTGAATGAGGGTGTCTGTACAGAGATACAATGTGGTTTAGCTAATTCACTTTAAATTCACAACTTTAGTTAATCTGAATTAAGTTTCCCAAGTCTTGCGTGTAAAGACATCTTTATTTAGAAAAAGCTGCTGTTGTGGAAAGAGCAATGGACTCAGCCCTGTCCCGAGGCATTCTGGCATGCAGCTTGCTTATTCCAAGACAGAGAGTTTCTGGGCATTAGCAAATTGTCTACCACATCCTTTTCTTCTCCTCTCAGAACGCCTCTGTGCCACCTCCTAAAATTGTGGTTTCTGAGCCATTACTGTGAGTAACTTGCTCTGGTTGTATCTGCTGTGCAGCTGAGGAAACAATATTTCAGAAACTTGTACCATTTCGGAACAGGGAAAGTTAAACTTGTCCTGAAACCAGTCATGAACACATCCTTTGATCTGAGCGGCCTGTCCAGTGGATGTTCCCTGCCAAGGCCAGGTACAGAGCAGGGAGCAGGATGAGGGATCTCTTGTGCATAGCAAAGGTTTGTGCAGTAAAACCAGACTTGTACTGTGTATCGGTGGGAAGTCAAACCATGAGAACAACTGTCTTTTAGGGTCAGAACTTAGCTGAGAGACTTGCTCCTGAAAATATTTGCTTTTCTGCTTGGAAATGATCTTGTGGTCATATGACATTTTTCTTATGAAAAGAGAAACTGGTTACGTGAGTCAAATACAACCATTTAGGACAAACCCCTAAATGAAACTTGCTGTTTCCAGATACAAGGAGTGCTCGACTATGTAACTCTGACTGCAAGTTTCACCCAGTTCGCTTTACTGGACTGTTTTCCAACCCTTGCCCTAATGGGAAATTGCTCATAGAACAGTTGCATTGTCTCGTGGGCTGCTGGTTTTGGTGAGAGATCAGCTAGAGGGGGAGCACTTGGATTTCTCTAAATTTTTTCAGTTGGAATTTCCAGCATGTTGATCATGGATGTTATAAATAATGGCGTAAAAATTATTTTATTGCACTCCATCGTTGAGTTGGGGTGCGTAGATAGACACAGTGGGGAGGAGGTGGTTTTCCATGAGCCAGTTGAGGAATTCATGTTCCTTCCACCTGGCAAAGTCCTGCCTGACGTGCTGAAGTCTCCAGAAACCCTGAAAGCATCATGCACTGTGCGTGTGTACTATAAATAAACTTTTAAAAACATAATTTAAAAACACCTCTGGCAAAGCACATGCTTAACTGAAACCTGCCTGGTCAAGGTTGACTCAGTGGTGTAGGAAGAAGATGGGGAAAGAGCAAGTGAGAGGAAATAAATGAAACCTCCTGTCAGAGAAAAGCCACTTGTTTGTCATTTTCAGGGTGTCCAAGCTCTTGGCATGAGAGCTTTGGGAGATCCCTAGTGACTTTCTGGATGTTTGCCCTTGGCATGCGTGTTTGTGCGTGATCTGAGATTTCATTAACAAAGCTGCAGGAACAAGGTTAGTTAACCTGTTAGAGATGGATCAGATGGCTTGGAATTGTAGTTGATTCTCCAGTTCCAAGAATCCAAATAGCTCTGGCTGAAGGTCTCCAATCAGTTAGACAGAATAATTTCAAGAAGTCCTCTTACTGAATTTTTATGTGTTCCACCCACAGTTTGGATAGCTGCATCCCTTTATTTTAAATGGACAATTCTTTTGATCTGCACAGAACCAGAGGAGGCTTGGGGAGATGAAACTCGCTGAGGGTAAATTGCTCTGATAGTATCAGTGGAGGTATATAATCTATATAATCTGCACTGCTGCTGTCTCAGAGCAGGTCTGGCTTACCTGCTTGTTTTTTAAGTTGTATGAAAACATGATGCATCTTCAAGCAAGAAAAAGAAACCTACACTAAGGCTTCTTTAGATGGGGCACTAAGGGGTTAAAGGCATTGCCCAGCCCCGAGGAGGAAGCCTGTTTCAAGGCAGGCATCGACTGGAGCAAGGTTTTGCTGCAGACGCAGGCTGATGTGCTTGCAGCAAGGATTGCAGCCTTATCAGTAAAGATAAACATGCAAAGGCTTCCAAACCCCTCTGTCCCTGCCACTTGTTTGGGATCCTTTTCCAGAGACCAAGAGAAAATACAAGATCTTCTCCAAGATAGATGCTACTTCCAAAGGGGGCAGCCAGCAGATTTTGTAGAAAGAGAGACCATGTATTACTCTGTGGTTTGGAACAGGTACAGGAGATATTAGTTTACCTGATTCAAAATAGTACTTGAGACCTGGCAGTATCATGTGGGGTTGGCCCTTTCCCCTCACTCATCAGTCTTTTGCTGAGTGTCCAAATGCTGGACAAGACTGAGTTTTGTTGCCCTCAGTGAGTTACTTGCCATAGCTAATTTCTGCTGCCAAGCAATCTCCAGGCTTTACTACCCATTTGTTTGCCATTTCCCACAAAAACTTCGAAAGTTACTTTATTTTAATCCTGGTGCTGAGAGGAGGGGAATGGAGATAGTGTTTCTGTTAAAAATGCACAGGATCAGCTACAGAATTTTTGGGCACAGAACAGACCATTTGAGTTGCCTGCAAAAACAGTCACTATGGTAATATTAGGTATAATTAAGGTGTAGCCTTGTAAATAATACATTTTTCTTTATTTCTCTCTCCTTCTGTTCTGTCACCAAACATGGCAAAGCAGGAGATGCAGAAATCAAGCACCTGGCTTCTTGAGGTCAAGTTCCAAAATTCTGCCTTGAAAAATGCAGAAATTATTCCAGATGGCTTGAGAACTGGCACTCTTTTTCTGTCCAGGAAAGTTTGTGCCATTCTGCAGGCTCAGTCTGGGTCCTTCTGTTTTGCCACTGAGCCTGATTGACACTTACATGTGTGTGGCCTTTTTACACAGTGGTGGACTTAAGTTTGAAAATCCAGACATTTTTGGACTGTGACAACAGTTGGTATGGTGTTTCAATCTGTATTTTATATTTTAAAAATTATATATACTGTTTTAAAAGAGAATGTGGCAACTTACTGCAAAAATCAGAGAAGAGAACAGTTTGCAAAACCAATTTAAAAGTTGCTCCCAGTTGAGTGAGTCTTTGAATGTGGAAAAAGAGACTTATTTTAAAAAAATTCTCTTAAACTTGCAGTGTGATAGATAAAACTAGTTCTGAGAACGTGAAAATGTGGGCTCCATGTGCTAAAGCTATTTGAAAAGAGGTGTGAGTGAAGGGGCTGAGGTTGGTGTGAACGTCAGACTTCCTGCCTTCTGCACTTTCTGTGTCGCAGCTGTAGCACGTTCATAGTGTGGCACTTTTAAAAGGGACTCTGAACTAGCCCAGCCTTTCAGGGAAAGACGAGCTGCAGCCAGAAATTCTGGCCCGTCGCAGGATGACAAGAGGAAGAGCTTTGTTACTAGCTTGTGTTTGATCTTAGCTGCTTTTTTTCTGCTCTCAGTAGCATGCTAATGATACCTGTGGGAGGTGAAAAATGGGTGAATTCCTGCTAGGGTGCGGACAAGTTCGCAGTTTAGTTCTTGTCCTCTTCTTCCCCTCTGGTAAAAATTTTGGGGGCTGTCCCAGATACATAAAAAGGAACTTTTTCCTAGAATAATTTTCTGTCCTACATCTGCTGAGGAGTCTGAATCAGAAAGGCAGTAAGCAGTTGACTCAGTTTGTTTTGTCTCCTCTCCCCCTTTCTTATGTTTGAAATTACGAGTATTTATGGGAAATGACTGGCTTGAAAGTGTAGGACAAGTCTGAGCTGCCCATAAGCCATTCCTTTGCTTCAGTTCAGTTTTGCCTCACTTATTTTAAACTTTAAAGCTGAAATGCTAAGTGCATCTTAAATCCCCTTTTCTTTCAAATGCCAGAGTTGCCAGTTTCACATTTTTTACTTGTGATTCTCTACATATTATCTCCCTCTTGGTATCAGAGGACCCAGCAGGGTGGGCAAGCTGCACTCTGGGTCAGAAGAACAGGGAGATGGTGAAACAGAAGGGTGCCAAACCTGGAGGCAAATACACCCCAGTTTCTGCTGCTGCCCAGGGAGAGGGTCTGCAAGCCTGCGATAAGGGATGGAAGGAGACCAAGAGGGATGGGTGGGCCCCCAAAGGCGGTGATCTGGATGCCAACATATCTTGCTCCAGCTTTGCAAGGAGCAGCGTGCAAGTGCTTCAGAGGGAGGGCTAGTTGTGGTTTGTGGTTTAGGGAGTTGACACAAATAGTCTCTGAACCCTTTTTTTATGGGCCTGCAAAGGAGTGCTTTCTCCGGGGAACTGGAGCCTGCCCTCCTTAGTGTACTCCTTTCTTGCTTAGCAGGTTCGAGGCTGTGCTCAGAGCAAGCAGTCATGGCTGGCTGACAGAAAGGGGGGTTTACCATCCTACGTAGTTTGTGCTGTGTTAAAGTTAGATTAGAATGGCCGTGCTGGTAGTTAAACACTTGGGTCTGGGTTTTTGTCCCGAAACTACTGCTGTAAATCAGCAATTGAGTTCTGTGGCAGGCAACCTTTGACAATATTTCTGTGCCCAAGAACTGTGTGGGCTAAGCTATTTTTAAACCTCTTTCGGTAAGTGCACTGTGTAACGTTTTTGTGGACAGAAAATACAGAACAGTGTGTTGACCTTCATTGCTGATCAAACTTCAGTTGCACCCAGATATAACTGATAGCAGGTCTTACCTGGATTTGCTTTCTGTCAATGCACGTAGGTGGTCACATGGAGGGGAAGTGAAATACTTCCATAATATATATAGCACAAATACCTGGATGGAATAAGAAGAAACAAAGTATGTCAGAGGGGAAAATGCATTGCAAATCTTTCAACTTCAATGAGAAAATATTCCCATAGTTCAGATATTTCATTCTACATGAAGGCTGATGCTGCACCTAATAGAAGTCATCCAGATGGAGAGAGATCACTACCTAGTACTAAAGTATCAGCACTCCTATTGGCCTGCACTGTGCTCCTTGTACCTGGCGAAGCACTGGTTACACTAATCTCCCAGCCTGCTTCCCTTCCAATTGGGAGTTCTACAGGGATGACCAGAGGGAATCTTAGTGATACTACAAAGAAGCCTGTTTGCTTAAGAGGGCATATGTACATCTTTTAACAATCTGGTTGTGTACCTCCTTTGTGGGAGGATCCCTGACCTTATACAGAGAGGGACAAGTGCTAATTAACTTAATTCTGGGAACAGGAGGTGGTATGACCTTTTCCAAAGTGATTCTTTTGGGCTAGAGTTTACAGAGAGGTATTTGCTAGGACTGATGCCTGGGTTTGCTATGAAAACATTATTCATACAGAGGTGTAAAATTCCCTGGCGTGGCCGGGGAAGAAATTAACTTCCCAATCTCTCTTGTTAGGCTTCATGGTTCCTTGTCTAAAAATTGTTGGCGTGGTGTCCAGATATATGTTGTTTGGTATCAAAACACAGTTACATTTTCTGTCATGTCTTTTAGCATTAAGCACAGCAAGTAGATCCAAGTTATTATTAGCCCATTGCTTTGGACACTGCCCATCGTGTTGTGAACATCCCATCTTTTATTGGCAACCCAGGAGGAAATTAATTTCTGGGGAATTTTTTTTCCCGAACTATCAAGGTGTTATTTATTCTGAGCATCTTCCAAATTTCAACCTCTTTTGCCAAAGAAGTGGTAAGGCCTCTTAATGCCATCTCTTTGCTGTGCTCCCTCTTAGCAGCTCAGGGACACAATTACAAGCACTCTTGAGTGTGCCTACGCCATTTATTTTTGTTCTTGCTACCAGCACTAAGCAATCAGTCCCAGTTGCTCCAGTGTAGACAAAACCAGAAGCAGCTACAGCACTGCCTTAGCAGCAACTGCGGAGAGCAGAGCTTATGGAAGTGTGCCTGAGGTGAGCAGGACAGAGGGCCATTGGTCTGACTCTGCTGAGGAAATGAAACGCAGTCCCAGACAGGAGGCAAGTTGCTGTAGGTCCCCTGGCTGGCCACGTGTCAAGCTCACAAAGCATTTAGGATGCCTGGCTGCTGAGAAGCAGGCAGAAAGCTGCCCATGGCGTCTTACAGCTGGAGAAAGGTAGGAAGGTAGCTGATAAAACAGAATTTTCCTCAGGCAAAGAAATATCCTTGGTCCCTGCTCCCTGTTGTCTTCTGATGTATTTTTAAAAACCCCAACAAGGCAACTCTCCCTCACTCCCCACCACCACCCCCAACAACAAAAAACCACAGGCCTGCTGGACCCTAAAAGAAACAAACATAAGCACCTCTATGGAAAACACTGCTGAGGCCTGCGGCCATCCCGCATTCCTGAGGAGGCTGTGAGCCTCCTCCCCAGCGTGCCTGCCCAGCAGGGCAGCCGGCTCTGGGGGCCGCACTGGTGCTGCTCCCTCGCTGCACCAACATGCCCGCGCACAGCCCCCGGCGGGGCTCGCAGCTCTCCCCGCCGTGTCCGTAGCCACGTTTTGTGCTGCCCCTGCTCAGGGGAGCAGGAGCAGCGCCTTCACCATGCGGCATTTTCTGCCATATTCATTCAGAGGACAGCTCCATGTCTGAAGTGCTGCCAGACTGAGCTACGAGCACTGTGGAGCAAACAGCTGCCACATCTTCATCCTACTTCTTCTCACGGCACTGCAGTGGAGCTGGAAGTTTTTCAGCAATGTAACTAGGTATGGGGTATTTATTTTGATGAAAATGAAGGTAAAATCCCTATTTCCCAGTAGGTTTGACCCCTATTTACAAAGATCTAGTAATGCATGTATGTAGAAGAAAAATCTACATGAGTGAAAATGTGCCCTGCTAATATTAAAAGGTACGCGGTGGAATTTTGCCTAAGGATAAAATGTCATTTTAATTGAAAGCTGCTGTAACTTGATAGGGAATATCCACAACAGTCTTGAGCATCTACTTTAAAATACAGTTAAAGACAGAGACAACTCCCACCACTCTGTCTCTTAGAGCTACATGTCCTCTTTGATCCATCCATGGTGCTTACGATTCCTAAGAGACACACATACTGCCAGTAGTCTGAGCTCATTAATATTTATATGATACCTTTCATCTGAAGATGTGTGCTTTGCAATTATTAATTAAAAACCATTTCACAAACGCCTAAAATTTAGCTCCATTTCATAGCTTACAAAATGAAGACGCAGAAAGTTTGTGTGTCCTTGCATGAGACCAAGCGAGATTAGGAATGTGGAAGCTTGTCTGCATGGACTCCTACTGTGCTGTATTTCTTTATCCTTCTTTTGCCAGTAACTTTTGACAAGGCAGCACAGGTTTCCTTTGACAATAAGATGCACCATGAGCCTGTACTACCTAGGCAATACTGAGAAGGAGAGTGAAGGGAGCCTTCTCTCTCACTCTGGTTCTTCATACAGCACTTGGTTTTTAGAAAGATTCTTTAAAAATACAACCTGGAAATGCTTTTTCAGCCCCGCAGACCACATCCCGAGTGAATATTTACTTGAACATGTTAAACCCTTCCCTTGCACACTGTATTTTAGTTCCCATGTTAGAGTAGATAGAAGAGATGGTGGGCTATAATCCACCAGACGTGGGCCCTCTCCTCTCAGTCCTCCCAGGTGCTTATGGAATGAAGGAGCTTGGCTCAGTGTGAGACTGATAATGGGAGGGAGGGCTTGCCATGCGATTAGACCAGTTCACTGTAAACACCTAAGTTGCACAAGTGGCTCAAACTTTGATCTTTTTGTTGTGGAAAAGAAATCGGAGACTCTGAAACCTGCCCTCAGTCACAAACAAGGAGGTGGACATTACTCAAGCCCAACTGTGGAAATGTAAATACAGTTAAATGTGATCAAAATGGAAAAAGCACTTCTTTTTTCCCCATCCCCTGCTCCCTAGTGTACTTCCTGCTTTTGCCAGGGGCTCCTACTCTGACTTGCCTAGCTCTGTTTGTGAACGCAGGCCCCAGTCTCACACCTGAAACACCCAAATCCAAATGTTCCCGAGTGCTGTCTGGGATAAGGTTTAAGCCACAGGTGCAATTAAGCTTTTAAGTGGTAAGCCTATTTGGTTAGGGGCACACCTAGGGCCTGCAACAAGCTGGGAGAAAAACGATCAGTCTTTTAAACTGACAGGTGGTTCCTGAAATACTGCTGCAAGGGTTAAGAAGAAGCTACAGCGTTTGTGATTCTCCTGGTATTTAGTGTAACAACTCTCAGAAAAAGGTCTCTGTGAATGCATCTTGGCTGTCTTAGTGAGGTGGGATTTGATTTTAATTACAAATCTGGTAATGGATTATCAAAATGATGATTTTGCTGAAGGCTTGGGCACACTCTTCATAGTCCTGTCTTCTTTTCCCCTCACACCCTCTTTCCGAAATCTGCCTGTGCAAACACTGGCACAGGATAAGTTTTGTGGGAGTGTAGGCGGTTAGCCTGTGGTCTCTTTCACTATTGGCATTTAGGCCTTTGATTAGATTTTTAGAGGAAAAATGTCATAGTAGGTTGTCTGGTAAAATGCTGGTGAATATTTTGAGATGCAAATGTTCACAGGAATTCGATGAGCATAAGAAAAATGGGGGATGTGACACTTGAGCAATTCCTCACCCTTCTGATTTTTTTGCACTGTGTCATAGCTTTGCTTTTACAATCATTAGAACAGCAACAGAGACCTTTGCTTTGCATAGCCTTGAGTTCTTGGGCAAGGATTTAAACATGGAACATTAAGACATGTTAGTGAGCATGTCCTAATTAGTCTCTTCCTTGGCTACCACATCCTTAAAGGCCATGAGCCTTACCTACACTATGCCTCTCAAACACCCTCAACAATATAGCATTTTATCCTAGTCTAGACAAAGTCTTAAGGGTTATGTTGTCTAGTCAACTAATCACTCCTTTTAGTGGGAAAACTGCTTTCCTTTAAGATTGTTTCTCTGACTGTTTTTTTCCTCCTTGCTGTCTCTTTTCTCCTCCTTCCCTCTGCATACCTTCCCTGCAGCAACTCCTGTTCCATCTGCTGCAATGTAAGCATTAACTATTTAATTGCTGATTAGGAGAATCTCATCACGTGGGCTTTGCAACAATACTGGAGTGGGAGGCAGAGGAAGGAGATGTGTGAGTTCCCAGTTCTCTATCACAAGCTGACCTGGGAGGGCATTAGTCATTCTTGATGCCATGAGGGTGTTTAACATCTCTTCAGTCTAATGGGTACAACAGTTAAATGGGATTTGGATGTACCTGAGCCCTTGTCATCTCTTGCTGCTGAACTTGCTATTTGACCTTGAGCAAGCTAGGCTGGGCCTTTCGTCCCTTAAGTGCATAGAGGGCAAGTACTGTAGCTAAGTGCTTTTTGATTCTTAAATGCAGAAAACATACTCATGCAAAGGACTGGTTGTTTTTCTTGTATAATAAGAAGAACTGTGAGGTTTTGAAATCTTTTCCCTATGCTTCTGCACCAAGTTGCAGAGAGTGAGATGAGAAGCTGGAGGAGATCTGCAGTTCTCCAAGCAGTGAAAGCCCTTTTAGCTCTGCATTCCCAAGCAGCCATATGGGGCTTTTGCCCAACTGACTTATTTCCTTGTGTGATGCAAATTCAGCTGGTGGCCCCCTTCTCTTCCCCTGGCATCTGCTATTCTAAGCACTCTCGTGGGTTATCAGCATTTCAGCTCCTCTTTGCACTTCCAGCACCCAGTTGCCACAGTCGGGTGTAGTCTGTAGTGCGATACTTGTGAAAACTCGGCAGACTCGGAGGGGGCTGTGGGAGATGTGGTAAGAAAAGGTGTGCAGGTGGACTCTGCAACCCACGTAGTCAGTCTCTGCCCTGAGGGCTTTCTGTGGCTCGTCATAATTGCCAGTTTCTCACTTGGTTTTGCAGGACTCTGAAAGTTGGGTTGGAGATGGGAATTGGAGTTTTTTGTTCTGTTGTGAAAGAGAAAGGACTGAAATGTTGGGATAATTGGAGAACTAATGAAACTGCCATTGTAAAAGACAAGAAAATGGTATTCTTAGCAATTAGCAAGGGAAAGTATTTCAGTCAGACTGAAACTATTTTCTCATTTGTTTGGGGAGTTTTTTGTTAGCAGACGTTTAATTTCCGTAAGCAGTTAATATTTGGAAAGCTTAAAATTAATTTTATATTTGTAAAAACCCCTTGTATTTTACTTAATTGAGGGAGTAAGCACTCACACAATGTCTCCTCGAAGACCCCACAAAGGCCAGAACTGGCCTTCTTGATTCTTTCAAAGAAAATATAGTAGGAGAGGGCAGAGGAGAGGGTAACTGTATATATGGGCACAGAATGGAAATAAAGGACAAAATACCTTTGAGGAAAGGGCTAAAACATGCCAATGTACTTCTCACGCTGTCTACCTCTATCACTAACAACCCCTACTTCCTCTCCCCCAGCCCCACCTCAAAAAAAAAACAAAAGAAAAGAAAAAAAAAATCAATTTAGAAAACATCCTTGCAAATCACGTGGCAGCTGGCAAAGGCTTCTGCCCCTTCTGCCAGATGAGGCTTATGCTCTTGAAACAAAGCAACCTGAGTTGAAATTCTAGGCATTAAAAAACTAAAGCAGCTGCCTCCCTGACATCCTGGGTTGGACTCTGATTTCAGTTTCACTTCTGCTGGATCTTGGGTAATGTCATTGCTACGGTGTAACTGAAATGAGAACTGGGGCTGCTAATCTTGACATTGGGTCACCCAGTGGTAATCCATTTGTTATCTCTGTTAGATTTGTGAGAGCACACACACCCACTCCCTTTAGACTGCAGTAATTTATTTGGCCTATTTTATGTCTGATGGTCACTTGAAACTGTACCTCTTGCCTGTCAGCAGCTGTAGTTGTTTTGCTAACTGACTATCTAAAGTGAGACTTCCTTGTGCAAATGTGTATTTTAGACACTGTCACCAGAAATCCAGTGGTTCTCCTCTCTCCCTGCCCCTCTCTTCCTGTCCCCTTCAGCTGTTTAGACTTCAGGACACATGGCTTAAATGAACGTATGCTTGGAGTTTGCAAGATGGCTTGAATGACAGGAGAAATCGGATCACACAATGAGAGTTCAGAACCCAGCCACCAATTGGTACAGCAGGAGTCTGCAGCTCCCTTATGCTCATGATTGTCTCGGCATAACATCCAGCACTGTGTGTTTCTCACGTCCCCTCTGAAAAACAGGAATGCAACTGAAACGAGCGGGCGGAGGAATGTCCCCCTCCCTTCGAGCGGGGCTGTCAGCCTCCGCTTTCTGTGGTACCCCCAAGGCCTGTGGGGAGCGGGGTGGAGAAGGGCCTGCACACCTTATTGTGCCTTCTTTGCTTACGCTGGAGAATCTCCAGCTTATCCTGCCAGTGCAGTGACTGCATGTGGAGGAGGGGGAGAGGTTGTGTTGCAAGCTCGGAGAAAATTAGTTGTCTCTATTTTATCTTTTGCAGCTGCAGCACTTTTTTTTTTTTTTCTCCCCTCATCATTCCCCCCTCCCCATGCGAGTGGTATGTCTGAACCATATCCTTCAAAACCAGTTTTCTAAGCAGATTAGATGGGCAGCAGAGACGGCTATGCAATCAGGCAAAAATGTGCACTCAAGCCTTCATTTCATGCAGTGGCCGGAGCAGTAAGTGTCTACCACCTGCATTTTTTTTTTCTTCATTCTCTCCCTTTGCTGTTATTCTGTAGTGCTGTTGTCTGTCACTGTTGTAGACTGAAACAAAATGCTCGTTCTGATCCTTAATTATATAAAAATTAGGGAGGGGAAGGAAATTTGGTTCCATGCTAATACTCAACGCGAAACGTAGAGTGTGCTCCCGAGCTGGCATGCTTCACCATGCAAAGTGACATTTGCTCCCTGCGAGCGTGTGGAAGGGTAATCTGGGGATTACCCTCAGGTTCTCTAATACCAATCCTCCCCTGACCAGTCTGGAAAACCAGTGTCTAAGTTTACTGCTCCTTTGAATTCAGTATATTCCCCTGGACTGCCACTGCAAGTGAATTTGGTCTCTTGCTACCCCATATCTTTCAGTGCTCCCTATCAGCCTTGTTGCATGCTAGGAATCTGACAATAATGGTCTTCACCTGCTTTGAGATATCATGGGAACACTTAAGCATTGGTATTGGTTTCATGTCTGGTCTCTTATAGGACAATGAGCTGAATTTGGGACTAAGCTCTCCAGACAAGTTTGGAAACCTTATGTCTTGTTCAGTGTGGGTGGAAAATGGGGATAGGTTAGTGGGCTGAATGGCAGACCTGAGGAAGAGAGAGTTGAGTAAGTCTTGGCTGTCTTCCAAGAGAGGAAACAGAGCAAGGTGTCCCAGGAGCCGCTTCTTGCTCCTCTGGAGAAGAGGCAGGAACCCAGAGCAAGGTGATCAAATAATGCTTCTTACTGTGAGTTTGGAGAAGCAGGGAAGAGAAGTTGTATGATAAAACTAGAAAAGAGAAACTGGGGATTGAGGTTTTGGGAGAGAACGAGAGAAGCAGAGAAAATAAACCTTTTATTTTTTGTAGAGAGTATGAAGAAGGAAAGAATGAGAAACTAACCTGAAGACTGGTGTGCTTTGTAGGGTAAGAAAGAATGTGCTATGAGCCCAGACAAAGAAAATCATATTTGAAATATTGGTAGAAAACTGTGCTTTAACATGTTGGCATGATGCACTTAATTATCTTCTGCTGCTCCCTCAAAAGTAAAAAATTACTTTGAGGAGAGTTAAAAATTGCAAACAAGAGAGACTCAATCTTGCTGGCAAAAAGGGGGTGAAAAAGTGGGTGGAAAATCGGTTAAATGTGTCAACCACAAAAGCGGTGAGATACAGTCGTAGAGAATTCAGGTTTTAAAACACAAGGAAATCGTGCAGAGATATTTCTCACACTGACTCGTAAATAGCATCTTTGGGTGTGCAGCATTGCCAAATTCACCCTTGTTACAGGGGCATCTTACAGTAAGTTCCCACCAAAGCCATACACCATCTGTTTGAATTACTTAGAGGAAAGGTTTGTCTCCTTATTCCCCTTCTATTAGATGTGACAGATTAATGTCTTTGAGGGCAGATCACTGTTAGGCTAAATCTTTCTCTGGTTATGATTCCTTATAACTATAAAACAGTCACAAGGTTATGAGGTTTAAAAAGAGAGGTTTATTACAGTTTCCAACACTGAAACTACAGGCTAAGTGTCTTTCCTTTTTTTTCAAGAGTAAATCAAATCCACACATACACACACACTCTGCCTTCTCTCAGATACACAGACCTGGGGGAAGAACACACACTACAAGAGTCGCATTACAGAGCCTACAGGAAAACTACTAAAATAGCTTTCTGTGAATGCATACTGATCTTCCCTCTGAGTCCTCTCCACTTGTTTTAAGAAATGGTTGCTGAGCATGAGTTGGTGGCATCCCTAATGTTTGGGGAAGAACTCAGAACCTTCAGCAGCTCCACCAGCAGTTGTCTCTACCCAACTCCCATAAAAACTGTGCCTGTGCCTTGGCTTAAAGCAGCAAGGTATTGACCATTCAGACATCTGTTGCAAACCCCCTGGTTCAATACTTGTCAGATTCTGAACTAGTTGTTAAATTTGGCTGATGAACTAAATCCTACAGTCCTTAGGTCACACCAGGAGCTGGGTAAGAGGCAGAAGGGTGCTGATATTGCTATAATTTAAGCTCCCTGCTGAGGAAGTTTCTGCAGGGGTGAGATTTGTTCACTGTATTATTTTTAAGCTTGTTTGTAAGAATGCTGCTGTGGTCAGTAGGAGACTGATCTGAATTTCCCTTGGAGTGGCTTTTGCAGGGAACAGTGTAGTTTCTTTAAAATGGAAACATTATTTTCCTCCTAGAAAAGCCCAATGTTAGGTTTCTTATCACCCGTAAAATTAATAAACCAGCTTTTTACCAGAAGTGTTACAGTGCCCTGTGTTTGCTGCCTGAATGGGAATACCTCTTTGCTTTGCTTTTCTCTGGTTTAAAAGGCTTCACTTGGGATTGGTTCAAAACATTGCATTGGATTCCAGGCCATCCTTGACTGAGTGTCTTTCCTTTTTTTTATGTCAACATCAGTCAGACTGATGTTGACTGACTCTTCTGCTGGCCTCCAAGGGCCCTAGCCTTCCCATATGGCAGTACAGGTCTCCCAGGGGCCATGCTGTGCCACAGGAGACCTCGATGTGTGCTTTGAGAACTGCCTTCCAGCATGGGAGGCTGACCCAGAAGTGAGGCCAGGGTAACCAGGCTGCCAAGCTGCAGTGACTGAGGCAGTGCAACACTGTGAGAATAAAAGCAGTTCAACATTGTACTGACTCAGAACAAAATTTCTCAGGTCAGGTCACCAAACCAAAATGAACTAACTTTGGTTTCAGTAATGTAAAATATTCCATTTCAAGTGACACAAAATGCACTGGTGTTCACAAATAGGTTTCCTTTTCTTTCTTTCTTTCTTTCTTTTTAAACTTGTGACCTTCCGTTCTACATAGTCTCTAATTTCAGTTTTTCTGCCTGAATTGGGATGAGAGCAAATGTTGAAATACTGGAATTTCTTCCTTTCTGGGGAGGAGGCAGCTGATGAGTAAGAGCAACCAGTTTCAGGGTTGGGAGAGCTGATCCTGAAGCCCTGTACACTGGAGCAGAGCAGGTGATGGAGGGGCAGATAGGTGGTGGAGGGGAGGGGAACACACTGGCAGATGGAGGGAAGTAGGAGACTGGAATGAGAAGCAGCAATGAGGGCTAGAACAAAAGATAAGGAGGAGAGAGCAGAAGTTTCTGCTTGGCTCCCTGGGCTGTAGGAAGCCCAGGCTTTTTGTCCTGTTACACTGCTGGCTGTGCCCAGCTCAGCACCCTGTGCTTGGCTGAGTGTCCAGCAGATGTGTGGGAAGGGGCCACACCGAGAACTCCTGTCTCAGAGCGCAGGAGGAACTCCACGGAGAGGGCAGGGGCTGGGTGAGGTGGAGCTGGTGGGTCACACCAGTGCACAACCAGGCAGTGCTGCAGGGTTTCACTTCTGCTCGCAGAGCAGTTGAGTCTTTCTGTGCAAATGGGACAGGGGGTGAATGCAGGATCAAAAGCTGAGCACTTCTGAGTTCTCATCCCAGCTCTGTGCAGGGCACTGCAGTGAGTTACAGTCTCTCTGCCACTGAGTCTTTTTCTGTAAAGTAGAAAGCACAGGAATAATCTTCTCTGGTGGGACTGGGAAGGAGCACTAGTGACTGTTCCTAACACTGCAGTGTTTATTATGCTGATCCTTTTATTATTTAGCAAGTTTCTTGACTTACAAAAAAACCCCATACCAAATTGATACACTCCATCCATCAGCAGTGCCCTCGAGGAATGAGTAGCTAATTAGAGAGCAGGACTTGTGAAAAGACAAACCCGGGTTATGCACAGAACAGGTTTCTCCAGTATTTATTGCCTACGTTACTGGACAAGCTTCCTTGTAAGTAATAGTCAAATAATCGGCCTGGGTCCTTTTGTGACTGGCTTGAGTCTGTGTGGTCCCTCCTTTGTTAGAGCAACTCATGGTTTCTGAAAGCTTCTGCACCCCCTGTTCTGAACAGCAGAGCCTGGTGGCACCAGCTGCTTCTGCCTGGAACAAACATTTGCATGTGACATTAAAAAGAAAAAAGCTAGTTTCAAAATGTATTTTCTTTTCCTTATCCTCTCATTTTTTAGCCCTAGTTCAAACTCTGGAAATATTTAAAAGATTAATATATTTAGCTTTTGCTACGAGCATCTTTTAAACAAGCTTGAAGAGGAAAGAGAAATCTTTCCTTCAGAAATAAAACAGCAGCCAGTGTTTGGAAATATTTTAACAATAGACCATATGGGAGTCCCAAACTATTAAGCTTTATTATTCAGAAGGCGGAAAATGTGGTTTGATATTCAATTGATATACAGCATAAATGAGAGCCGCAAACTCGGCTCCCTTGAGCTGGGATTCAGATGTTCTCTTGAATATAATAACTAATGCTTTGGCCTAGTTCCACAGAATGCATCCAGCCTGCTGATCACAAGCCAAGAAACTGTAGGCTTTTTTTTCCCCCCTTCCCCTCTCTTCTCCAAAGTACTTTCCTTTCCTGCCAGCATGGGCTTTTGGCCTGAATATAAATCTCCTGATACTGGATGTGTATAGAAAGTAGGGAGGATGCTAATGGTGCACAGCAGTGGAGCTGTGTGTGTGCATGTGTGTGTTTGTTTTTCTTCTGCTTTCATGATAAGGTTTTCCCCTCGCAATGTGCTCTCAGGGGATTACATTGGTCATCCTAGGTGGGAGCTTCTTTGTTCTTGTTTCACTGTTTGTTTCTTAGTGCTGTGGGAGCAGGTGAACATCTTTTGGGGTTACTGTGAAGTGGTGCCAGAGACCATGAGAGTGTGGAATTTATTGGAGGGAGAGACTGGAAGTGGTTTCAGTTTCTTTTCTTTTTTTTTTTTCCCCTTTTCCCCCCTGGTTTGATTTGCATGTATTTATATTTGCCCTTACTCCTTTCTATCATGTCTCTCTTAACTTTCTCTCCTTTGGAGAAAAGAACCCATAAAAGTTGCTTATAAAATATTACATATGTGGACTAAGGTTGCCTGTATGCAAAGGGAGACTGAAAGTTAGACTGATATTGTGATCAAGTAATGGCAGACTTAAAAAATGGATCACCCATTTTTTGACATGGGATCCTTTTGGTACTGACATCCTCAGCTGTGTTGGGTCCTATCTTTTCTATCCTCTCAGGATCTCTGTGGTTTGTGATTTCCTGAGTAGGCAGGAGATACCAGCATTAGGTATCTTGCATTTTTCTCTAAAACTATGGTGAGCTCAAGAAAAAGACTCTCACTTTACGTGTGAGTCCAGGAATGCCTGTAATACAGAACACTGGAGAGAATATAAATTATGCATGTTGAATGTGAAGTTTAGTTTTGGCTTTTGTCTTTTCTCCATTTCTCTTTTCAGTTGTTCATGATAGCTTAAATTTTCCGTGTTTTTGTCTCAACCCACACTCAGATTTTTTCCTTTGGGGAAAACTGGAGCAAAATCAATTTTAGTGCAATTTTTCAAGCCTCCTTGACTTGGACTTACATCTCTTTGGTGTGGGGGAGTGGAATTTTATCATAAAATGTTTGATTTATTTAATGTATTCAATAAGCATCGAAGATGTGCCAGGTACTTTCTCAGCCCTTTTGGATGAGAAATCTTGCAAGCTAAGAACTTAATAAACAAAGAAGTTCCAGAACTTAAAATTTCCCTGCCATTAAGGTCTCCATATATCTAAAGAATAAACTAAGTTGAACAAAGCAGATCCTAAGACTTGTAAAGTACAAAATGTCACAGGCAGTACTGATGAGATCTGTGATTGAAATAACTTTTTTTTTTTAACATATTTCCTGATCCTGTTATCTACCCAACTTAAAACAAACTCAGCTGAGATGTGTCCATGCAGCAGCTCTACTTTCATTGCAATTGTGAGTCTGTTTCTATTGGTGAAGCTGCTGCTGTGGGTGTGTGGTGCTGTACCAAGGGCTGATCTAAACAAGGTCATTGATTGAGACCAAGGAAAGTTACAAATTGAATGGAAGAGCTACTCTCAGTTAAATTCATCATCCTAATGAAGAGGCAATTTGGAATAGTTAATAAGGAATAGCTGTTCTGGAATAATCCCTTTTTAAGACAAACCCTCACTCTTTCTATAATTGCATTCCAGGAAGCTATTCTGTACTGAATCAGCATGGGATAGAGTGCCGAAAAGACGTTCAGACCAAGCACAGCTAGCGGTGAGTGGGCAATACACACCGGGATGCCCGATTGCAACCATTCCAAGTGAGCAGCAGAATAGCCAAACTGGTTGCCTGTACATCTTTCTAAAAGGCAACTGAAAGTAAATATGAAAATCACGGTACAAAGGCCTCTGTCTTAGCAGGGATGAAGTCTGAGCTGCCTTTACTGTCTGAGCATTAGCCCGGTGTTACGGACAGAATGCATGTCTCAACCCGTAACTGATCACGATTTGATTAGATGTTGGGGTGTGGAAAGGACTTGTGTGCTTTTTCCCAATGTGTATATTTACATCATTATGTGGGAGCAATCAATTTATCAAACCCATCTGATTATTCAGTAGTGGGGAAAGACAATTGGTTGGAAGAAAATGTGCATTGTTTTTAAGGTGGACAGAAAATTGATTTAAAAGAAATTCATGCAATCTTTTTCTTTTGAGGAGAACCTACACTAACAAACTACTCTAGGAAAGGAAAACCAGTAATTTTTAATTGCCAATAATTTAAAATGCCATGAAAATTTTCCTGCAGCATAAAATTTTCTGCTTGTCCTTGCCAGGGAGGATGGGCTGGAGCAGAGATGGTGCTCTTGTGCTTCAGTACATTGTAATTGTGATATAGCTGCTGTAAATTCATAGTTCTCTTGACTTTTGGAATTCACCCCTTCCCTTAAAAGGGAAGGTGGCAGCCTGGAGTGGAGAAGCTCCAACTGCAGCCCTCTGGATGTTAATCCACCCCGACTTTCTTAAGCCTCCTACTTAAATCATTATCTTAATGAATCACCATTGCTGCTATCTTCAGTGCTACACAGGAACATGCAAATTTTAAACAGCCTGGGGGAAAGCCCTTTTTGTCTGTAAAGTGCTCTGATACTTGCATTTAGATGTTGCCACGATAGGTACCTTGGATACTGCTTTCTGCCTAACCCCGTGGATAGATCCTGGGGTGTAGCTCTCCCCAGTGCCTGCTGGGCAGCTCCCAGGCTCCCTGAGAAGGGATGGATGTGATGATTCTGCTGCTGACTGGGAGCAGCATCTTGAGCTCAGGCTGTTGAAGCCAGATCACTCCACAATTGTCCCTCAGCTGAGGGCCTCTTGGCTGTGCTTTCCTGTAGCTGCAGAATGACAAGGAGATAAGGGAGTGAGGACGGGGGTCTCTCCTTAGCTCTGCAATTGCCATTTTCCCTTTGGGCAAGTTTCTTCATCTCTTCACTTGAATTTTTTTCACAGCTTAAATAAGCCATGCAAATGTTTATGGATCAACTAAATTTTCTTCCGAGTAGGTATCAAGGATTTGATACAACAGGAAAATTACCAGCTTGCTAGAAAAACATTTGTTTAAGGAAAAACTGAACATAGTGAAGCCACTGCAAACTGTCTCAAAGACTTTCAACATTGTATAGTCTGAATTTTTCCTTGATGATTTAACTTGGCTAGACATTGAGCTCTGCCCACTGCTAGCTCTCCCAGCTGATCACTTGAGAAATCTTTACTTGTAAACGGTGGGTATGGAGAGAGCCATGTATAGCTGTTTCAGATGGCAAAACTCTGTGGTTATTTACAATATGTATTGAAAGATTTGATTCCTTTATTCATTAAACCAAGAGCTGAAGAAGCTGTTTCATGCAAACGCCCTAGATGATAAGAAGTACCCTTCTCAAATTGCAAAGTCAATTCATCCATTGCCCCTTTTCCATGGCTTAGGAGTCCATTCCCTTACTATGGGTGACTTTTCCTCACTAGTAGTAGTTCTGCTTCTGGAGCAATGGCAGGATAAATGTGGAACATACCAGCTGAACAGGGGTCCTTTAGTTTCAACTAAGGGAGGACCTTATTAACAGAACTGAGCTTAAATGCATTTTCTGCAATGACATCATCAGTGGTCAGTTCCTGCTGGGAGAGTTATGCCCGTGAGAGGCCAGAACGTTTATCTCAAGGAGGGCACACTCATTCCGTCATTCTTCTCAGTCAAATCTCTGAAACATGTTGGGCTGGGGCTGGATACTTCTATGCTAAGAAGAATACAGCTTTTCAGTTGGTTACCAAAGAAAGGAGATGTAAACAAACAGTGCATGCTGACTTTTTGTAGCTCGAGGCCTGGACAGGAGTCCAAGTGTGAGGCAGGAGATATGATTTGCTTCCTCACCTGTTTGTGCACTCCTTTCTGGAGAAGAGCAAGGAACTAGCCCTATGACTCAAGTGATTTGAACATTTTTCCCTGCTTGGTGTAGCTCTGAACAGACTGCCACTTTGTTGTGATAGTATTTAAGGGACTCTTTGCAAAATGCTTTACAGTGATAATTTTTCTGCTTATTGTGAGCGGGCTGTTGTGTTCTCTGTGTTCAAGCTCCTCGCTGGTTCTGATCCCTCATGGGATGGCAGCATTTTATAATACAGGGGCTAAATTAACTGGGGAACCATCTATTAGATTCAGCATCATGAGAAGTGTCAGTCAGAGTAGGGATTTCAGAAGAAATATCAGAAGTGAGTTATACATGTGTGTATAAATGTGTGTGTATATTGTGTGTATATTTCAAAAGAGAAAACAGAGGTGACTGACATTTGAAGCCAAGTGCAAAACTTTAACACAACTTTTTCTCATTCCAGTCTTGGAAAGTCATGGTGATGGGTGTGGGCAGGTCTCTGGCTGACTTTCTGAATTGCCTTTATGTCAGAGCTCCAACAAGGGATTTGGTGGAATTTCTCATCCTATTGAGTAAAAGGGATATTCTATCTCATATAGTTTCCTTAGGAAACTGAAGGAAAGGGATTCCTCTCTGCAGATCTTAACACATGCAGTGTATTTTTGTGGGCACTTGTGCAAAATATTCAGTAAATGAGATATCTGAAAGGAATGTTTCAATATGCTGAACTGGATTACTTTTTTCCCCCAGCCTTTGCACACTGTCTTATGCTCATGGGTAGTTGTAGATTTTTGTCAATGTACAAAGGTTGTTATTTCTATGGTTGCCTCATTCAAATTCAGAGGTTTGTAACTATGGAAGTAAAATGTCTGTGCTATTATTTTGTTAATCTGTCTCGAGCTACTTTTGTTGAGTGCGTGTTCTTAAGAGTCTGTGTTTGCTCAAATTACCTGCTCAGTTTTCTGGTCAGGTATGCTGAGATTCAGTGTTTCAGTTTATAACTTTGGTTTTTGTTATCTTTCTCCTGATGTGTTACAACTGCCTGCCAGAAATTCTGAAACTGTGGTCAAACAAACTGCTCTGATGTTTCCTCCCAGTGTTTGCTAATTCAGCAGCACTTCAGCTGCTTATAAGAAGCACAGAGAAACCGCAGCCGAGCACTGCATGAACAAGTGATGCCCATAGTACTATGCAGGTAGAGGGGTTTTAATCTGCAGTCATATCTATCATTAATTTTAAGGCCTTTTGGAACTGTGGTAGCTCAGCTAAGAGAGGGGAGATAAGCCAAGCAATTATATGGAGCAGCTCTGTTTGGTGAAGCACGTCTTTTGGGATTAGCAGGGGCTCATGAGGCAGGGTAGTGATTTGTGCATTGCAGTGCCAAGTCTGCCTGATCCTTCAGGACAGTCACTTGTTATGTGGGGACTCCTGGGAAATTTCTTAGGACTGGGATATTTACTGGCACAAGATTGAGAAAATTTCCTTGGTTTGTCAGTATAGATTGTAATGCAACAGTGCCTCCCCCCTGCTTGCTGGGGAGAACCGTGTCCCTTCTTGCTTCTCTGGTTTGTGGACCTGTTTACTGGGTGTACAGGTGAAAGAAAGTAGTCAGGAGTTTTGAGTGACTGCAAACTGCTGTGCTTTGGGGAAGATTTTGAAAAATGGCAGGGATTTGAAAGCTGAGATTTTGACTGACTTGAATTGGGTAAAAAAATTGAGAGAACTGTGGCAGCAGTTGTTGGGAGAAGAAAAACGTCACCTGTCACCTCAGCAGACTACTCCAGAGTGCTCAGAAGTGAGTCCCCAGAAAGTTCTTGCAGAGAGACAAATGGGCAGCTGGGAGGAAATGCTGTACTCCCTGAAGAAACAACAAACTCTGGATGTTTACCCAAGCTGGTAAACCAAACAGAAACCATCAGTGTGCTGCTGGGTAAATTCGTGGTGTGCCAGTGTCTTAGGCACTGCGCAGTTCTAATCACCACCTTCAAAGGTAGTGGAGGGCCAGAGAAGGTCCAGAGAAAAGTCAGTCACTGTAATTTCTCTTTGCCATAGAGAAGAGGTGACTTATTATAGAAATTGCAGATGTGTTGTATTGTCATGAATGGGGTGGGGAAAGGGAGTAGAGGGTGATCCTTCACAGCTCCTGTGTTTGCTGAATTGATTCAAAGCAGGCAAAGAGGAGGCACTCTGTCAAGCAGCAGTTACCACGTGAAACTCATTGCCACAGGGTGTTATGGATAGCAGAAGTCTAAACAGATTGAAAAATCGATGAAGGACAGATAAGTTCTTATTAGAAGTGATGGCCTGGATGCAACCTCTCGATGAGGAGATCTTTAACAATTGCACAGGGTGTAAGAAGGAAAGACTGCCTGTATTCTGTGTCATTGCTTTTCCTCCCTCTCTGCTATCCCTCACTTTTTTTTTTCTTTTTGGCCCTATTCTGGCTACTCGTGGAGAACAGAGAGAGCTAGACCTTTGCTCTTATAGCATGGCTATTTTTGTAGTTCAAAACTAGAAAGGAAACCAGCTACCCTGCCGTGCGGGTAGCTAGTTTTGCCTTGCAGCCCACAGGTAATGTAAAGCACACGGAAATGAAGAGAATTAGGAGTCAAATGCCTAAAAATGTGTGTGTGTGTTACAAAATGCCTCTGTAGCCTGCATCTTTTTTAAAATTCAGAGTTAACAGGAAGGTAAGCTTGTTAAGGAAGCCGTAAGTAACTACAATGTTTCCAGTTACTTTTCGCACTTTCTCCTCTCGGTGCTACAGTCACCTATAATGCAACTAATGAGCTGGCTTGGGCTTTTTTAACTCGAGTAGTAGTGACACCTTGGGTTGGAAGCTGAGGATGGCTCCCCTCTGCAGAAAGGACTGGGGAGCACAACAGGGAGGGGAGGAAGCAGAAAGTTGGGAAGGAGGCTGAAGAGGAGAGAAGACATTAAAATCCCTTGTATATGCACAAAAGCAGGAAAGTGTAACACAGAGGAGGGCTTGTAGTCGTGACTGCAGCAGCAACAGTCGGTTGGTATTTGGGAGGTGAAAAAATCAGTTTTACATTTTGCTAGACGACTGTACTGTAATACAGCAGTGCCTCCTGGCAGGGAAAGCAATGTAATGTAAAGCAATACCGTGTGGAAGAGCAGTTGGAGAGCTGTCAGAAGCTGAGTAGCTTGGAATGCTTCCACGTGAACCTGGGAGCAGCGAGCTCGCTGCAGCGTGGCATTCCCCTGCCCCGAGGAGGAGAGCGGCTGCAGCGCAGGCGTCACTCGCCACCTTCCAGCACGGCTCAGCTCTCCGGAGGAGGCTTTTCTAGGCAAAATAGCAAGAGTTTCTTTCTTCTCTTGGGAGATTTCTCTTCCAACTCACAGAGCCCGTGTGAGTTCACATGCTAGGCAGTCCTGGGGCGAATGAGTTTTTACCTGTCAGCTGTCATCACCTGCCACACCAGAGTGCTCCAGGGCACAAGGCTGCCAGAGGGGTAGCAAAGGGCTGGCGCTCTCCAGAGTGGGCTGCAGGAAAGCTGCTGGACCTCTGGATCTGATCTGATGGGGTGAACAAGGAAAAAGTTACTGCCTTTTTTTTTTACTTTCCTTTTCTTCAGGGGGCTTTGGTGCAGGGCATTGGCTTTTATTCCAATTTTTAGATTTTGGATATACTTAGTAATCTTACTTGTGGGTTTTACCTCCCCTCTCTCTTTGCCCCCAGGATTTTCCTTCCCTTCAAGTCCTCTGCCTCACTCTATGTATTGCTACTATAAATTGCTTGGTATGAAGGGTCCCGTTTCTTACTTGGAGCCTCTGGATGCTATTAAGTAATTGGTGGAAAAGCTTGTTTAAACATCACAACCCTACATTATTTTTTAAATTGCCCTTTGAGGCGACTGAAATGCTACTGAAAGATTACTTTCCTTCAATACTGGACAAGGAACTTCATTAGGGAAGGGAAATAGTGTTCTTACAAGACTACTTCCAAGTTACCAAGACATCTTTCTTTTAAAGAAGGGATTTTATGCGGTTTCATTCCCTCTGGTTGCTTCTCCAGCAAAATGGCTGTTTATAGCAAGGAGCAAAAGAGGTTTATTGGTTTTATTCCTTCGGTGCACCCAGACTTTCTTTTTCCAAAAGTCTGTAAGAACGGAATGGTGCATTCTGTGCATTTACTGTCTAGCCACAACTTGAAAGCAGCAATACTGGTAAACTCTCCAGGGAGATTCTCTCAGCGTCCAAACTGCCTCCATGACAGTTGTCCAGCATGATGTAGGACCATGGCACTGTGTCCAATACAGTGCTACTTCTTCTGCTTTAATCACCTCAGCCAGATTACTGGATGATTAACATGTGGCCATGGGTGAGCTTGAACAGCATCCTCTACCCTTCAGCTGGCAAAAGGAAAGATTTCATTTCAGGTTTCCTAAGCTTGATAGGTCTGTGCTAGCAATTAAAGTGTGAATCTTATAAATGGAAGCGCTATCTTCTGAAGGAATAAACAAATAAGGAATTTAGTGCAGAAATGGTTTGAGAAATATCATGGATTGTGAAGGCAAACATTAATTTGAAAGTAGCATGGGACAGTTCCAAGAAAACCTGTTTCTTCTGCACTTTGCATGTAACATTGAGTTTGATCGGGTGAAGGTCTGTCTTCAGTTTCTCTGCCATCTTCCTGATAGCAAATTCAGCTTTATCTTGTTAATTTGGCACATGTATTAAGATTTTTTTGGAAAATAAGATTTTTCTCCAATACAAGTTGCTAAACAAAATGTGGACAGATGCAATCACAGCCTCTCAGTACATACACCAAGAAAAGGGAAGCAGAATGTGTATTGTAGGAAATGGAGGCATCACCTCTTGCTCTTGCTGGTTTTGGTAGTCTTTGACCACAGTTTGTGGGACATTGCGCAAAAGTAAAATGCACTGTAGATGTAACAACTAAAAGCTACTGAATTGAACAATCTTTTTAATAACTAGGAAGAGAAACTCGAAATTACAATGGCTGCCTTAAGCAATTTTCATAGATCATAATGAGCTTAGATCTGTCTTTATTTAGGCACTGCTTGTCTTCTGCCAAAGGTTTAAGGAAAGACAGAATGCTCAATTGCAGAAAGTCTGTCCCTGTGCATGAGGAACAAGAGTTTGTTCTGACAGATGAAGCTGCCTTTGCAAGGAGACCTTCAGGCTGTTTTTGCAGATTTTTTTTTTTTTCATTTAATCAGTAAAATATTTCAGTTGATAAAACAGTGAAAACTTAAGAAATTTGGGATGCTTGTTCTCCTTTTCTAAGCTGGTGAATAAAAACTAGATCTAATGGGAGGCCATTTACCATCTGGTAGCTCTAGATTTTGAAGGACAAGGCAATGTGAATTCAGTTTTAAACCATCAGCTACAGCTCACATTTCTGTAGAAAAGAGTTTGTTTTAAATGTTAAACATGTTTGGACTTAAAAGCTTAGTGTGGTAGATACAAAACTGAAGTTAAAAATTCTCAATGGAATGAGATTTTTTTATTTTTTGAATTTTCAGGCGTTACGATTCAAATGAGAAAATGTCTAATAAAAACCATTGGCTGTTTATTAAAAAAATAAAAGGAGAGAAAATGTCAGCTCGATAAATACCTGTGAAATGGAATAAATGTTTCAGCTGGAGATAGTGCAGCTCTGGTTAGCAAAAAATAACACTGAATTGAGAGCAGATTATATTTAGTTGCAAATCAATATGGCTTAGTAGTTACCAGCCACTGATCATCCTTCATGACCTAGAGTGTAAATGTAAAACAGGATTAAAATTGGTAGCTTTCAATTACTTTTATTTTAATACAGTCTCCTCTACCATTGAATGCTCTCCGAATAAATAAATAAATAAGTAAAAGCACATTTAGCTGCTGGCATGGCATTGCCGTGGCTTTTCCTGTATTGGCAATGGTTTGATACACAGATAAAGGAAACTCCCTCTGTGTGTTCATATCATATATGAAGTCTCTAATGGAACAGGTGATCTCTTTTTTTTCCCTCCCCTTCCTCTCCTCTCATCTCCATTATCCTCTCCACAAATGGGGACAAGTGAATTTTGAATTTCGTATGCTTTAAATACTTCTCAAAGTATGTGAGGCTGAAGATATCTCTGAACATAAGTGCACATGGCCTCCTATTTTCCAGTATTCTCTGTTGTTGATACAAACTGCGAGAGAGCCCTAAAGAGGTTTTTCCCATTTTACTCCTGGTCATGTGTTTGGTGCTGCAAATTTGAACATTAAAATTAATTATGGCCTTAGAGACAGACAGTCCAGCAGTGAAATAGCTTGTAATTTATTTGAACTCTGAAATTCCACCCGTTAAAGTTGTGTAAAACTTTCCAATAGTTTATTTATATATTATTTTAAGAAAAAACACCTTAATTATGAGTCTGGTTGCTCAATAAAAAAGAATAGCTATCTGGCTAATCACTGCTATTCTCTAGATCATTAATTTTCTTCTTAATGACAGTAGGATTTTTTCCATTTTCCTCTTTAAAACCTTTTCAATTATGTAACAAATGTGTTTGATTTATGGGGACACTCTCTAGGATTTCATGCCGCAAGACAGGCACGTCATGAAATAGCTGGAGGTTGGTGAAGAACCTCAGTTGGATTAAAAGCTTACAAGTACTGACAGGAGTGGGAGTTGAGCGTTTGGATGGAGGGCTGTACAGAGGCGCGTGGACAGCTCTGTTCTCAGCTACTCCCACTTAAAGGGGTTGGTTTGTTTTGCTCTCACCTAGAAATTCAGACTTTCCCTATGGGAACACACGGCCCTGGGTATGCAGAGAGGTTGCTTATAAGAAGGCCTGGTTTTCCCAAAGTCTGAAAAATTTTTGTGTGTGGAAAAATGGAGTTAATGATCTCACTCCTGTACTACGTGTGGGGATTTTTAAAAATGGCTTCTTAAATAATTGTTTCTGCATTAGGTGTGTCACCAAGTCTCAAGGTTCCTGGAAGTGCACATTTTGTATGTGGCACAGTTATGAAATACAGCTGTGCCTCCATTTGTCTGTTTGGGGACCCAGACCTGCTCTGTCAACTTGGTTTCAAGTTGCTTGAGAAGTACAGGACAGTCTGTATTCGAAGATTTCCTGACAAATGTGTGAAGTTCAGAGCTCTTACCAGGCTGGCTGCAGACTGGCCAGGAAGTCACTAACACTATGGTTGGCAAAGAATAAAGAAAACAGAAAGACACTAAATTTTGGTTATGGGAGGCTGCTCAGCATTTAAACTCCTGGTATCTGAGAACATGGGCTGGCATTTGCAACCGATGTTTGCCTAGTAGTGAAGCACCCAGCATAATGAACAGTTGGCTAAGTAGTAAGAGTTCACCTGGCAGTTAATGCTGATTTTTATGGCTATGGACTTGAGGCCTCTTGAATCTGAGAAATGCCAGTAATAAGAAGCATAGGTGTTTGTAGGGGTAGATGGATTTGGGGAGCTTTGAGGTCCTGCTCATTTGTTTGAGAATGAAGTATCATGGAATGGCCTCATTTGGATTTATTTGAACAGAAATGGCCAGTGAGATGAAGAAATGAATGGGATGTAAAGTATGTGAGAATTTCCCTTTGCTTCCAACTTGTACTGGACTGATGAGTTGGGTTCATTGAACCCTCTATATCACCCAGTCCTTGAGGTGAAAAAGCAGAGGTGGACTGAAAAAGCACTTGAGAAGAACTTTTAGCTTAGCATTGCCTTCATCCCCAACAGCTGATTGTGATGCCTGGAGCCAGTAACCATAGGGATGAGCAGATAAACCTGATGTGTGCTCAAACCTGGAAATCTGAATTAATTAAACAGTGTAATAACTTAAGGATGTGGTAGATTCCTCATAAGTTAGACTTTCCATCAAGATTGGTCCATTCATTTTTGCTCACATACTCTCCCTTCTAAAGGCTGTAGTAAGAATTTTCTCTGGAAAATGAAGGCATTTGTGCAGCTAAGAAGGACTAAGAAGGAGATCCTACAGGGCCATGTGGTGCTCCACCTCTGAGCTCCACCCTCTGAGCTCAGCTTCTCACACCCATTGGTGCTCTGGCTCCTTGATCAGTACTACAAGATCCCTTTCATGAGATGGATGGCACCGGGGCAGTTCTTCATGCTGAAGAATTGCTTTGTATTGTGATGCAGAGCTATAGCTAAAACCAAATAGCTCTTCCCTTTGTATTATCTGTGCCGCTCATGAAGATATGACACAAAAAATGTCGCTAATGTGTTTGCTGCCATAAAAATTTTCTTACTATCTCTTTCAGCTGCTTAGGCCAGCAGCTAGCATGCTCCAAGGTTAGTGATGAATTAGGTGGAAATTGCCAAGGGGTGTCTCTTTCTGCACTGACTTGAAGATGTATGAGGTTTGTTCTCCTTTGTTCTTCCTTCATCCTGCTTTAGCCATACCTGCATTGTGCCCCGTCAGCATTTTCTGCTTGGGAATGGCTGAGTGGACTTTGCTCTGTAACCGTGCATCTTTTTTTATTTAAAGGAGGTCTTCGGCGTGTCTATTTGGCATAAATTGGTTGAGAATTTGCTGGTAATAAGCGCAAAGGAGGAAAGAAAAGGATGCTTGGAGCCCTCCGCTCCCTGTCTCCCGGCAGTGCCCCCTTCCTGCTCTGGAGGAGGTCTCTTGCTCGTCCCTGCGCTGGGTCGGCCCCCGGAGCACAAGTGCTCGGAAGCCGCAGTGGCAGGGTCGCTGTCTGTCTGTCTGTCTGTCTGTCTGTCTGTCTGTCTCCGGGATCATGTGGCAAAGGGGCCGTGCCTGCGGCGAGAGCGGCTCCCCCCGTGCGAGGAGTCACAGGACACCGCCGGGGGTAGCTGCAGCTGGTATGTACTGGTACTAATATAATCCCGCGGGGCTGTATCCGTGAGACACAAGTGTGACATGTGAGGTATTTAAGGAGACACACCTGTTCTAGGCACAGGCCTGGGTATTGCATGCCTTGGAAATGGAAGGTTTTGGTGGAGCAGGAAAGACTCTCATTTTATCCTCAGGAGGGCTTTGCTTTCTTCCTTCTCCCTGGTTTCACATTATTTTATAATTCCCTAATATTATGCAGTCCTGGAGCCTGTTAGCACCGGGCTGTTTCAAAGGCCAGGCTGGAGTTTGCAGGAGAGAACAGCCCCTGGTCTGAGTGATGGTTTGGGCATAACTGCTCCCAAGAAAGGGCAGAGAATTCAGAGAATGTCATCTATGTGTGGGGTTGGGTTTTTCAGTCCTTTAGATAATATAGATTTTGTATTTACTGGTATTTTTATTATAAGGCCTCTGTCTTGCAATTTAGAGCAGTAAATCACATAAAAGTCATACCATCTTACAAATTTTGTACAAAAATATTTTGTCACTTTGGTTTGAAATCTGAGCGTATTTCCCTCTCTTCTTCCCATCTGCCCCCCATCCAAAAATTATTGTGAAATGGTTACTATCCATAAGAAGAAGAAGCAAGTAAATACAAAATAAATCTCATGGTTGCAGAGGATAAAGAAATTTAATTGCTTAGATTTTTATCTCTCTTTTTAAAGTTTATCTGACACTTGTTTGGCAGAAGATAATTTTTTTTTGCTATTGTAAAGGGGACATTAAGATGAAGGAAAAAGAAATTGCAGGATCTGTCATATGACTTGATTCCATCTGTCTGTCATGTCTTTCAAGTAGAATGGAATTTTTCTCTCCAATTTGATGTGGCTTTTTCTGCTGTTAATGTGAAATCTCCTAGTTTGCCTTAGTCTTGTTCCACATGGTCCTTCTTTCCATGGATTCCTGCTCTTGGTGAGGCGTTAAGTGCTTGTTGGTTTGGGATAGCTTCCAGGATTGGGGCCAAGGCTTCCCCTACATTTGATAGATTGTTGTATGAAAATAGTATCAAGTGGGCAGTCTTTCCCTCCCATCTTTATTTTAAATAAGATTTTCAGCTAAACATCCAGTATGCCAATTGTTTGTAGAACTAAAGTAATGGCTGGTGGAAATAAGGAAGAGGGAGTGAGAGGAGTGTTGAGCTCTAGCACCTAGTTACTTTGGGCACTCAGGTATTTAGGGGAGAAGGTGGTAATTCTCTTCTGGAGCAGCTTTGCACTCTGAGTGTGGTGGACTGGAATAACCAGTCTCTGAGTGGACAACAGACTCTCCTTCTCAGAAATTAAAGGTTGTTGGCAGGGGAGAAGATCCTGAGCATGGAGACCCCTCAGCTCTAGCCTCACTTGGCCCATGGGGTCATTGACCCTTATGACAAGGGGATATAAATATGTATTTTTTAATCCTAACATGAAGGAGGGCTGCAGCTGTATGCAGGTGTTCACGTTGGCCGGATCCAAACCCTCAAATAGTGTTCCTCCCTTGTGGGCAGACACATTTTTGTACATATGAATGTAAAAATACCTTTGATTATGCTACTGAGAAGCAGAATATTTTGTTGTAAGGAAAGAATCATCCTCTAGCTGTGGTGCCTCCCAGGCTGGCTTTGGGCCTCTGCAAATTGTCTGTCTCTGCATAGCCTACTGTAGACAGACACAGCCTCACTATCCCTGCTAGTTGGTAATAGTGGGCTCTCCCTCACCTCTGTTCCTACTGGATTCTCCCAAAGTTAATATATGTGCAATCAAAACCTGAAGATATTTATTCTGGGTTGTTTGGGGATTTTTTGGGGGGCGTGGTGGTAGTTTGGTTTAGTGTTGCTTTTTGTTCCTTAACTGCACCCTGCAAAATGTCCTGGCTGAGTTGTTTCCAAATACTGGCATCTCCAGGGAAGGGGTTATAAATTGCTAATTTAAAGCCTGCAACAGGATAATTAACTAACCAGTTTGATGTAAATGGCTTAATGGGGTTTTACTAGCCCCTTTGAACTTAAAGTAGCACTAAAAAGTAAACTGTAAATACCTTCAAGGAAAGTAGTGGCATGTTTGAATGTGGGGCTGCTTGGCTGTAAGGACCAAGCCTGCTCGACTTGCCAGGAATCCAGTGGCCTGTGTGACAGCAAACATGTCAAGGGGGTGAGGGGACCAATCAGGCACCCCTTGGGGAAGGCTCTGCAACTACCTTGGTTCTCAGGAAGCACACACACTCTGATACATCAGGCTTTCAAACCTGCCCTGCCTGCTTTGGAAAATTTAAATCACAACCTCAGTTTAAATGCAACTGTAATGAATTTCATAAGGATTGAAGGAAAAAAAAAACCAAACCAACAGAAAAACCAAAACCCTGAGGGGGAGGCAGCCACTAGAGTCCACCCTAATTTTCCTGCAGTTCTATTTGCATTAAGGTCTTTTGGCAAGTCCAGGCAGAAACACTTATTACACTTTGTTTCAGAAGACCTCGTTACCCACCGAATCTGCTGAGACAATGTACTGCAGCCCTGCAGCAGATTCCAGTTTTCTTATGCATTTGGGGGACTTCAGGGAGAATCTCCAGACTTTCATTCTTGCTGGGCTGTTACAAAGTTCCAAGGGAGGAAGTCAACAACAATTAATCATCTAGAAATGAAGATCATTACAAAGTGGAAGCATCTTGTGTAGTTAGGCATTGATTTCACTTCTGACTATGGAAACTGGGGTGTTGGAGAGAATTTCAGGCCTAAAGGCCCACAGGAATCTTCCGTTGAAGCTCCTCCTGGTCCCAGTGCTGCTCTGCTCTGCCTTCTCACTGTGTGTGCACCACACTGTGTCAACAACAATTCCAAGAACCTTTTCTTTGTTGTTCCTCTGTCTCACAACCATCTCTCACCTATTGCCAGCAGCCTTCCTGGATACCAGAGGATGTTTTGGGGGTTGAAGCACAATCCTCAGTTACTGCTGTGACCTCTGACATGTGGGATTTGGCTTTACAGCCAGCTTTGTTCAAGAGTGTTCCTGATCCTTGGCTATGCCTTGCTGCCTGCTCTGTTGTGCTGCCCTGAAGATGATAGGGCTGTAAGGCTGAGCCAGACCAGGGCTGATGCAGAAAGAGGGCAAGACCTGACCTTTTTGGTGGTGGCTCTGACTTGGATGCCCTAAAACAGATCATGATGCCTCATCCTCTGTAATGATGGCTCTATTTCTGTGTGGTTTGTTTGGGGATATTTTTTTCCCACCTGGTAAATAATGTATCATTGGCAATGCTGATGCTGGCCTTAAAAAAAGCAGCATAAAAGCACTGAAATCTGTTGTAGAGGGCAATGATGCAGAAGTGCTATGTCTTATTTTAAAAGCTATGTCTGCCAGAGGATTCAGCCCTGCACTCTAATTATTCAGGTGTCTGTTGTATGCAGGGATCAAAATGGTCTGCTGTGGCCTTTGGAAAAGCTAATAACATGGCACTTTGCTCTTACGTGCTGACTGAAGCAGTTGGCACCATGGCACTACCTGCTTGCTGTGTGTGGGTTGGGAGCACAGCACAGGATTAATTTGGGGTTGTGTTGGCAAGGATCTGCCAGCAGAGCTTGCCCAGCTGCCTGTGTTATGCTGGAGCTGTTAATGCTTTACTTTTATATGCACTAACCTAGAGCACATTTTAAAAAATTCAAAATACTCACTATTAGAGAGAGAGACACTTGCAAGCAGAAGAGCTCTGTACACACAGTGCTCATGGCTGGAGACTCCCTTCAAGGAATGCCACAACACCTTAGCCTGCCAGCTTTGCTATCTTGGCATCTGACTGGGAAATGCAAATACTCAATCTTAATCCTTCATTCCCACACGCTGACATGTATCCAAGGAGAACTTCTGTGAATGTTGTTGTTATTTCCATATAACTTCAGCTGCTGCTTTGATTCCCAGAACCTCTCCACCATGTGTCTCAGTGCAGTGCTTTCCAAGTCTTTTGGATTTGTTTCGCTCATGGAAGGCAAGAAGGCATTAGCATGCATGTCCTTATCAGAGATCTGGGCAAGGGAGTCGAGGGCACCCTCAGTAAGCTCACAGATGACTCCAGGTTGGGTGGGAGTGTGGATCTGCTGGAGGGCAGGAAGGCTCTGCAGAGGGATCTGGACAGGCTGGATCCATGGGCTGAGGCCATTTGGGTGAGGTTCAACAAGGTTGAAAGGAAATTGTAGCCACATGGGGGTTGGTCGCTTCTCCCAGGTAACAAGCAATAGGACAAGAGCAAATGGCCTCACGTTGCACCATGGGAGGTTTAGGTTGGATATCAGGGAAAATTTCAAGGAAAGGGTCATCAGGCATTGGAACAGGCTGCACAAGGAAATGGTGGAATTGCCATCCCTGGAGATTATCCAAAGGATGTGCAGATGTGGCACTTGGGGACAGAGTTTAGAGGTGGACTCGGCAGTGATGGGTTAATGATTGGACTTGATTTTATGGGTCTTCTCCAGCCCAAATGATTCTATGATTTTATGTGGAGGAGAGGAACAAACCCTAGGATTGCATGGGGTTGTTTTTGTCAGGCTCTTCTCTTTCTAATCCCCCGCTAACAAACCCTTGCACAGATCTTTAGATTCCTTACTAAATCCTTTAAATAATATGATAATAAATAATCCCCCTTCTAATACACCTTTTGTTTTGAAACTCACCAAACCTGACAACTCTATTTGGTTTGTTGGCTTAAGATTCACAGGGAAAATATAAGTGGAAATCCTGGGCCAGGACTCTGGCCTCTGACTATCACTAGAGAAAGAACAAATGATGTGTAACAATGCTTTCATGACCTCTCCTCTGTTTTTAGAAACATGAAAAATTTCATCTGGCCATTGCAAAAGTTAGAAAGTTGTGTAAAAATTAGAACATAATGAAGACAAATTTTAAAGTGGTGCCTGCTGCAGGTCTTGGGTGTGTTCTCTGAATTGCCTTCTGCTTAGAGAGCAGCTGAAAAATCCAAGTCCTTTTCCAACATGTCAAAACCAACTTTTTCAAAGGATTCAGTAGCTGTGCCAAAGCACCTTGCCTATTTGTAAGCAAATGCCTAGGGTTGGGACTGTCTCTGCCGGGGCCAGCATTCACACATGCAGCTGGCTCTATTAAATCAATTTGATGAATTGCTATATACCTTCTAATTTTTCAACAGGCAAGTCCCTGCTATTTCTTGCCTGCACAAGATTAAACGGGCTTTTACATTACATACCCTGTTATAAGACTTTGATTGTCTGGAGTAGGTCTGGGTGTGCAATGACTGCTTCTGGAAGGGTTTGGGGATTTGGGATTGCTGTCAGGCTTCTTACACAAGGTTGCAGAGAAAGCAGGTGTGTGAAAGCTGTGTTAGCATCTGTGATGGAGGATACCTTGTGATAAGAAGGATGCCACCTATGTGACTTATTCAGGTTCTTTACAGGCATTGACTTGTGTGGTTTAGGATTTTGAGGTGGTTTTCCTGCTGTTAAAACATATTCTTTGAGTGAAGTGCCTGCCAAGAAAATGCCTGGAGAAGGAAATAGATTAACCCAAGGTGGACTGACTTGGTGGGTCAGAGAAAGCTGGATGGCATCAGAACATCCCTATGGCTGGTGAGGCACAAGCCTCAGGATGTGTGTGTTTCCAAGCACCTGCACTGTGGTGTAACAATGCCACAATTTATTCAGCCCTTCTCTGTGACAGAACTGCATGGGGTTGAATAATGTGCAGCCAGGGGCTGAAAGCAGCTGGATACTAGATACAGGTGTTTGGGAATGCACACTGCCAAGAGAGAGGCTTTAATCCAAATGGATCCTCACTAAGAGTACTTCCTGCATCCTCTGGGCGTCTCTTGATGCTGTTATATCAGTGGGCTCTGCTGGAAGTGGTAAGGATGGAAGAATTTTGCTTTTTCCTTCCACTCGAAGGTGTGGTATCAATGTTTGTTACAGCTGTGAGCAGAAGTTTGTACGGGTATTACTTATTGGGCCAGATTCTGATCCTATTTATGTAGGTATAAAACTGCTGTGTTGTTTCATCTGCATTAGGGAAGTTCCAGCCTCTCCAGCTGCTTTTAGGTTTTGGTTCTGCTTGGCATTTTGGTTGGGTTTTTTTTTTTTTTTCCTTTAACTGCTTTCCTTGCTGAGAGGGGAGAGCTCATGGGAAGTGATCCAGCAAACTTTTAAAATAACCTTTTACTGTGGGGTTGGTTTTGGTTCGGGTTTTTTTAAACTCTTGCTCAAACTTTTAAATATGTGAATTGTCTCTGTGAATTCTGAGTGCCTCTGAAACCTGCCAGCCAAGCCTAAATCTTGCAGGAGGTGTGGCCACATTTGTGTTCCTCAGAGCTCTCTGGCACAGACACCTGGTACACCTGTGTCTCCTGCTAGTTTCAGTACTGTCATAACTTCACCCCTCATGCCTGTTTCTCTGGTACCTCCTGTTTTTCCCAAGGTTATCTTCTAAAAATAGAATCTGTTACAGATTTTCACTCCCCCACACCCATCTTGAGGACAATAATTACCAATGAGATGGTTTTAATAATGGTGAAAGAAGGAGGGTGATGCATTCTGCTCTGCTCTTTGAAGCATTTTTTTTCTGGCAGGGAAAAAAATGCATTAATTGCTCAGTAATTTCCTTAGGTGACAAATGTAAAGTGACTAGCTTTTGAAATACTTAAGCTTGAGTATTTAAACATTTGAAAAATCATGGGTTATTTTATGAAGAATAAAATGAAAATGTTTTGGCACCAACAGAATTCCATGCAAAGGTCTCAATCTGAGTAGAAAATCTCTTTAATTTCCTTAATTGTTGTTAGACTGGCGGAGATAGCTGTGGTCTGTGTGGCGTTCACCTGTCCAGAAACCAAAGCCATGCTCAACCCAGGTGAGCAGAGATGCTTTGGATGATGCAGTTATCTGTCAGCAGCCAGAAATGAAAACATTAAGAGCATTCACAAGACGGAAAAAAAAAATCTCTAAAATGAAAAAAAAAAGAATGAAAGCATGTAAGAGTTTGAGTGGATGATGCTGACTTTAGTGTCCTCTAAATTATGCCTGCAGTAGCCCAGAGCTTATTGCCATATAAACCAAGAGAAATGAAAGAGAAGCTGTCTCTGTAGGCAAATTGATGTAACTGGTGAGCAGCTGCTCTGATAGTAGGGTGCTCTGTGTGTGATAAGTGCCTACAGATAGAAATGCTGTGTAGAGGAATCATTGCTGGCACACTGACACATGCTGGCAAACTAGACTGTTTGGTGGAAGGATAAGAATCTACTACAGCTCTTAAAAATCACCCTCATTGTGATCACCTCATGATCAAACATTACTTTCTCCACTCTGAGTATAAGCATAGCACATCTCCCAAATGATCTCTTAAAATAAAACCAGATTGGTGCATAAGAGTAGACCAAGTCAGCACAACCAGTGAATGTACAGTGCTACTACCCAGAGCTCAGAATGGAATGGGAACAGTGATGGTACTTCAGGTTTTACACAGCCACCTCTGTGCTTGACTTTGACAATTATTTATTACCACTAATATTGCGCTTTGTAAACTTATACAGTGCTTTATGAAGTAAGACCTGTTTCTTATTTTAAAGATCTTATAATCTTGTGGGCTGATAAGGGGTGCAGATTATCCCTTGGATGTTCAGAAATAGCATTAGCACTAAGAGTTTTATTAGTGCTGGGTCCTTTCAAGCTTGTGGCTCTTTCTTTTTCTTAACAACACTTCCCTAGTCAGGTGCTTAAATAAGGATTTCTACACCATGATATTCCAGGCTGGAATAATGTGGGCATTCTTTGGTTTTGCTTGTAGTGAGAGAGCAAAACCCAAGCAGAGTCCCAGCACAGTGGCTGTTGCACTGCATGGGTTTAATCCGCAGCCTTTGCTTGCCTCTCTGAGACTACAAATCTGGAGTTTGGGGGATGGCAGCAGAGAGCAGGCTCGGGAGGTTTGTGTGTGTGTGCTTGCGCGTGTTTTAAATAAACAAACAATGCAACAGCAACTTCAACAAATTGTGAGTGGTGCTAATTTGTTATAGTGCTGTCTTGCCTTCTGGCAGTGTTGATTTAGGAGAAGCTGAGCAGACTGGAACGGATGCGGGGAGCTGCCAGTTCTCTTGCTCTGGGATGTGTATATGGTTCAGTATAAAATGCTTTTAAGGGTCCTGTCCTGAGGAGCTTTCAGATTACAGGGTAAAGCACATACATAGTCTGTCAATCTCCTTTTCAGAACCAAATCTTAGGCAAAAGTACCTCCCCCCTTGCCTTGCTCCACCCCTTCTACTTTTTAAAAATGAAGTTTTAAGTCTTAATTCATGACAAAAGCCTATAATTTGTGTACTTTAAGGACTGCCAGGAAATCCTTGACCTTGACGAGAATAGTGTGTAGGGAAGGAAAGGAGGAAGATCCTGTGCTTTGGACTGCAGTAAAGTTTTCAACACCCCATGACCTTGCTGGGCTGCCTTTCATAATGTGCCCGGGGCTGTAATCCCCCAAGCTGAGAAGCTGTCTGTCAGGGAGGGCTGGCCACATGCACCCAAGGAATCTGCAGCCCTGGACCACTGCTGTGCAGGGCTGCAGGATAAAGCTGGCAGGATGGGAGCCTTGCTGGGAAGAGGTGGATTTTGGAAACATATGTAGAGTGACCTCCTTGCATTCTGTGAGCTGAGTTTAAATAATGCTTGAAGTCTCAAGTGAAGAAGACAGAGGAATAAACCAGTCAAAATAAGAAGTAGGGGTTGAGGAAAAGCAGCCAAAGAAATGAAGAATTCTGAAAGTGAGTAACCTCTGCTTTCCCATTAGGTTATCTTCAGCTTGGAGAGATTTGGATGCAATATAGACAGTTTGCAAAACTTTGAGTCTGTTAGGCCTTCTGCTTTTACAAGCAATAGTGGCTTTCTGGCCTCCTCTCATTTGCCAGGCTCAGATGTGCTGAGACTTTTTGGTGGCTCCAAAGAACCAAATACAAAGGGTTCAGAGTGACCAGTTAAGCATCTGATTTGGAGGGATGTTTGGCAGGCAGTACAGTCTTAATATTGCCAGGACCAACTCTTACAATGGTTTGCTTGAAAGACTTCACCAAAGTGAAACTTAAAACCAACTATTTGCTAAGTACAGGGCTGAGTATACAGTCAATTTTTGGGGAAAAGCAAAGAAAAAAAGTGAATAAAATGCTTAAAGTGCTGTATTTAAGGCATCATTTATATTAAGAACTGTTGCTGCATCTATAGATATGGGTGAAGGGAATGAGATTTCTTCGTATTGGAAAAAAACAAGACAGCAATGCTTGTTTTGTACTCACTGTTATCTGGCATATGGTGAGAGAGATGACATTTTGGTCCAAGGCAGTTACTACATCCCTCAGCATGGAAACTTGGCGTTAACTATTGCAAGCTCATATTAGCAGTATTGTGTATGCAGATGCTCCTGTGCAGACTGCTTCTCTCTGCAGAAACGTTTGCTGAGTCCACACAAGAAACAAAAATAAACAGGCCAATTGGGAGGATCTTTATCAAACCTGCTCCCATTTTTCCTAGTACTTTGAGGCTTTGTTTGCTCTAACAAACCATGTAACTAAGGAGTCTGAGTCATAGTCACTAGTTCCAGCTGCCTGCCTCATCCCTGTCCTGGAGATCCCTCCCCAGTTGCAGGGACAGTTGAAAGGGTCATGCATTTGCTCCTGTATTACTGCATTTCACAACCTGCTATCAGCTTGTACCTGTGGTGACTCAGAGCCCTAAAGCAGTGCTGCAGCTGGGAGTGTCCTGTAGGACAGTCTTGGCTGGAAGAGGGTCATGACATTCCTCCTTCTCCACAGTGCTGGGTGGTGTGCTCTTGCCCTCAGAGCGATGCTCAGCATGACATTGCCACCCCATACACCCCCTGCCAAGTGGCCTGCCTTACTGAAGGACAGGGCCCAAGCCTGACACTCTCTAGGATTAGCTGGGAGGTAGCAACAAGCTTTTAGTCATGTCCTAAATTCTTGCATTGTAGAGGGAGAATTCTGTTCAGGCTCAAAGACAGCTGGGAAACAGAAATTTTGCATACCAAAGGGGCCTTTGAGCTACTTCACTCAATATGTTGTTATTTTCATGCAATAGGGAGTAAATAAATGAATTAATTGAGATTAGCATTGGACATTGGAGCTGCCTTTGCTAATTGCAATGCAGGTACAACTGAAACTGAACTTGCTCAGCTGTAGGATGAGCAGAAGAGCCCAGAGTCTACTGCTGGTCACCAAGTGATCACGAGCTTCTGAAGCTTTGTTTTGTGCCACTGCTCTGTTCCTGAGATCAACTGTGCTCTGCAGATATGCAGGAATTTTTAGTGCCTGACTGGCTGACAAGATCTGCAATGTCCCTGCCTCTCCTCCTCCCAGAAGAGGTTTGGATAGTCCTAGGCTCCTACATGTCACCAGTGACAATAAATATATAATGTACAAGCAGTCTGTTTAGGAATTGGCTGGAAGCTTGATTTCTGACTGCAGTGAGATGTTCTAAGAGTAGGAAACACCTTTGGTTGAAGCAGTTCTCTGCTAAACTCTGCCCTAGAGGGGGAATACAGCCATGGAGAAGAGCTCTTGCTTCACAGCAGCAAGAAGCAAACTGATGTAATCTGGGTGTAAAATCCTCACGTTTGAGCTGCTGTTCAAGAAATACCTTTATGAAGCATTCAACCTGGGTTAAACTGAGTATTGCTGGTATTGCTGAGGGTTTTGCAGAGTTGTGATGCTGAGATGCAGCCAGAGTTCAGGTTGCCCCAGTGCAGTGCAGAGCGTGATCTGCAGAGGGGAGAGCTCCAAATTCCTGGGGCTCTGGCCCATTATACTTCAAGTTGTGTGGTAGTTAAATGCAGGTTGGCCTGTTCATGCTGGCAGTGGCCTGTTCAGACTAGTTCAGCAAATGCTTTTGGCTCAGCACAGCCCAGGTCAGTAGGCAAACAGTTGCTTGCATTCAACTTCTTTATTGTATTGACAAGATTTAAAAATCTTCAGCCTACAGCAGTCAAAACAGGGTGATCTGAATACAAAAGACCTATTAGTTCAGTGTGAAAGGGATTTAGTTACAGAGTCGTGGGGATAAGTATGCAGGTGGGAATGATGGGAACACTGTCCTGGGCCTGAGCCCAACAGATGTTCAGGAAAAATGAACGACCTCTGTATACTCTGTCCTTCTAACAGCAACCCGTTCCATTTCTCAGGCCTGTGTCCTCCTTTACACTCTCTCTCATTCAAAGACATGAAGTATTATAGGTCTTTTTCATTTGGCCTTTTATCTTTTAAGGTTGATAATCAATACTGTTCTCACTTTTTAAATGTAAGATTTCTGTCTCCAGAAACACAGCTGGAGACATGCAGCCATCAATGTGATAAGAGCTATGCACATGTTTCACTTCACCACGAGGGTCTAAAAACCTGTCTTAAATCCCTGCCAGGCTGCAGTCTTATTTCCATACTGGTTTTTGGTGGGTTTGGGCTTTTTGTTTGTTTTCACTGGGGCAGCATCACCACTTGTAGAAAGGAACCTGTGCTTAGCATCTACCCTGAGACTGTCCTCCATGATAATCCTGCTGGAGCTGATGAGAGGAGCTCCGTGGGGAAGGATATGCACTACAGAGGATACAATCAGCTTGTCAAACCTAGGGTATCTGTGATATGTGCCTTTCCCTGACATGGAAAAGATGATGTTGCTTTTCCCTTTGGGCAGGGGAGGGTGGAATTATAGATCTTAAGTTTTGCGACGCTCATACGAGCTGCAGTTCACCATGAATTGACTTGATCTCCAGTCTCCAAGAATGGAGATTAAATTATCAGTGAAGGGTCACTATAAATAGGAGAGGGTATACAGTACCTTCTTCTCCTGCCTTGCACCGAAGTATCCAGCCTGGCTCAATGCCATAACATGTCTAGAAGATATTTTCAAAGGCTTGGGAAGCGGGACAGGGAAATGGGAACACAGTGGATCAGCTCTGAAGAGTTTCTTCTGCTGCCTGTACTGTGTCGGGAATGAGACCATGAAGCTCTGGCACCAGGCTGTTCTTGTTGTAGAGGCATTTCTAAATGGTGATGATATTTCATTGCCTGAATTTCTGGGCAGAAGGAAGCTGGTGCAGATATCCTGGGATCTGCTGGTTTTGGATACATGTGAACTGGTCCCCCTGAAGTTCAGTGCCATTGAGAGTCATGAATGTAAGTGGCCAGGAAGCGTCAGTAAAAAACTTGCAGAGGCCTTCTGTTCTGCTTCCGTCGCAGTTCAGCAGTTGTGGGGAGATGGGTGGAGGGGAGGTTGTTCTAGCAGTTACATATTTAAGGCAGGTGGCTGTTTTAAAATGTACGTTTCAATTTTGATTGCAGTATTTTAATTGCATTTAACAGCGTCCCTGCTGGTTCTCCATTCTGCATCCGTGCAGCCACGTTCTATTGATGGCCTGTTGTGATTTCAATGGAACATCATGGGATGTACCTGGCACGTCGGGCAGCACTGGATGGAGGTGCCTTTAGCCCAATGTACCTGGCATGGTAAGCGGCAACCAAGTGGTTAATCTGCATTCTACTGCTCGTAGTTTCAGCTTGAATAGCAAGGTGTTTCTGCTTTGCTGCAGCCTTGCACTGACTGGAAATCACTTTGCTCTTCTGATTTTAGTGCTTTCGTGCACACAGGACCCCTACCCTTTTCACCCATGGAGATTCCCCTTCCCTGGGAAGCTTGCCACGCAGTAGAGAAGGGCCTAGCCCTGTCAGGCTCTCCTTGTTATTCTAGAACATGAGAGAAGAGACTGGGAAATCATCTCACTCTTTTTTTTCTCTCCTTTTTGGGCCAGGAGCTGGTAGCAGTTGAGGTATTGCCCACGTCCCAAATACCCAAACGTTGCCGCACAGAGGTACCAGACAGGTGCTCGTGTCCTTGAGCAAAGCTGTGCCGTTTCTGCGGGAGTCCTGCAAGAGCTGCCTCAGGGGGCCGGGAGGGCAGTTCTGCCTGGCACTAATTGGAATGTAACAAACTAAACAAGGGCCACTTTCAGTTTGCTGATGTGGTATCCTCTGCAAAATGATCCTCCATTTTCCTTCTCTGTTCCATGCCCACACCTGCAAAATCAGCTGCACATCCTGCTCTGTCCTGCATGTTTTCTCTCCCTCCCCCAGCTCTGCAGACCTCTGCCCGAGTAACTTCACATGTTGGTCTTAGCTATTTTGAAGTGCTAAATATCTGTGTGAGAAAAACAAGGGTGCTGCATCCTGTTTTCTGCTTGAGCCTTCTTCACAGAGCTTTTGCTGCTCCGCTGCCAATGATGAAAATGCATGTTTGTGCCTTAGCTTCGGAATTCTGCTGTCTGACTGCTCGAAGGGGCTGGGGATAGGGAACTATTTGGACTAACACAGTTCCAGCACTTCTCTTCGTGCTTCTGCTGTTCTAGAATGGGAATACCTTTAAAGGTCATGGGCTAATGACCTGCCAAATGCAACTCCTGGGGGCAGGTTAGTGGCTGTGAAGCACCCACTACACTGACACCTCTTAGGGTCCTGGTTCTGTTGGGATGTTGGGAAAGGAAGATCAGATGAGCCAGTGAGGAACAGGAAAGCTCTCTTCCCAGCGGGGTTGTTAAGTGCTCAAAAAAAGTTGGTTCATCTGAAACTGAAGGGTGCAGAAGTCATCTGTTTCAGTTTCACTCAGTTCCAGTAGCAGATGGACACACCATTTTTAATGTCATAAATTTGTGGGAGAGAGCAATGTAAGAAACAGTGGGTTTCATTTTGTCTTGTTCTTCCCTATGCTCACTGCTGCAGTGTCTGCTCAGTGCAGCACAACTGCTTGGGAAGGTGGAGAAATAAGTAAGCAGGCCACTGTCTTTTCCTGGGTCTATTATAACATGCACAGTAGGCTGACATTTTAACAGCATCTAATTTGATACATTACATCTAATCTGTTTGTTGGTTTTTATCTGCAGTACTGTTAGCTCACTGTTCAGGTGCTCGGTGTCTAGCCTTCTCATCCAGCCACAAATCCTCTACGTGAAATGAGTGATTCCTTAGATCTGTTTTTGATTGATTCTTTGCTTCACTGGTGTTGCTTCTTAAAAGGTAAACAATATTCATGTGCTGCAATCTATAACTCAGAGATGAAATCAAATAGCATCTCCTGCCAGAGGTTGCTAAGATAACACATTTAGCATTCATTCAGCAATTACTTTTCGGAAGAGATTAAGTGATATTAAAGAGAATCAAACCTGTAGTGAATATGTAGATTTTATACTGTTGAAAGGGGTGAAGGGATTTCTCTTTTCCTCTGTTTAGCAATTTCATTTTCTGTGGCGTCCAGAGTCTTTGTGCAAATTGAGAGAAAATGAAGTTTTTCCTGCTGTGTAGTGAGAGCAGCACAGCTCCAGGAGCAGCCTGTGTGTTGTGCACAACCTTGCTGCCCATGGGGTCACAGTGTGCCCCAGGCTGGGCACAGCAGCTCGCAGTTACCCAGCCTCTGGGGCAATATTGCTTATTAAGATGCTGTCGGCTTTTAGCTTGCAAAGCTTTGTTTGATGTGTGGCATCTGCTTGCAGCATTACTGTATTCTGTGATTTGTGCCCTGTACTTCTCATGTCTTTGCATGTGCTGTGTCTCAGTGTGGATATGGTGGAGGTAGTGGAGAGCCTTAGTCTTGTTTCATTCCCTCCTTGCATGGGAGCATTTGAGCAGGTTCACTGCTCTGAAAAATGTGTGTCTTGAATATGGGGTAACCAACCTGAACCTGGGAAAAGACCATCACTGCTGCTATTTGTCCAGAGCCTTCTGTAATCCTCTTTTAAACACAAAGGGGTGAAATTTTGCACACCACATTCAATGAGTAAAGACTGTGGCCCCAGTGAAACATCTATGTATTCTTGAGGTTTGAGGTTTGGGTTTTTTACTAGAAATGCATCTGAGCCTTTTCTGAGCCAGGGCTCCTCTGAACTGGGAGTGTGTTTTTTCTGTGTTTTTTTTTTTTTTTTGCAGAAAACAGAGAAGGAAGGGTTATTAAAAATGATACTGAAATTCAAGAAGTGTAAACCCACTGTGATTTTTTTTAGGGCTTTGGGGGGTCATGCTGATGTTATTCAAATGTTACGGTTTGTTAAGGGACACTCTCTGCAAACTAATGGATAGCAAGGCCTTTCTAAGGCCGCACCTGCCATTTGTTTGGGCAGATAACTTTTGTACAGGATTTAAACTCATAGTTGTCCTTGGTCCCATACTTTCAGCTAGAAGTGAGATCTTAGGAATGCCATAAGTTAAGGAATAACGCCTGCTTCTCTTTTGCTAACAACTTTTCCAACACACCTTTCTTCCTCCACCTCTGAAATGCATCACTGCCAAAGAAGGGTTTGTAACTGGTCACCTCTGGAAAATATCTGGACTGGATTTATTTTTGTTGAGGACTGCACAAGGTACACAAGGCAGGTTGCTGTAAGACTTTTATCAACAGAGGAATGTCAGTCAGAGGAGTGTTCTCTGAGCTGTACTCCTGTCCTGGTCAAAGCCCTTGGTGGGCAATCCTGACAAAATCTTAAACACCGTGCTCTAAGCTTGGTTGAAGGTTTTGCTGCCTTGATTCATTACATTCATTTTGTTGGGGTTGTTAAATCCACGTTAGACTTCAGCTAACAAATTCAAATTTGATAGGCAATGTTATAGTGCTTACACCTGACCAATGCTTTTAAAATCTACTGAAGGTAATAGCCTACCTTTTACATATGTCCTACTGAACATGAATAGTTCTGTAAAATTTGACATGTGAGATAAATAGAGGTAATTTAAACAACTTGTACTATGCTAGTTTTTATGCTGCAGAACATACTGAAGTTTAATAATAAAATTATCTTCTTCATGAAGGTCAGTAGCAGAATTATAATTCTAACTCTGTTTCCAGGGCTTTCTCTGCAGGTTCATTACCTGGTTTCAGTATCATTTAAGGCAGAAAGAAAAAAAAATTAAAACAAAAAAGTAAAACACTAAAAATATTCTGTGTTAATAGCTGTTGCAAGCCTTTAGGCTCAGATCAACTTGATACAGCAATTTCCAGACCTCTTCTTTAAGTGCCACATCAATGGGAAATAAGCCCACTTTTACTTCAGTAACATTAACTATTATTATTATTATTATTA